>JAYRBT010000042.1:18891374-18914722 GCA_036023395.1 Myiotriccus ornatus | reverse complement strand
GAAACAGGGGTGGACTCATAAGCCATTATCCCCTGTAACCCCGTGGAAGAAGATCCATAGTAGGCAAGTGTCCCCTTGCAAGTCCATGGAAAAACTTTCAGAGCCTGAGTAACCCCCAGCCTCCAGTCTTAGCCCAGGAGGGGGGTAGGCCCAGCCCTGGAGGCCGACCTGGAGCTCCGAGAATGGAGGAAGGAACTGCTTCTCCTCCTTGGACTGATATAAAGGGGGGAGGGGGAGAAGTATTTTCTGTAAATACATAGCACATTTAGAATTGTTATAGTTATAGTTCTTTAGTAGTTTTTATTTTGCTAGTAATAAATGTTCATGTTATTTTTCCAAATCCAGTCTCTTTTGTCTGCATAAACTTTTTCTCAACTAATAGTAATTGTGTGGGAGGGGTGTGAGAACAAGTTGACCCAGGGCAAAACCACGACACAGAGATGTAACCCCAAGTTTTTATGTTTTTCAGTTTTGGTGGTTTTTTTTTTTTTTTTCCACTTTGGAATTAATAATGTGCCTTGTTTTGATTTGATTTTTTTCTGAATGTCTAGATTTAAAAAGATTTTCAGATAAATTATTATGAAACAGCTTCATAAAAATTTCTGACACTAGTAACCTTACTTGTGCAGAATATTATGTTGAACTATATTTTCTCCTGAAATCTGTTAGCTAAGTATCACTCAGTATTAATAAAAGTATCAAAATTTTCTCCAATTATTGTATAGAACATCTTTCATGACTCAAGTCTGTTCAAATGAGAAAAAGGCTTTCAATGTTCCTTCTTTAGAAAATTGGAAAGAGCTCTGAGTATCCTGAAAGCTTACTGAAAATGTTCTCTTTTTCCCTCAAAAATGAAAAATTAAAAAAGCTTTTTTGCGGATTGTAGGAAAGGAGACACAGTTTCTTAAAACACTTGAATTTTATTTTTTTTTTGAGTTCATATGTGTAATAAAAATGATTTCAGTGTAAAAGTGAAGCTTTGCTAACAAAACAAGTATAAACCTCTTATTTTTAGTGGTAAAAGCAAATAAAGGGAAGAATGATTCATTTGAATATCTATATATAAGAAGATGGCATTTACAGACTTTGATGTTTTTCCCAGAAGTGTCAAAGCATTTTGCAAATGCTCATATAACATAAGCTTGCAACTAACCATTGAAAAAAACCAAGTGTGTATTGATACTGCTACTTTACAGAAAGAACAGAGCGGACACATTTTCCTGGTGTTACACACAAAATCACTGTCAGAGTAATGGAAAAACCTAAAACTCTTAATTTCTTGTCCCTGTTTTTAGGCATGAAACCCTAGCTTCTCCAGTGTGTTTGAAATCTGAGGTTAAAAGTGACAAATGACAGATGCAATGAAGAAAAAGTAAATGTTGTTTGTATTTCAAGATAATGAAGACTCATTTCAGTGAAAATTTATGTTTAAAAGTTGTATTTTGTGATTGGAGTACTCTTTTTTAGGGGGCTCTTGGGACACTAAATTTGTGACACTCTGTTCAAAACAATCCTTGAGTTGCTGGAAGTTGCTCTGAATAAAATAGTCTCTACAACTATTTGTGAATAAAGTAGCCTAGAAGATTATCCTGCATTTGAGATATAGATTTGTAAGACCATACCTTTTTCTCTTAATAGGAAGAGTCGAACTGCAACAAAACTATCTGCTGACTAGAAAGAAAGGAATGCTTCAGCTATCAGGATTTAAATGTTGGTGACCTGCCGCCACAGTTTAGTGTGCTCTCTTAGTCCACAGCAATGTTTATAAACACCCTTAGGTGAGGGATAGGATCTCAAGCTCAGCAAAAGGAGTAGGTGAACATTCAGTTGCTGACATAGGCAGGAACCAGAGCAGATGTGGGAGCCTCTGCTATTCCTCTTTATTGTGTGATCTAGACCAAAGCTTACCAGTACTTCCAGGAAAAAAGGAGAGAGGACAAATTAAAGAACTCTGTCACGTGAATACTCCAAATAAGATAATCAACAGCATAGTCAATCAGAACTGTGAAGTCTGAGAGTCAAAACCCAAACCCCTGCAAATCCAGATGATTTCCCCCACTTAATCCTGGATAAGTGCTACTGGTGGGTGCTACAGACTGGTTGGTCCCTGCAGACTGTTGGAGGGCTGCTGATGTTTCCAGTTTGATTTAGTGGATATTTAGGCACTATCAGGGCTTAGGGTGATATTTTTTTGACCTGTTTGGCAGCCACTGCATATAGATTGTTTGATTTCTCAGAAGAGACTTCTGAAAGAGTTAAATATCCAGGAAAATGGAGATTTAGGAATTTTGTAACACTGAGCTTAACTCTGGTGAAGCTGTTTAACTTATTTCCTTACTGTCTACACCTTGCCTAGAATGTCTTGTCTTTCTTAGTTTTTTTAATAGCTTAGAATGTGTTTATTCTGTGGTCTTCATAACTGAAAATATCCTTAGGTTTAGGATTTAAAAATTACATTTAAATAAGAATATAAATAGTTTAGGGGGAAAGAGTTTTTTCTGATATTTTGTGACTGTAGTTTATGACTTCTCTACCTCTCAAGCTGATTTTAATATTTTTCATTAAATTTAGTATATTCTTTCTTCCTGAGAGCCCTGGCTCTTCATTATAACCATTTCCATCAATGACAAGATGACAGAGCATTTTTAATGTTAAATAGAAGGATAGAAATTAGTACTTAAAGGGTGAGACTATTAGTATTTCTGAGTGCTTCTATGTATTCATCACTGCCTGATACAGATCAGTATTAATAATGGGACCAGCCAGACATAATCCATCTGCTGGATATTCCTTTTCTCTCTGTGCAATGACTGCCTTGTCTTCTTTCTCAGACACTGCCTGCTCTGGTCTCCAGACAGGAAATCCAGACATGGCCATTCATCAATGCTGCTATAATCTGTCTGATTTTATTAGCTTTTGAATTTTATCACCAAAATGAAAAGGAAGGGGGGCAAGGAGAACCAAACAGTATGATTCTCCCATACCTATGAATTGTCTTCAGTACTGTGGGTTCAGAACAGACAAAAATTAAGAAATGAGAAATACTTGGCAAGTTAACCACTCCCTTGCCACCTCCCCCTCCCAGGACCTCCCTCCATATCCCCCCTTATTTTTAAGAGCTTGATCTATCTTATTTTATCTCTTCTTCAGCAAATACATGTCGTGTGCTGCAGTTGGGATATCTGGTTGATTGATCTTTTTCCTTTATTTTAGATTTCATGCTGCATATTGAATATTCTGTGTTATTATGAGACCTGCCTAGGATTGCATCTTGTTTTGGAGAGCAGACACAAATAGCAGTTGGAAATTGAGTTGTTCGGAGTTTCTGCATAAAGTGAGGCATTCCAGTGCCTTTTGTCCAAGTGGAATATATCCCAGTTGGAATAACTGGTTGAGGCAAGGAATGGTTAACCACGTAGATTCCAATGGAGAGAGAGCATGAGCAGACCAAAGCCTTAGATTATTTCTGGCAAAGTGTCACAAACTGTTTCAACCTAGGGCACCGCACCAGGAAATCACTGAAGGAGATTCATATTTTAGTTGCCCAAGTACCAAGTTTCTGGTGAGGCAGAGAGGGTAAAATTTAGGTTGTGAAAAATGTCTGCCTCGGAGCTGTGTGGAAACAACTAGATTTTCTCAAAGAGAACAAGTTCTTTACAGACTCCCATGGATATTCTGCTGTGGCAGTGTAGCTGGAAGTTGAGTGTGGATTCATAGAAGTGTGGTGTGTGTGTGTATGAAATGAAGAAATTCCCTACTTATTGTCCTTTGCAGGATTCCACAGAAGTGAAGAAGGAGTTGCCTGAGTTGTTCTTCTCATGCCTTGTACTAGGAGAATAAATAAAAGTGCTTTATAATCCTACATGATTTTCCCACATGATTTTTAACACCCATGAGACATCTGTCCTACTGTCTCTCTCAGTGAAGGCATCAGAGGAAATTGGCCCAGAGATTCTGTGACACTTCTTTATTGACATACTGAGTCAAACTTGTAGGATAAAGATGTGCATGGTAAAACTTCCAACTTGTGTTCTGTTCGTCGTTGTTCTATCCACATGTTGCGTGAAAAGCATTGCTTAATATATACCATTGTATATCTGAAATATTATAAATGGAATGTTGAAATTCAGTTTGTATAGTATTCCTCAGTACCAAAAATACTAGTACAAGTTTAATAATTTTATTGGAATTTACCCTTCACTTAATATTTGACTATGAAGACTGCCCATATTTGCCTCAAGTAGCCTAGATATCAGCTTATTCTTTGCTTTCTGTTGAGAAAGAGAGTCACATACATTGGCCAGTAATGCACTGATCATTTTTATTACTCAACTGAATCTTTGAGAGTTTTTGCATGTTAATTTTCTAAGCAATTCAAATCTCTTTAATTTGATCTATATGTGTTCCTAAAGGAAAGCATTTTAAACTCCTCCCTCAAGAAGTTGCTTGAGTGACATCTGACTACAATTAACTATAATTAAGGCTAATTAACACTTTGCTGTCACAGTTTTTTTCTTGTGTACCATAGATTTTGGGGGCAGAGATTTTGTTGTATTTTTGAGTGCTTATGCAAATAGATCCTGAGATTAGCTCAGTTAGTTAGAACATGGTGCTACTCCAAGGTCATGCGTTTGATCCCCATATGGGCGATTCATTTAAGAGTTGGATGCAGTGATCCTTGTAGGTCCTTTCCAACTCAGAATATTCTATGATTCTGACATATGTATAGATGCAGAAGCTCTCATACAAGTCATGATTTGGGACTTGGCAAAGTAGAATGTGTGGATCAGCTAGCAGAGGTCTAGAGCTTTCATTTCACTAGAGAAAAATTATATGCAGTTCTACCTGAAGCTGGATTTAAAGATTAGCCCATTTTCAGATGTATGCAACTTTAAAAGAGTGAATATCATTCTGGGAGAATCTGGAGCTGTTTCAAAGTCCACGTCTCCATTTAAAGTATTTTCAGTAAATTTATGACTTTAGTGTGATAAAGAAAAGGTGATTTTAATATTTTTAGTGTAGATCTACATTGAAACAAATATCACTGTTTTTATCTCTTTGCCTACAGAGGCATACAGAAGTGTCTAGATAAATACAACTGAATAATTAGGCACTTCAGTGCATGCAAATAGTAAAGACCATTGGATCTTTTGATATGTAGTCTGTATGTACAATGTAGTCAACAAAGCCATATTATCTCTATTTTTCACTCAGAAACCAAATCTGTGCATATTGAAAGTAAACTCTTGATCAACTTCCATTAGTATTTGAAGGCAGTTTGACTGCCCATACATGCCCTCAAAATTCTGTATTGTTATTAATTTGTATGGCATTTAATATTTGTCACTTAGCTGAATGAATACTGCTTCATAAGTGTGGAGTAAACTGGAAAGCAAGGGACATTCATCTGGGAACTGTTTACTCTGTGAAGCTGTCCATTCATTTAATCTGCCAAGATGTTCACTCAAAGTCTTGATCTTCAGAAGTGTCCTGGTTCTGGCCAGGACAGTGTAAAGTTTGGCAGTAGCCAGGAGGGGACATTGCCAGGACCTGGAGGTTATTCTGTACCACCTCACATTATTGCTGGTGATGAGGGGAAGGGAGTCTCTTCTGGGTTGGCAGTGTAGCAGAGGGAGCAGTTGGATATAGTCTGTTGCTGGGGGATTTCCATGTGAATTGTCCGTTTCTTGTACCCTATGTCATTACTATTGTTGCTATTACCCTGAATTTTCTTATCTCACTGCTGTTTCCAGTAAATTGTTCTTATCTTAACCTGTAATCTTTACCTTTTGTGTCTCCAATTCTCCTCTGCATCCTGCCACAGGGCAAGGGGAAGGGAGAGAATGCGAGAGGCACGTGGTTTGGAGAGTCTCAGTGGGAGCACTAAGTTGGGGAATACTGTTCCTAAACCATGACAGGAAGCAACATAAAAGCAATAAATTACCTTTCAAAAAAACATTCTTATTTAGGTCTCCCTCTGCGGGGTATTTGAGTTCCAGCCTAGCATACATCTGCTTTCTTACACCGAAATTAGAAATGTCAACATTATTGAAACAGAATCTGGAAAGGGCATCATATTGATGTGTTTGAAAAGAGGCAGATTCATTTTGGAACTTCCTTGTTTCCATGATGAAATTATAACATTCAAAATTGGAATGATGTTAATGATATTTTTCCAGAATGATATATAGCAGTCTGTAGTAGCAGCATTGCTATGTGGTTTGCTGTTTTCTATAAATTCCCTTGGCATCATAGTGTCAAGTGCCGTTACTGTGGCTTTACTGGTTTTGCGCTTTGGTGTGGTATGTGAACCAGAGCAGAGATCAAAGCAGCTTTTGCAGTATTTGATGTGTCTGGAATCTTGGTATGTCTGTAATTCTGTAAAAGCATGTCCACTGAAACATCTGTAAAGACTCTAAAGTTTTGTACTGGCACAACATAAATCTACAAACAGTAGAATTGTACATTTATATAAACCTCGCATGGAGCCTATGAGAGAGAATTCTTTATTTTCAATTCCTCATTTTTTTTTGGAAAACCAAGAGCTGCTCCATTGCAGTTTATCAGAAGTGGAAATACAGAAATTATGGTTATTTGGAATAAAAAATCCTTATCAGAGGAATCAGAGGAATAAGGATTTCTTTCAAAAATTATACAGTTCAAAACTCAGTCTTTTTAAGTTCATGACATAGTCATCAATGGCCTGTGGGGTACAACTTCTGTATACAATGGCTTTGTCCTCAAAATTCCCATGTGGAAGTTAGGAAACTCATATTTGATCTTTTTGCCCTAAAGAATTCAAAACCTACTCCCCTGTCTTTCAAGAGTCAACTCAAAACGTCATGCTGCAATCTGTTCTCAGAGCTGGCAGCCTTCACATCTCTTCTTGGAGTTAAGAAAGTGTTTGAAAAAAAGAAGGTAGGATTCCAGGGACAGGAAGACAAGCAGAGGAGTAAAATGAGTGCTTGTGATAAAGAGTAATTCAGTTATCAGTAAAGTCCTATGGTAGAAGAGCAGGAGATCACAGGTCTTGCTTCAAGGACTGCTCCTTATAACTAGAGTACCATCACTGCTCCAGCAGCTCCATTTGGAGAGAAAGCAGTGCTTTCTAGGAAAATGAATGTATCCAGGATCTGAGAAGTGTACTCTTAAAATGCCTAGCTGTTATTCTGAAGTCAGGCATTGGATAAGAGTCACTGTGTTACTGGAAAAGGTTTTAGAACTATAAGTACATTATAGGATTACTAAAGGCTATTTGAAGCAATTACTGCATAAAATTGTGGTTTTAAACTATAAGTAAAGACAAGAGAAAGAAGGTCAATGCACACCTTAGAAAACACTTTTTTTAAAAATATGGGTTTTGTTGTCTTTGTTTTAAGCTAGTTTAAAAAGCTATTAACATCCTTTATGGCCAGTCTTCGTGAAGACTGGCCATTATAACATCCTTTATGGAAAAAAGGTATTTGAAGCAATAGGAACCTCTAATCAAATCAGATGGCCATTGTCATGAAGGAAGGAGTGTGTAAGACTGATTATTAATTTGAATTAGGTAGAGGGTTTCTCAAGGTATTGTTTCAATTTAAGAAACTGCCTGGTTGTAGTGGTTTGACCTTGGCTAGCTGCCAGATGACCACAGCTGCTATCTCATTCCCCCTCTTCTCCTCGCCCCTTGTCAAACAGACAGAGGAAGAAAATTGGATGAAAAAGCTTGTGGGTTGAAAAAAATACAAGGAAATCACTTAGCAATTACTCTCACAGCAAAACAGACTTGACCTGGGGAAAAGCCATTTAAAATAAATTAGTATAGTGACAAATAAAACCCGAAACTAAAACACCTTCCTTCTCCTCTCTGATTTTTTCCCAGGATCAATTCCACTCCTTTTTTTCCTGATTCCTTGATCTCTTTCTTCCCTTCAGTGTCACAGAGTGGGTGGGGTATGGGAGCTGTGGTCAATCCTTAACAGCTTTTAGCTACTCCTTACCTCTCACACTTTTCTTTATTCTAGCATGGATCCTCTCCAAAGGCTTCAGTCCTTCAGCAAATATCCACCTTCTCTGCTTTGGGGTCCTCCATGGCCTGCAGTGTGGATACCTGTCACACTGTGGTCACTTTTGTGGATAATAGCGAAATATCTGCTCCCTTGTGGTCTCTGCCACAGCTGCAGTAGAATCTCTGCCCCAACACCTGGACACCTGCTCCCAGTACATTAGTAATCAAGATGAAAGTGAGGACACAGCTATAGAAGAATGCATATTTATAGAATCATAGATTCACAATGTCCCTGGGGTTGTCTGTCAGAATTTTTTTTTTAACAGGAAATCCCTTAACGACATGAAGTTGGTGGAGTGAGGCATCCTACCAACAATCTTACTTGCAGCAATTCAGCAAAAGATCTGAGTTTAGAAATGAGTGCTCATGAAAATGAAGCCAGTGAAATGCCTGTCTGATAATTCCTATTGTATACACTTGGTGTTTTGTGATAGATACTCAAGCATGCACTGGTTTCTCTTCTAAAGAGACTAAGTCAGGCACCAAGGCATTGTCTAGAGCACCTCAGAGGGTGCTAGAGCACTGTAGGTGTAAGGTCCTTTACAGAGTTCTTAGCTCTCTGCCTGTGTGTAAGGTATATCTAGGACCACCAACTGGAATAAACTTCTTTTTTGGTTAATATGCAATGTGGACATAAGGGCCTAGAAAGAGTGGATAACAGCAAATCAACCACCAAGCCTACCCCCTTCACACCACCCTAAAAGGTAATGGTCATGCACTGGATCGAGCACTTAATGAAATCCTGTTACCAAAGAGCACACATGGAGCTCTCTTTCTGCTGAGGCAGTAGGAATAAAGGGATAGCAATTATTTTCATTCAGAAATCCCAATCCCATCACACAGCTCTAAATCATGATACTTTATTTCTAGCCTTTCTCCAGCTCATTCTAGGAAAATTATTTGCAATAATTTCTTGGATTTTCATGTTGCTTTTAGTTTTACTACATATATAATCAGTGTCTTCCTTTTTTGGTCTTTCATCAGGGAATATTTCTGCTTGAATGGCTTATTTTTACTTTAGGTTTCATAACAGGGATATAGCTTCCTTTTTTTATGCTTAACAAAGGAATTGATTTGACCTATGCCAGTCAGAGATTAAACAGATTAGAAATTCTTGCTAAAAGAAGAAATCAACAGATAGTAATGAATGATTTAAAATAGGAAGAATAGAAGTGAAATACATATGAAAGGGCTGCTTCATTTCCTTGAGACAAGATTATTTACTTGTGTCAAACTGCAGGAAAACATCATGCTTAGCTTGAGGGTAGAGGAAAGACATACAGCAAAGAATGTTGTTTATATTCCAGCTGCAGATTCCTCTAGATAGCTTTTAGTTACTGTCTTCTTACCCATTGCAGTGATATGTACAGATCTTGTTATTGAAACTCCTTTTTACACTTAGTTAAGAGCTTAGAGTATTGTTTAAAACAAAGTGTATAGATTGGTATAGATTGAAATTTGTATTAGCTATCATAAGTCTTTGTCGTTTTTCTTCTTTGTAATTTTGAGATTTATTAAAATGAATCATGCCTAATGCATTTTATTATTATTGAGTGCTCTAAAACACAGTAAAAATGTAATCTGAGAATCAACAGAAAGGCAGACTCACGTCTTATTATATGCATTCTGGAGAAGTCTAAGCATTGCTTTACTGGCTTACATTGGCTACCAAGTTATTCATTTGTGTGTGTCCTTGTTTGTAATAATGAAATAATTGTAAACAAACTCATACATGAAATTTTCATGGTCAATATCTTATTTTAAAACAGCCTTCTGGTGACAAACAAGCAAAATTAAAGAGTGAGATTAATGCATGGTTCACAAAGCTAATGTATTATAATTGACCTTAAGTCATGGTCAATTAGGTTATTTTCCCCAGTAATTATTACAGGAATAATCACCTTCACAAATTTGATGATGTTTATTTTTAGAAAATAAAGTATGTGAATTCATTTTTTCAGAACATGCCATATGGAAAAAAATCCCCAAAACTGGAGGAAATCTGGGTCTATTTTGAGCCCAATCAGTAAGAAAAAAGAACTTACACTAGTACAAACAGGTATGGTGTTCACTGCTGAAAAGCATTTAAAAATCTGCTACCTGACTATCACAGTATGGTACTGTGTTTACTCTTTTTAAATTGTCAAAATGTGAATTAGTAACCTAGTCTTAATGGGATGCTTAAGGTAAACATGCTAAATCTCTTACTGAGTATGGCCTTCAGGAAGCATTTGGTAATAAAGGAGCTCATTTTCTATGGATATCTCTTTACTGAATTCTGTAGTTCAGTAGCTATGATTATGTAAAAGTCAACAACTGTTTAAGTCATGCTCCACCTTCATGTCACGATTTATACAGCAGATGAGACTTTCTCAGCAAATAAAGATTTTGAGTGAACTTTAGTTGAAAATACAATTGAACTTCTTATTGATTTCAGTATTTTGGTTTTACCTTTTCCTTTGCTCCTGTAATTTCAGTACTTGAGCCTTTGGATACTGAGAGTTTCATATCACTCCAAGGTTAATGTGAGTAAACAGGATTGTGTATGTATTTAGTAGAACCAGTCCCCAGACACTAAAAAAACAGATTGAAACAATTATCACAAAACCTTGCTTTGTGCTGAATATATCTGAAATGAAATCCGGAATTTCCAATAGGTCATAAGAAGGCATTGGAAACAAAAGAAGAGGCAAACTGAAGACCTTATTTTGGTTTTTCACCCCTTTTATTTAGAAGATGTTAAGGGGGATGGGGGATTAAGTGGTCATCAGCTGAGTAAAATTAGTGGGGAAAGCAACTCAGAGAAAGAAAATTAAGGAAAGCAGAAGTGATTCGTTGAATGAGACAGAGGTGATTGCAAGAATAGAGGTGAAATGGAATGAGGAAATCTGTAGGTCATGTATTGCAAATAAAAAATGGAGAACTAGGAAGTGAAGTGAGAGGACTAAGTCTCTGAGCAGCTGATGGAGATTATTGTTTTATGATGACTTGTACCAAAACTAAGTTGTAATTCGTTTGGCAAAGGAGAGATACATGACTACTTTGTATTTTGTTAGCATGCCCTGATCCAACCACTGAAAAAATTTAATCTCAAAAGAAAATTACCTTGCCTTGGTCGTGATGTATCACCTCAGGTCAGCATGTTCTTCCTGAGAATCTCCAGTGCTCTGTACCCCTCCCTCAACTGGAACTTCCAGACCTGTTGTGGCCAGGGTAAATATTAGAGAATGATCCTACTTTCCAGAAATAACCTTGGTCTTCTGAAGACATACAGTCTAGGTTGATAAGTAGGCAAGTTCCTAAAAAAATCAAGCAAACGTTAACTTGCTTTTTAGGTGTTGGAAACTGAGCTAAAATCATAGTAACTCCCTAAATAGAAGAATTAAATAACAAATTGGACTAAAACTACATTATGGTTCATGGGAATATCTACCCCCACTTTAATGATGATTACCTCCTCCCTGTAGTCTTAAAAGGTCAAGGTTGAAAAAGGGCAAGATGGTAAGGTCAGCATTTCTTCCAGCAGATGAAATATGCATAGCTTGGCTGGCCTTTGCCCTGTAAATACAGAGAAGTTTAAAAAATGTCAGCATTAAGTATGACAAATACTATTGATTTTTCTTGTTAGATGAACCATCTGCCTTTTCGATGTTAGGATGAATTATGTCTACTTCTTGTCAGTAGCAGTGGTGGTATTTTTTTTTTTTCTCCTGACTGCTCAAAATTTGTCCTTATTGAAGGTCTGCATTCCTGGAGCACTAGAGGTTTCTGTAGCCTTGTGGCATGGACAAACCACCTGGCTTTGCTAGTGGTAAAGGTTACTGCCCTCAGCTCCTTGTTTTGCTGTCAGAGATGATTGCCCTTTTAAATCTGCCTGCACACTGCTTATGTGAGTACTTTCATTTCCCCCCCCCCAAAAAAAAAAAAAGGCCTAGGCTAACTTAAATAGTTTAAAACAATAGTTCTGCTGAACTGTCTTCTTTCTGATGAGTGAATTTTGATGAGTGCAACCTTTTAGAATCATAAAATCATCAAGGTTGCAGAAGAACTTTAAGATCATCTAGTCCAACCATTAACCCAGAACTGCCAAGTCACCACTAAACCCTGTCCCTAAGCAACACATCCACATCTTTTAAATAGTTCCAGGGATGGTGACTCAACTGCTTCTCTGGGCAGCCTGTTCCAGTACTCCGTTTCAGTGAAGAAATTTTTCCTGGTGTCCAATCTAAATCTCCCCGGTGCAACTTGAGGTGATTTCCTCTTGTCCTATCACTTGTTTCTTGGGAGAAAAGACCATCTCACCACAACCTCCTTTCAGGTAGTTGTAGAGAGTGATAAGGTCTCCCCTCAGCCTCCTTTTCTCCAGGCTAAACAATCCCAGCTCCCTCAGCTGTTCCTCATCAGTCTTGTGCTCCAGACCCTTCACCAGCTCCTTTGTTCTTCTCTGGACTCACTTCAGTACCTCAGTGTCTTTCTTGTAGTGGCTGGCCCAAAACTAAAGACAAGATTTGAAGTGCAGAGTAGAGGGGGATGGTCATTGCGCTAGTCTTGCTGGCCACACTATTTCTGATACAAGCCAGGACTCCATTGGCCTTCTTAGCCACCAGGGCACACTGCTGGCTCATGTTTAGCCAGCTGTCAAACAGCACGCCTGTGTCCTTTTCCACTGGGAAGCTTTCCAGCCACTCTTCTCCCAGTCTGTAGCACTGCATGGGGTTGTTGTGACCGCTGTGCAAGATCCAGCACTTGGCCTTGTTAAGGCTCATAAAATTGGCCTTGGCCCATTGATCCAGACTGTCCAGATCCCTCTTTAAAACCTTCCTGCCCTCCAGCACATAAACACTCCTGTCCAGCTTGATGTTGTTTGCAAACTGACTGAAGTTTCCCTTGATCTCCTCATCCAGATCATCCATTAAGACATAAAACAGGACCGACCCCAATACTGAGCCCTAGGAACATCACGAGTGACTGGCTGCCAGCTGAATGTAACTCCATTCACCACCACTCTCTGAGCCTGCATGTGCTGTCTGATCATACTCAAGATGATCTGCTCCACGACCTTCCCCCGCACTGAGATCAGGCTGACAGGTCTGTGGCTACTTAGGTCCTCCTTCAGACCCCTCTTTTAGATGGGCATCACATTTTCTAATCTCCAGTCAACTGTGATCTCTCCAATTAGACAGGATTGCTGGTAAATGATAGAAAGTGGCTTGGTAGACACTTCTGCCAGCTCCCTCAATATGCTGGGGTGGATTCCTTCCAGCCCCAGAGACTTGTGTCTAAGTGGCGTAGCAGATCCCTGCTTGTTTTCCCCTGTAATATGGGGGCTTCAGTCTACTCCCATTCCTGTCTTCCATCTCAGGGGGCTGGGTACCTCCAGAACAAGTGGCTATAAAGACTAAGGCAAAGAAGGCATTAAGTACCTCAGCCTTTTCTTCATCCTTTGTCATTATGTTTCTTCCTGTATCCACTAAAGGATGGAGATTCTCATCAGCCCTCCTTTTGTTGCTGATGTCTGTACAGAAACATTCTTAATGTCTTTTATGGCGTGGTCAGATTAAGTTCTATCTGGGCTTTGACCGTTTTGATTTTCTCCTCGCATAACTTCACAACATTCTTATCGTTCTCCTGGATTGCTTGTCCCTTCTTCCTAAGGTCATAAACACTCCTTTTTTTCTTTTTTTTTCTGAGTTCCAGTCAAAACTGTCAGTTCAGCCAGATAAATATAGTTCACAGAGAGCAGCCCTCTGTATATCTGTGGAAGCAGACAACCAGGCATACTTTACTCTTCACCCAGAATTTAACTAACTTTTTTCCTACTGAAAAGAGTATTTCAGTATAAGTTCTGGAAATCTCTGCTATCATATTTTGTAATCTTTCCCTTAGAAAAAGATGCACTGATGTACCTGAAGTGCATCTGATGCACCTGATACTCATCACATGATCACTGATGTGATGTACATTTCCATTTTACGTTTACTGAATCAATCAACTGTAACTTAAGTATAAGCTGTCTTCTGAAGCGCATGGGCTTTATGCAGTTAGAATATTACAGCATGATTTATAACACTGAATTACTGTTACCTACTCAAAATGAGTTGGAGAGTAAAGAAATTGCTTGCCATGTCTTACAAGCACAATGGTCAATAGTGTCATAACAAAATAGCCTGTGTGTATAATTGTGGCACAATGGATAACGAATATTGCAAAAATGAATAGAGAATTTGATGAAATAAGCACTTCATGGAATTTTTTTTTCTAAAACAGTTTCCAGAGTGCTGTGAGTAACTAAATCATTCTGCCATTCTTGGCTTACAAAAATGCTCACACTACTCATACTTTCGCACTGCCCTGTGAAGTATTGAAGTGGAAAAGTGATTTGAATTGTCACGTTTCTTGGAGCACTTCTGCATTTGGGACATGGCAGGGTGTTTAAGCAATCTCGCTAAGTCAAGGACTAGGCTACTGCTGGAGTTCTCTTTTACTTCTAATTTTCTATTTATCTTGATACTGTAACTAATTTTAACCAAACTGTGAGTCAATCATACATTTGCTGTAGACTTCTTGGCTCAGGCATTCTTATGCTTTATTGTATATTCAAAGATTATGTTAAAAGTTACAGAATCTTACAATTTAAGAAGGCGATTATTTTAAGGAAGAACTCTTTCACTGAAATAATTCAAATGATCTGAAATTCTTCCCCTTCTGTAAAATTATGTTCTCTGTCTGAACACCAAATCTTTATCACACCCATCTTTTGAAACTGAAACTTTTGCTTTTCTCTAGGTTTATGTGAAGTCTTAGAGAAATATAAAGGAAAAAACTTTATGGAAGAAACTTCACAATGCTCAAAAAGGATGACAGTCTTGTTTACTTTAAACCTACAGTTTAAATGCGTAAATCAACCAATTAACAATTTATTTTTTTTTCTCCACAGCTAATGATATTTGGCTTCAGAATTGATTTACAAAACTCTCTTTAATCCATTTTCATAAGAGAATTTCGTTGGAGATACTATGGTATTACTGGAACGAAAAGTCATCATCACACCACTTTCTATATTCTCTCATGCACCTGTGATAGTTACAAAGTGTTGTTTGTTTGTTTGTTTTTTTTTACAGTATTTTCTTTTGTATTTTTGGTCATTTTCCTTACTTACAGTTCCGGAAGAACTTTCATAGGTAAATATACATGACACCAGAGTAGTTTTAAAAAATCCACTTGAATTTTATAGAAATATTTCCAAGGGTTTAATACTCAGAAATGTTTGTCTAAGTACATAACAAGTAGCCAAGGGGTCCCAACTTTGAGGTTCTGGTCCAGCAGCAATGTAGGTTCTTCTTGGTCCAAGGGCTGCCTCTGAAATATTGAACTTAATAATAGCTGATAGGGCTGTCTGCTCGAGATTTTTTCAATAATGAGGAGTTCCCTTGTGTTTTCAGACATCTTGTGACAAAGGGTTCCAAAATGTAACTGTGTTCCATGTGGAAAAATATATATCCTTTAATGCATGTCTCTTGGTCCGAGAAATAATAACAGTTTTGCTTTTCACTAAATCACGTGTATATCTAACATCCATACATTCAATACTATGGGACCTCTGAATCAGAATTTAGATAGAAGTTTAAACAAGCCTTTCTACTACCTTTTCTACAGAGTAGAGTTTGTATTTTTACAGTTTACGTGGGAGGATTGGGTTATATACTATGTATGATGGTTCTACATATCACCTGAAACCTCAGTTTGGGACATGCTCCACTTATTAGAATCAGAAATCTATCAACTGATGTTCCATTCATGCTTTTCAGACCATTACATCTTTGTTTTAGCCTCAGATTTGGATGCTCTGACTGGTAAAAAAAAGCTTTAAATTTTTTTAATTTTTTAAATTTTTTTTTTTTACACAGGCTCTCTCACCAGGTTCCTTTATAAGATCACTTCTCCGAGGGTAACTACAAGTGGAGGTTTGTACAGATACACAGTAGAGGAACGCAGATTTTAAATTCTTCAGTTCTCACTGAGTTTCTGTGGAAATGACTCCACATAGCTGTATGTACTTCTCATTTTACTGCCACCTTTGAAATCCTAATAGTGGTTGTAACAACCAAGTCGGCCATCTGTTTTGAGGAATGCTGCCCTGAACTACACACGGGGATATACATGACTGATCCAAGAGTGATCAATATGTGCAGTTTCCATTGTGATCCAGGATTACTAGTGAATAGGTGGAGCATGTCGGTTGTTTTGTCAGTCCTCTTCCCTTCACTGATCCCAGTTCATACACAGAAGTGATCCACAATGAGCTCATGTATAAAGGCTCCTAAATGAGCATTTTCAAACAGAAAGGAAGTTGAAACAGAGACACTTTTGATTTACCTTTAAAATAGGGACATTTATTAAATATGAAGAAGGTTTTAGGACAGCTTGTTTGGATGCTTGATTTGCAATGAATTCATTGCTTTTCCAGTTAGACTGAGAGCCCATACCTGTAGTCTTTTAAAAAGTGCATTTCTATTAACTAGAATAAAACATAAAAGCAAGCACTTGAGGAGCAAAAAGAAGTTGTTTGGTTTTTTTATAAGCAGCTCTTTGAGATCACTGGTCTATATGAGTTCAACAAACTTCTGTCCTTCTTTCCCGCTGTAGTCAGGTATGCTACCACCACCCCTGTGGATATGAAAGGACTCAGGGGTGTGTTTTTGTTCCACACCTTCCTTTACACACTTTGGAAGTGGCAAGCTAATAGCATTAGATGCAGACAGGTAAACAACTTTTTACTCTAGTGATACAGGAGTACAAGTCCTACTTAAGCACACACACTGGACACAATGACTAGAGTATCAGAGCAAGGATATTAGTTTTCGAGTATAAAGGGAGTCAAATGGCTACTTTGCACCAAAATCTAGCATCAAAATACAGCATCTATAGGTGTATGTATAATGCTTATAATGTGATAATAATGTGTGAGGTAGAAATGGGGCTGTATTGTGCTTGTAATGACAGTGTGATACTCTGGTATGCAGGAAGAACCAAATAATTCATGAGCCATATAAGTACTTATGAAAGAGCACAGGCACCAACCAATAGCCCTGCCTCAGTTTCTATAAAGAGTTGTTACTTAGTTTTGGGTCCACAGGGCTTAGTACGTGCAAATTAGCCTAGACTGCATTTAGGTTTCCCATGTCAAAGAACCACTGTATGTGGACTGTGTTTCAAAATGACATTTGGATTTATTTAAAAATAACAGTAACTGAAAACTAAAAGAAACCTTAGTTCTAACAAAACTCCTTGTATCAGCCAAGAGAAATTATCCTATTGCTGTATGCTATGTTATGTGATTAAAAAAGGAAGGCTCATCTCCATGAACACAAAGGAGCCCAGAGGAACTGCAATGTTGTCCAGCTTTGCTAAACAGTTCTAAATGAATTTTCAGGAAAAGTTTGCTACATAGGGAACAATGTAGGATATCATCATTTTCTCTGTAGGGAGTTTTAAGGAGCAAGGATATACAGGACCATTGCTGAAGGTGCTTTGGAGTTATAATGAAACAGCCAAAGACCGTGGGCACTGAATATCCTACAATCCTGTAAATGACTTTTCCAGATGACAATGAAGGTCTATAAAGTCTATCTACCTAAGGTTTCAAGCAGATGGACTATCATGTTCTCCACTATCAGTAAGATAAGAGTTGAATAATATCACTGAATCCTGCTATGTGCCTGCCAAGAGCCATCTCACAGCAAGTCTTGTTAGGTGAGATAATTCATTAATATAGAAAAAGGGCTTTTAAAGTACTGTAGATTTTTTTGGGGGTGACAGATGCTATAAATAAAAATCAGTGTTGTTAATTGCAGTGGTTCAGATTTTCCTGTTCCTGTCCATAAATTACTTTGTTGCTGCTCTTTGGGTGTGTGTGGGGGGGATATGGGGGTGTGTGTGTGTTTTGGGGGTATGGGGGTGTGTGTGTTTCGGGGGCTGGAGGGAGGAGAGAGAGAGAAATGGAGGAAGAAGCGAGTGGCAGGGAGGGAAGGAGAAAGAGAGAAGGGAAAAAGCTTTCCTTAAGAGATCTGAGACTATTTACTTACAGAAAATACATTTGCAGCTGATGAGATGTACACTTGCTAAATAAATGATATCTTTCTCTTTTCTACAAGTTTTTCAGCAGGAGAGAATGGCTTTACTATTCGGTAACTGGTTTTAGAATAATGTTGAGAGGCTGTAATCTTGCAGAAAATGCAGCTACTTAGAATGGACAGACATGTGGAATAAATGGCTTATAGATAATTCCCTGTGAATAGACATGGCATGTCTAAGGTTGGTTATGGATCTGCTATGTTAATTGGTGAGAATGAAGTTGAGCTCTCCAGGAATAAATCAGAGCTGTCAAACAGTATCTAAAATGATAGTCATTTCCTGCTTGGCACAGATAATAATGCTAATGGTTGTCAGTGGAATCTTTGTACAAAAGATATTACATTTCCCTACTATTTTGTCTCCTAGTAATGTCCTTATTTTCTTTTCACTGGTAACAATCTTAAAAGATGCACAGTATTAACCCCCAGCTATTCACAACAGAACTCACTAGACTACTACAAACAAAGCAGTGTACTGTTTTTTTTCTGGACTCGTTTCTTTGCGGACATTTTAAGAACATGTATTTTGAAGTTGAGTTAAACTGAGCTCATTTTAGACCAGGACACTCTTCTCAGCTCTTCTTGAAAGCTTTTTACCCAAGCTATTTCTTCCTTTTTTTTTTTGGAGGTGGGTTTTGAAGACCTCTGGTCTGCAGGATGCAGTGGGTATACTTCATATCTTAAAGTCCTGCCAGTGGTGGGACATTTCATTTATCTCCAAGGCAAGGACACCCCATCTAAAATACGTTGGAAAGGACAGATTATTCCTTATTGCATGGCACAAAACTGTAGATTGAGTGAGGCATAAGCTCCACAGGAACACACAGAAAATGTGAGCTTACGCTTTGTTCAGGATTCTTGCAGATAAAGTATTTTATTTTGTCTTTGACTGTTATTCATTATTAAATCTTCAGGTTCTGTTTTCTTTCATGATGTTTCATTAGCATGGCATTTTCTATCATGAGTTCACAGGTTTCAAATTTATTTCTTGGTTTGATTATTTTGCCCTCTTTCATGTTGCGAATAGAAATTTGAGTCCATTGACTGCAATATTGGGTAGAAACCAGGAAAAACTCAGAAAAGGATTTAGAAAGAAATTTGTCAAGGATTTTAATGGGATTTGCCCTCCTAAAATTTTAGAGACTTTCTCAAATCCTTTTCTGTGTCTTGTAATGTGCCCAAACCCATGGATTTATTTCACTCTGTCTGTCAACTACTGTAATTTGACCCATGATATTTTATGATTACTGGCTTGGGCGACTAAAAACAGATCTCAGAAAACACCACCCAACTTTAGACTTGGAAAAGCATTCATAAATTACTGTTTTTTGCTTATTTACTAATTACCTTAAATTGGATAAAAAAATCAGATGTTGATATTTCAAATGTATCTGAAATCACAGCTATACAAAATTTGAAAATGTCTTCAGCAGTCTAAAAATATTTTTAACAATTGGGAAAGAAGGAAAATAGAGTAAGGCTTTATTTCATTTGTATAATATGTCCATACTAGTCTAGTTTAAATGGAAATAATGTGATTTACATAACCAGTTTCTCAGCATGAGTCGGAGATAACACAGTTACAGCTTAAAGGTTTGATTTTGGATATTCCTATTTTTAGACTCCCTTAATGGCCTAATTTTCAGACCATAAAAACAGCAGTTTCTTAAGCAAGCAAATATAAAGAAACACTTGACTTAGGTCAGTAACTGGCTAGCCATGTGTGTATGGAAATGTGCCCCAAACCTAATTAGGACAGAGGGGTTATGATTAAGATGCCACATGTCTCCCTTTAGAGACTGTCTGTAACCAAGGTGTTGAAATCACATTACAGTCAATGCAGATGAGATCCCAGGTGCTTGTGGCCATTTGAACATGTAAGTCGTGTTCCGATGTTGCATTAGAAAAGCTTCACTCTTGTGGGGTGGCTGCTAGGGGATGGGCAGAATAACTTGGGTCACCTAGATGGATTTATACTCGTACATCTGGGTAGCTGAATTTAACACGTAGTTAGTATGATGCAAGGAGAGACTATGAATGGCCTAAGGACTATGGTCCACCACTCCAGATACTACATACTAGTAACAATGATAATGTATTAAGGTATTTCAAATGTAGTGCTTTTAGACCAGTGTGTTATGACACTAAATGTATATTAAAAGACTGGGAGTTGCTGTGATACTATTGTGATGAAGCTGCATAAATGCCTAAGTGAAGCAGATTTACAAAAATAAGCCTGTTCACGGACAAAAAGGAGCTGAATTAGCTGAATAAATAATTCACTGAAAATAGTTCCCTTGGCTCTTATACCAAATTTGATTTACACAAACAATAAAGCATATTGTAGAAAGATATTCTATTCTGCCACTTACTCAGGAAAGCATCAATAATGTTTAGAAACTAAATACTTTTCATACAGAATGTCTGACTTCACTCTAGCAACTAAAGTGGGATTTACTTGAACTTCCATTTAGTGGAGGCATTGCCTTGATATAGGCAGATGAAATAAATATTTTGAGAACCAGTTCAGGCTGTCTGCTTCTGATCCTTCTTGGTATGCACCATGAGCCTTTGTTCCTCCATAATTAAGAGTTTGTTACAGAGGAAGAAAGCTTGTATTACTCTCTGAATACTGAATTCTGCCAGGGCAGAGCTGAATGAGAATGGAACTGGTTTCTTTGTGCTAGTATTTATACCTCTTGTATTGGATGGATGTCTCGGAAGGTGATCTCTTCACAAGGACACCAATATAATTACACAGACTCTGGATATTCCAATATTTTACCTATAGGTACCTATCTGATTATGCAAAACCCACAGACCTATTTGGGTTTTCACCCTTTTATCACCCCTTTTTATGACAAAACAGTTAAAAGGTCCTAGAATGTTTAATTTTCTTTCTTTTAAGGCTAATAATTTCACAGGTGAAGAAACAAAAATATTTCAAAGCCTAAAAGAGAAATTAGAGATATAAATATTAAAATTCATAATACTGAGAAAATGCATTGTCTCCTTATAAACTACAACTTTAACTTTCTAATGTGACATATGTCAAATGTGACCTTATTTAACAATAAATTATTTCTAAAGAGGTTATGGAAGTTTTATATGGGCAAGAACTAATCTTATTTATAACTATCATATACATATTTATAACTGTCATATACTTATTAGCTCATAAAATTCTTTTTCTTCAGAAAGGTTTTTAATTGAGAAATACAAATTCTAAACTCTTTGGGTTTTTTTCTTTGAATTTTATGGTCATTATCATATAAACATACATACGTTTAGAATGAACACAATTTGGAAATACATTCTTAATTTCACTGTAGTATGAATTGCTACTTTCAGCAAGGTTCTGCTACAGCAGATTTCTGGTGATATGCCTTTCTTCATTTTGGGATACAAAATGTTATTTTGGGTATTTGCCTTGACAAATTCTTTGCTTGAATGCCTTTATACAGTTTTCAATCAAAAGCTACCCTGTTCTGTGCAAATTGCAAGAAGTTGAATGGATAACACACTCCATCAGGAACGTACTGTAATACACCTGATACTCTTGAAGTGAAGCCATGAAAAAAAATGTCATTAGCCCTAAATCTTTTTGTTAGATAAAACTTTCATTTGAACGAGTTTCTATAATCTAAAATTATTAAGCATATATTCTTATGCTCACCTCTGTGTAGATATTTCATTTATGCATTGTGTATTGTATTTCTAGATGCAACTTGTAAAGCTGGTCTTAAATATTAGAATATACATTGAAAGCTTTAGGGTATAAACACTGTAAGAAAGCTGTAATAAGTTCAGAAGGAAATCTTCTTATTAAGAGTAATTCAGAGTGAGAAATTCAGAGCAAGGAATCTAAATATTTGAAAGGTGTAAACAGGGCTATTTATGACATTGGAGAGAGCAGGATACATCTCTACAAGAGCTTTATAAAGCTCTAGCGCATCCTGAGTCTTGTGTTAGTTCTGTGCTGTGTTCAGTGTGATTGCACTGTACTAGCACCCAGTCAGCTACCATGGCCTGAGAAATACACTGCACCTACCCATCAGCCCAAGGGGGTGGGGATTCCCAGCAGCATTAGTCAGCACTGAAGGAGACTGCATAGGAAAATACAAACTCCGTAATGTTTGCTGTGTAAAGGTCGTCATTTTAGTTAAATAGATCTTACTTTAAAAACCTGTTTCAAGTTACCATTGGAATATCACTGAAGTTGGAGCAACATTATTTATAAGGCCACAGGTGGATGCTATTGACTTGAACCACTTCTGTGCCTAACACATGCCTTTGTGACTGAAATCTGATATTACTAGGAAGATGAGAAGTTAATGTAAATCCTTGAAAATCCATGCATATTCTTGATTTATGCATTCCTAGATATATTATTCAAATATGATACTATCATATTGTTCATTTTCTTAAAATGAGTAATCAATTTGCAACTGCCATTTCCATAACTACGCACATATAACAATGTGCTCCTGGAAGACAGGAGTACAAAATTATTTTTCAGATGCTATTCATTTAGGTATCACTGATTAGAAGCTTTGTACATTACTAAGACCATATAATGAGTTCTTCAGTTTTTAAAATGACTTTGCATCCACACATATTAGATGCTTAAACATCTCTATATTAATACTATGACTTGAACCAGATGATCCACTCTGGTCCCTTCCAACCTGACCCATTCTGGGATTCCATGACCTTCTTTGAAACCACACTCGGTTACTTCTATTCCTGTTTCTAGAAATATTTGTGCATACCTTGTAAATTCCATGTCTTACTATGTACTCAAAACACAGAAAGATATCTATTATTTATATTTTTATTTTTCAAGGAAAAAAAAGAAATTATATATGTATTATGTTTTCAGCTGCAATTATGAACCTAAGACTGGAGATCTAAATTCCTAAAGACTCTAACTAAAAGTCTCAAATTCTCCAGTTCAGAAAAGAAAGATTTAATCAATGTGTTTTATAAAGACAGGAGCTGAATTAAGGAGTAAGAATAGCTTCAAATGTGCAGACATTTTTGGTACCAGATAATAGCTAAAAGTATTAATCAAATGGAAGTGAGAAATGCTGCAATTTCCCCAAGAGGTGATTTCTAGTAGAACCATGAATGTATAGGGAAGAAAGGATCTTTTGCAGCTGACC
>JAYRBT010000042.1:18874078-18886382 GCA_036023395.1 Myiotriccus ornatus | reverse complement strand
TATTAACAAGACAACTCTGATTCTCTTATGATGGTAATTTCTATATACAGTGATTCCTCCAGGACATTACACTTGTAAATATATCTTAACTAGCAAAATTTTAAAATATAAACTATCCTGATCATTTAATTGAAATAGCATGTTAATAATTAGAAAAGAAACTCTTACATCTAGTATATTTTTGCATGCTTTCCATAGGAAGGTGACTTGGTCTCTAGCCAAGACAGTTTCTGTGACTTTTCTTTAATTAAGTGTAAGTAAACTTTGGAGTAAGGAAGTACCAAATAAGGAACTTATTTGTGCTTATTTTACTACAATAAGATGGTTTTGAGGTACATCAGATTTCTATTTATAGAAAATTGACAGTTTCAGTGTGATTTTACTCTGGGACTAGTTAGATGTGTAAAGTTAAATATGTCTGAAAGTCTGTTTTCAGAATCAAGGCCTTGCTCTGAGGTTTTTAAGTTTAAATAATGTCTAACTTTTTGTATCTTAACATTAGGATTATGAAAATGAGGATCATGCCCATATGCAGGCAGTGATAGCAAGGGTTATTTTCCATAGCTTTACTTTGGTGTTTATAATTTGTAAAGTCACAGTTAAAAGAATATTGCAATAGCACAAGCTTTTTTGAAAAGAGAAAGTGTTTACTGTTTCTTAATTTTTCTGCTTTGGGATCTGCAAAAAGACAATGTAAGACGATAGATAGATAGATAGGTAGATAGGTAGATAGATAGGTAGATAGGTAGATAGATAGGTAGGTAGATAGATAGATAGATAGATAGATAGATAGATAGATAGATAGATAGATAGATAGATAGATAGATTCTCCTTCATTAAAATTGCAAAGGTTCCTGGGGCCAGGAAAGCAATTTGTGAAGGCACAGAGGTAAATATTTTGCAGAAAGGAAATTAATAAAATGTTCCCCAGTGGTTCTGAAACAGGCTGACTAAAATACTTTCCTTGCTGTGTATGGGATAATGAGGTCACCACAGCAAACAGAGAGTTGCACATTTGGACCACAATGGCACAATAGTTCTGCTTCCAGCAGCATATGTCAGCTTTTTGCACCTCTTTCTGGGGTGAGGGTGACCTGCAGAAAAACTGGCCCAGGTCTCTCCCATGAAGGTGCTGCCATAGTTATAAACATAGGAATTTGAAGAATCCTTCCACGGGTATGCAACACTGGAGGTTTACACCTCTGTGGTCAAATGCATTACTTGCATTTACGCTGAAGTGGGAAAAATCTGTCAGGCTTACTGTTGCCACTCCAGGTATAAATAGATTTTCTTCCATTATTCTCTTGCATACATGTGCAAAATGAAACATGCATTCTGTGGAACAGATGCTTTCAAAACTATTCACAACAGCAGAGACAAGCAGAATAGGACCATGCCCACAAAATGCAGCTGGTAATAAGTGTTAAAGAAAAATTATAGAATAACAGAAAAACATGTAAAAAATGTGAGAAGTTTCAGATTAATAGATCTTTAGACCTACTTGCTGGCTGTCAAAAGCTATCACATGTGTGGTTTGAGAACTGGGGTTGCTCAAATACATTTCTTGTCTGCACATTCTCTAAAAATGAAGAAACTTAAAAGGCTGATTTTAAATTGTAAATCTTACCTTCTATCACAATTATGCCAAAACTGATGTTTGTTTGTTTGTTTGTTTTTATCCAGAAGGTGAGTAAAGACAAAATTGTAATAAAGTTCTTAAGTTTTCTGCATTAACATACTTGCTATTGCATGCACAGAAACAGAAAGGTTTATTTTCCCATTTAAAAAAAAGTGTAACAATATAGTGTTGTTATTACTTTAAAATTATTATACTATAAGTAGCCTAATTCTATCTGGGGAATGTAAAAAGGAAAGAGATGGGTGGGTGGAAACTTATAAATTGTATGAAAAGAAGTCTGCTTCTGCTGTAGAGAAAAATTATATAAAGAGGAAAATAAAAGAAAACGTTAAGTGGGGGAAAAAAAAAAGAGAAAGTAAAAGGGATGTGTGTGTAAAAATGGAGACAAAGAAAGATCTGTTAAACAGAAAATTTGGAAGAGAGGAGCATGAAAGGTTTGATTGTTTCAAACTAGCTGTGAAACCAGTCTGCTGGAGATCTGGACTTAGTGCTTTGCAGTCTCCGTTTGGGCCTGCTGAGCCTGTTTGGACAAGTTTGGAACAGTTTAACAGTTCAAGCTTTCTCTGTAATTGTGTTCACTGGACTAATGAGTAAATCACATCTCAGAATTCCAAATCAGTAACAAGTGACTTCTTTATTCAGTATCTATTTCTTTCTTTGGACATGCTAAAAATTGTGCAGGGGAATTTCAGTTTTTACATAAAAGTGAGAAATAATAATTTGACTAGAAAGTGTTGAAAGGTTTACCTGATTATCTCTCTTTTTACTTGCCTAGCTGCAGGCCAAATCAGTGTTAAAAAAACCTCCTTGAAAACTATGACAAAAATTAAATCTGTTCCTGTTTTACCAAAAGGACACAGAAATATGAAGGTTCTCTGGAGTATGCACTCCTTTATATGGAATGCTTTATTATCTTCTTGCATTTTTACTTCCTTCAAACAAAAACTCTAATACAACCTTAACTGTGATTCCTGTGGGTGTGAGGTGAGAGGATATTCAATACCACAAATCTGTTAAGAGGCAGCTGTTACATTGCCGTGGAACATGATGGCATGGTACATATTTCTAATCAAAATGTTTGGTTAACAAGAAGGTCAAAGAAGCAATTAGGGGTGGAATACAGTTCTACTGTGTGCCATGTACTATTTGACTAAAATACAAGCTGACAGCAGGGCCGTTTCTGCTGTTGGAATCACAGAGGTGACCTAGGGCACTCTATCAAGCTTAGTTCGACCCTGACAGCTTTTGACCAGCTATTTGTTGTCATATCGTTCTAGCTGAACAAGATGACAAATATACACAAGACCTCATACTCAAATGCTGCATTCTGTGAAGTGAGACAGATTTTGACCTTTAATTGGTAGAGGTCTCTGGGTCTTGTGACTCCACATCTGCTATGTTTATTGTCTTGTAGTGGGCAAAAATTCTTTTAACTACTGTAGGAGTATGTGCTCCCAGAATAGGAAAAATGCAGCTGCAGTTAAATGGCATCAGAAGATGTTATTCCACAAGACAGTCCTTTTTTTTTTTAAAAAGAAAGAGATTGCTCTGACTTTACAGAAGAACAAAGGTTTTGCTCCGAGTAACAAGACTCTAATGCTTCATGTTATTCTGTAGTGATGCAGAGGCCTAACCTGACAAAACAAAAGAAAGGATTTGGGCTGAGTTTGAAAATGGTTGAATAAATAAATCAGAAATTTTTCCAGGGCTTGAACATTTGAATAAATACATATTTACACATTTTATAAACTAGAAGTATAAGCAGTTTCAGAAGTTAGCCTTTCAAAAGAGGACAAAGAAATTATTTATAATATTTTTTTAGCAATAGACGAAATGAGAGTACTCTTTTATTTATTTATTTATTCATTTATTTAAAATTATTAGAATTTTTCAGTTGTCCTTTAGGACCTGTAGATTGCCCAGGCAAAATCATTTACCACAGATGTTTTCATTTGCCATCAAATAAAAGTTGGCTAAGCCTTGAAATATAATTTCTTTACTTGATTTCCCACTGTCCTGTGTGCATTTACCTCTTTCCATGCATATAAGGTTGGCACCTGAGCATGTTCAGTTGTTTGTGGACTGCTATTCTGTCTTTATGAATACTCATTGTTTGCAAACTACAAGCTGAGAAAAACTGCATTGGATTAATTAAGAAGTACAGAAAGGCTCTTCCCTGGGGAGCTGACTGGCAAAAAGAGGGTAAAAATCACAAAAGCAACGCAATAATAGACGGAATTTTATAAATTAGCCACGAGAGTATCCATATCTATGTGGCTTCTCCTTCCTGCTCTTGTAATGTTTTTGTAAAGCCTTTAATGGGTGAGCTGGCTAGATGAATGTCCTGTGATCTCACTTCCTTTTGTCTTAGCCCTTCCACACATAATAGCTTCAGAAAGTGTGAAGAGGATCACTGCTCAAAGGGACCAGGCATTTTCAAGGTACCACTCAGCTGCTGTTCAGTACCAGAGTTGCTGGTCTGCTGCTCATACCAGATCCTTTCCACTGGAAGAGCCCTCATCAATTAGTGTTATTTGCTGCTTTCCTCTGCTTGCTCTTCCCTAATTTTGCTGCTCAGCCCCTACTTTTGCTGATCCTGCATTCAGGTACCTGCTGCCTGCTTCCCTTTCAAATTACTATTCATGGGCATCTGCCTGTAGCTAGAATCTCATCTTACACTCAGTCACATCATTTTTACACTGAAAATCTCCTTCACTGTATTGCTACTTTTCCCCTGGTTCAGCAAGCACACCCTAGAATGGTGCTTCTGTCCTCTTTATTCTGTCTGGGGAGGATGACAGGGCTACCAGTATATTAACACATGTATTACTATATATGTGGCAGTATGTAGACTTATTTGATGTAAAAATATAGCTGCATTATTTAGGTGATAGTGAACATTTAAGAAGATCTCACAAAACGCTGCTTCTGACATGAATAGAAATCAAGAAAGATTTCAACATCTTTACATTACTTCTTATTTCAAGCTACTTTAAAGTAAAATGTGTAATGACTAATGGCAATGACTTATGAGCAGAGAATGTCTAGTGGATACCATGCCATCAGCACTAAATATTTTTCTCTTAAGAGAACATAGTTCCTCTATGGAGTCTTTAATCATAGAGTTGATTTTAGTAGGCATAGACATGAGGATTATGGTTTGGCAAGGATTTTCGGGTCCAGGCTGCTATCTAAAAAAAATGTTAATGATAGAAAAAAGACAAAAAATGCTTTGACAGTAAAACAGTACCAGCCTGAGAGGTATTACGAACACTAATGTCATCTAGGTAATACAGAGACATCCACAGATATTTGCAGATAAATATACTAGAAATAGAAGAAAATATAGAAGGAAACTATAATGTGAGACTGAATTAATGTGAGGAGAAAGTAGCCTATAAAACAAATACTTATCAGAATGTAGAAAAAGAAAATAAGGCAGAACATAAGACTTTTGTTTGCAGCATGATAAAGGCTTGTAACTGGATTTGTGTCATCAGAAATACCCCAGTTCAATCTTTTATTCCAAGTGAAAGCTGTGGTAACAATCTTGATGAAGTGTATGCTGATGAATACTCTGTAAATAGTAATCATTTGCAATTATTCTTAGTAGATGGATGTTGTGCCTTTCTGTTTTATGATTGTATTTGATTCAAGAAGGATGTGAAAGGAATCTTATTCTCCAACAATTTGGCTTCTTGTCCCAAGTAAAGCTGCATGAAAATAATTAAGATCCCCAAACTTCGCACAGCTTAAAAGTGTTAGTTGGGATGATTTTATTTATTTTTTTATTTATTAAATGAAAGTTCAAGGAATTAGGATATTTTCTCTTTCTAATGCACTACCTGCCTTTGGTTGAACACAGGGATTTTTGTTCTGAAATATTCAGAGCTTTTTTCGGTCATCTAAAGATAGGTTTCTAATTAAGACACCCTGACTTTAGTCACATGGGGCTGGTGGAAGCCTTTAAGACCTATGGGATATGTGTTAGGCAACTAGTTGTCTCTCAGAAATGCTGAATGTGGAAGCAATCAAACCAACAATACTTCTCCAAACAAAACTAAAAAGAAATTTGTGTTACTTTGTGTTAAAATGCACACACTAATACATAAGACCTACAGGAGACCTACATTCCTTGTGTAGGAGTGAAGGAGTATACAGCAGCATGCAGGCCATATGGTGAAGCAGGCTCAAAAAGTGGGTCCCAGTTGGGCTCTTGCCAGAGCACTTCATCAGAGTCCATTCTCAAAGTGCCCAGAAGAAATGGAGTATTGAGAACAGACTCCATGGCTAACTGATGACCTCTTTCCCAGCCAATCTCCTTCCTAAAGCAAAAATATTTCTGTTCAGCGATGTAGCCCCTGCCCATGGTCTGGCAAGTCACTGGGTCTACAGTGCCCGTACCAGTAGGCCCCATTGTGATGGAGTGGGAACAACACGGTCTCTACAATAGCAAAAAAGCTGAACAGATCACATATGTTGGTAAGACAACAGATAGGAGTCCAACACATCTATTTGTTCAAGAATTTATTGGCCCAAATAATGTCATTTACACAGTGCAAACAATGCCATGTTCAAAAAGCTGTGTTTGTTCACCTTTCTTTCTGAGATGTCCATGTTTGGATAAGGTAAAAAGGAATAATTAACTGCCCTTTTAGAAAGTTTAGTTCTGCTCAAATTCGTGGTAAAGTAGATCGCTATCCAGAGTTTTATGCTTTCTTCTTGCTTCTTGTTGGATTTACTACTATTTTTATGTTAAGTAAAGAATTTTAGAAATTGATAGAATCCTAGTGCACACAGCAAGTGTCCTGGGACAAATTTGCCATCTGCTGTTTAATATTTTAGTTGTGAATATGTTTTGCTTTTGCTGATTTTGTATTATACATTCCAATTATAGCAAGCTCACTGAGATCCCAGAAATAATAATATTTTTTTAAGATACAAACCTGAACAATCATTTTCTCTGTCCTTTGGCAACTTTGAGAGAAAATAGGATCCCTCCCCACCCCATTTATCCCCATCTTTTACCTTCATGTTGAATGTAATGTCCTGGTCCTGTTATACCATGTGCCAGGCCTTGCATACTTTTCTCTAAAGACTGATTCCCCCTCCAATAAAACCATGGAAAACAAAGAATTCTGCCTTAATGGTTCTCAAGAATGGATGTTTTTATTACTCCATCTTCCAAAAAAAATGTATTTTTCTGAGACGCCACTATTAACTCTTTCATTTCCCTTTATGTTTTTAATATTACTCTTCTGTTTTGTTTAGCCCATGAAAACAAGTTGCAATAAGAGATGCTGCCCTTTGACTTATGACCTTTTCCTGCTGCTTATTCCATTTTATCTCACATTTTACTTACATTCAGCAAAAATCAGTTTAGCAGCCCCAAATGTTTTTGATTTAAGATCAGCACACATACATGTTTCCAAACCAGCCCAGTGCCTTTTCTCTGTGCTGCAAGAAGTAAGACGTGGCTGCTTGGCATTCCCCAGCAACTAGCACTTTACAATAGAGCAAGAAGTGTGCAGAAGTGTTGTGGTGCTGCTTTGCAGTCAACATATGTAAAATCATATTCTGGTTAGTCAGGTTTAGACACTGAAAGAGACACCTCTTCTGGCTGTGACTGATATTCAAAGATTATGTAGTTATGTGTTTATCCTTGTTTTCTTTCACTTTGTGCACCCGCACCAGCTTCTGCTCTTCTCCACTTCCTCAGGTGTTTCCAAAGCTACAAAGCACTGTAGTTTGCTCCAAGAAGACTGACATTACTTCTCATTATATGATTTCAAAAGTAATGGCTAAAATATCTGGAATTTCATCAAAAAATGTTTTCAGCTTTTGGTGTAGGATTTTGGGAACTTGTGGCTGGCCCTGCTTGTCTTGCCCAGAGGCAGCTCTGCCTGTGGGGTGGGCTGTGGAGCTGCAGGTTCAAGCCCCCAGCCTTTGCCAGCCTGGGTCCTTGGGGATCCCTGGGGAAGATTTCAGGGCATCAGAGAGACAAACTGCTCTTCACATGCTAAGCGCAATCACACATGTGTGTACAATTTATTCAGGATTCAGAGCCTCTTAGGTAGAACTGATAGGGCAAATGAAGAGAAAGACAGGAAGAGTACATGCATTGCTTGCTATTTAATGCTGCTTTCAATCTGTGGCTAATCAAAATCCCTCAATAAACAAGACCAGTTCTGTGCATACATCTGTTCCATATTCAGCCTGTATGGTTAGTGGTCTCTTGTTGAATTCTTTGAGGCTCAGAGCCTTCACCACCTGAAAGATCAGATCCCTGACTGCAACCAGGTGGTGGCATTGTAGCATTACAGTAGTTTTCTAAAGCTACCATAATTTCACTCAGGGCAATCCAGAAAACTGTGAAAAGCAGAGAATCCATTTCAAAGTTGAATTCACTCTCAAACTTACACACATGCATCTAGAGCTGAAAGATGATGCACAAGCCAAGAGTTCTTTTAATCACCACCAATAATAAATAAAATGTTATGTATAGAGAATAATCAGTGTGTAGAAAAATTCAAACAGGCAATAATACTTAATTTGTTCATGGAGATCTTCAGTATTTAGAAATGTTTATGAGATATTGGTTGGGAAAGAAATTTTAGAAAAAGGGAGAAATGGAAGGGAATTATACAGCAAATGTCTAAAAATGTATTAAATCTGAAAAGGTCAAATTAGAGAAATAATTTAAATTTATTATGCCTATCTTTTACTTTTTTTTTTTTTTTTAAATCAGGAAAATCATGATATGTAGATTGTGGCACAGAAGCATGAAGAAGAAACATAATAATTCTAAAAGCAACTCTACCATGTTATTTCACCGCCATTTTCTATAAGTTATTAACCTCCCCTGCTTCATTCTCTTCAGTTCTGAGGTAAAGGAGAATAGTGCTGTACTGATTAATTAGTATCTGCCAAAGACAGTGAAAAATGTTGTGTGCTACCAACATTTGAGCATGTTTTTCACAAATAAGGGTTATAGGGAAATCACTGCCAATCCCTTCTCCAAACCAGCTGCTTTCTGGTTCCTCCATCCTTGCATGTGGTTGGTGTTTCACACCGAGAGGCCACCACTCAGACCTGGTTCCATTCAGTTCAGACCTGGGACTCTTAACTTATTCTCAGAATAATATTATCACCACCAGCCTTTCTTCTCTTACTGTGCTGTACTGATGAGACCTGAGAACATACACCACAAATCTCAAAACTCAGTTGCAAGAGAGTGCTGAGTGCTCATGGGTCTAAACTCAGGGAAGTGGCATGAGACCTCCGGGCTAGGCACTGCTCTCACCGCTTGGGTGGGGTAGTGTCTTTCCTAAGACAATTTTCTCTGAATGTTTTCTAAACAGTAATTAAATCTGAGCCATACTGTGTGAAGAAGTCATGGTTGCCAGCTCACTGAGATTTTGTGAATGGTGGGATTTTACACAGGGACTTGGTAAGAGAAGAAACTTTATCTCTCCTGCTCAGCTGCAGTCCTACCTGTCCTCTGATCTGATGCCTTGCCAAGGCATCACTTGTCTGCTTCAAGGCAGTTGAGCAGCTGATCGAGGACACTCAGAATCAGGTAATACATTGGAAGGAAAGAAGGAAAATGTAGGAGAGAAGTGCTAGAAAGAGCCCAGCAATTTTGAGCAGCTCAGCCCATTGTTGCTCTCTTTATGAAGTACCCAGCTGCTAACTGGAAAAAAAGGAAATATTTTGCCAGCCTCTGAAAGCTGCGGAAAGACCACCTTAGAGAACTGGGATGGAACTGAGAAATGGGAATAACTGAGATGGAGGAATGGAGGTTAAATGTAGAGGGCTGATTTTGATCTTGTGATGTCCTCTATTAGAGTATAAGTATTAATGCTTCTGCAGCATCAAGAACTCAGATCTACTGTCTCAATAAGTCCATGAGAGAGTACAATGACAGTTTTTACTTGCTTACATGGGTACAGGAAAGGTGCCCAGGAACAAAAGGAAAAATGAAGAAATGCAAGATTTTTATGAAGTGAGTTGAACTGCTAAACAAAGTTACCGATCCTGGAAGGCACCATGTCCTCACCATCATCCCTTTTACTTGTACTTATTTTTAGGGGAATCCAAGGTAGTTGTGAGGTGCACTTTTACTGTAGCTAGTTTGAATTTGCATACAAAAGAATAATTTCTCTCAGATAAAATTAGTTGGAGTGAAAACAATGTCAATGTGAAACACCACCAGTCTTCATAATGGAACCACAGCCACTAGTATGTGGAGTGTCTGAGACCTGCAGGGTAAATCCCACAGCTTTTTTCAGATGCCATATGCTGATTTGTTCTACAGGTTATTTCCCCATGCCCTGTGGCACTGGCTTGTGCAGCCAATCCGAATTTGCATGCTGGATGTGAGATTTCACTAAAAACCCATCAGGCAGAACTAACCTCTTAAGATCTGGCACGTTAGCATGAGTTTAACCCATACCCTCAGTAGAGAGTGAGCTTGTGTTGAACACATTACCTCACCAAGCTAAGGCATTTACTGCTGGGAAGAAACTTGACACAGGGACTACTATAACTCGAGATAAATTTAAACAGGAGACGGTCAACAGAAATGGTGACTTTGGCCAGGATAATTTTGTAAGGAATTGTGATATACCTGGCTATGAAACCTGGTAGGTTTGGCCCTAGCTTCTTGCTTGAACTGGATTACAAAAGCATTCTCCTACAAATCAACCTAAAATAAATAAGGAAGGGGAAGAAAAAGAAGGTAGTTTTCCAATAATTTTAGCAAAAGAAGGGGTTAGCATATGGCTTTTGTTTTACCATTGATTTCAAAAGAAGCCCATTGAGCCTACATTGTATCTGGAGTTGAAAGCTCACCACTTGTTCAGCTTTTTGTCTCTTGTGTTGTGGGTATAGGACTATATTATGTGACATGAAGGCAAAGATGGGGACCCAGGTGTTGCTTCTGACTAAAAGCCTCTCTGCTGGAACTTCCTGACTAATTTCCCTGATTACAAAGACAGCAGGTGTCAAACATATCAGAAAAAGAACAAAAGACTTTATCTGTCCATACTTAATTAAAGGCAGAAATGCACTCAAGCCTGGCCGGCTGAACCAAAAGGCCATGAGTGATACTGTTTTAATTTATTTTTACCGTGCAGGAAGGAAGTTAAGATGATTGCTGGGAAAAATATAACTAAAATATAGAATTATTTTCCAAATTTTTGCTTGCTTCTGTTTTGATTTTTGTAAAAAAGGATTATATTTGGATTTCCTCACAGCTCCTTTATTTGTATATGTACTTTTTGTAAATACCGCACATGATATAAATTAAAAATATATATGGTAGCCCCAATATATATGCAGTCTTACATCATCTTAGCTACAGTTTAAATGTCCTTTAAGGAACAGGCTTTCAACTCCATCATCTTCAGTGGTTACATTATTGGATTTTTTTAGCAGTTTAAATTTTGTATTACATGAATCCTATCTATTCATCAAGTGAAAATGTGGCTCGCATATCTTATGCTTCAGGTCCCTACTATATGTTCTGCATGGATTCAGTCACTCCTTCAGTTCTGTAAAGGTTTTCAGCATAAAGGATTAGAAAAAGAGATGTAATCTCAGTTTATAGAAGGCACTTTCCAATGAAAGGCATATTCCAATGAAAATTACTGTTGCATGTTAGTAGCTTAACTATGTAATGCTGTTGTGGAACATCAGTGATTTTCATATCTAGCTTGTAAAATTTACACAAATTATCTTACAACAAAAACAGAACTCTGCTTGCCCTAGAAATATTATGGGAAAATATAGTGTATTCATATTATTTTCTTGTTTCACTGACATTAAAAGAATTAAGATCACTGTATACTGCAGCATATACTATTTTCCAGTAAGTAATTCATAACCCTTATTTTATAGAGTGTTTTTATAATATTAATTAAAATATAAAGGCTCTGCTAAACATCAGGGGGTTAGCGGGGTAGCAAGCGGAAATATTGCTGCAATAAGGTTAGCAAAATACCATGAACTGACTAGTCAAAGGTGCAGCATCAACCTGGGGTTTTAAGATGTTTTAAAAATGACAATTACTGTATAAATAGAACTGCTAAACGTTTAGATATATTATTTCACTAGGTTTGTAAACATGGGATGTTTAGTAAGTATGTTTCCCATACTTAAATTAAATAGTTCTTATATCTATAAAGCCCTCTCTGAACGTTCAGTTTCTTCAGGATTTTTACTATGTTAAGGACTTGAGCACCAGTAAAAGTCACAGTCTGAAATCCTGATTCAAACTTCAGTGACCAGGCTGGAAGGGCTCTTGACTGGTTTTGAATCCACTTCCAATGTTCTGATACAAATTAAAGAAAATATTCCAAATATATCCTTAAAAACATGCTTATATCAGATCCTAGTAATTTATATTTCTTTAAAATTATATATTTATATTTTATATAAAATAACTTGAAGTTATTTTCCAAAATTAAACTGTAACTCAGTATCCCCAAGTGATATTTTATGGCATCCTCAATAAATTTTTACAGTTTCTGCTACCAGCAGAGAATATCCAAAGCCTGAAGCTTTTGAAGAGTTGGCATGGATCTCATTTGACTAATTTTTAAGTTTAGTAAGCAGTTGTGGTTATGATGCATTGGGAATAATTTTGGTTGAACTTCACCATCA
>JAYRBT010000042.1:18854766-18873978 GCA_036023395.1 Myiotriccus ornatus | reverse complement strand
TTTGACTAATTTTTAAGTTTAGTAAGCAGTTGTGGTTATGATGCATTGGGAATAATTTTGGTTGAACTTCACCATCATTTATGGGGATAACTAGGATGAAAAAAAATAGACTTGTCACTGAAGTAGTTAAATGTGACATAGAGAATTCTCCTAAGAACTTAATTTACTTGTGATAGAGAATATTATGTTAATATTTTTTTTAATAATTTTTTTTAAAGATGAGGACAACACTAACTACACTTATGTCTTCTTTTCATCAAATTAAAAAAGCTGGGCTATTTCTTGATATTGAACACTAAGAAAACCCCAACCCCCTGGATTTCAAGAATGTGTATCTAAAATGGAAAAGTTATTGTAAACCACAGAGCATTGTTCTTGTGTGGCTGAGTATCTTTAATACAAAAATTCTAGATTTTCTATATTTTTGTTCTCTTTTAATAATGTCACCATTTAGTGTCCTTGATCTGGGCCATAAAACACATAAATGGTGGTGTACACTTCTTTTTTTGAGTTTGCCATGATGTTGAATGCGAAGTGGGCAAGCAAATAATAGCAACAGATTACCCTAATAATTGAATTTTACTGGTGTCCATAATATAATTATCAAATAAAATTTAATAGCGTACATGTCAAAATAGCAGCAGAGATTGCCTGGAGAGAGAGAAAGTGAATGCTGGTTGGTCCTCAGAGCATGGATGAGAAAAACAAAGCAAAGTGTTTTCTACTCAGAGTAGGAAATCTGTGGAGAAAATGGAGAAAATTATTTTCCCTCACTTGGAATAAATTTCATTCATCTTATACTTTGGCTGAAGGCAAAAAGTGACCACAGTTATTGAAAAGAAAACACAAACCCCAACAGATTTCCAAAATATAGCTCTAGAAGAACAGTATGAGACCAGTAAGGCGATAAACAACCTGCATTAAGCTACACCAAGATAAAGCTTGTGACTAAATTTTCCCACTAGGGAGTCTGTGGCCAGGCAGCTGAAAACGTATTTAAGTTAATCTCTCAGGCTACAGTTCAGGGAAGCTCTTCAGTACATGCTGAGTCAATTCCTATTCAGGAAGACTGTACACTCATGACTAAATTTAAGCATGCGTTCGTACCCCATTGATCTCAATGGGATTTGGGCACAGACCTAATATTAAACCTAATAAATGTTTAAATATTCTCTCAAATAGGGACATTATCCCAAATGGCGATTCAAGTTCAAAAGTATAAGTTTTGCATGTTTCCTTAACTTGTTTAAATTCAAGAGACAAATAAGGAATTTTCCTTGTGCAAAGTGTTTTATGATCACATTATAGCACAGTCTGTTCCACTAAACAACAGTTTAACTGATTTCCATTCAGCGGTTAAAAGGCTTGGTTGTGTGAAGCTGAGCAGGACCCTGGAAAGCAGTCCTGGAAGCATGGCAGCCAACTGCATGGATTCCAGTACATGCCTGTTCTAGATCTGCATTGCTGTAAGGAAAACATCTATATTTTAAAGCTTTGAGAGTGGGTTTCACCTCAGTCAACTTTAGTTCTTGGAAGCTCTCTGAAAAGCCTTAATGGGTCATCCTACACTCCTCTTGTAACAAACGGAGAGAAGTGGCTATCCTTGGAGGATGATTCACCTGACTTGTCTTAGATAAGCATTTTGGATGTAATAAATTGCCCCTGGAAGGCAGGCAAGCTCCCTTTTTTTCCTGGAAACTGCAGGGGAACATAACGTGATGCGTTTAGACACTCATTCCTTGGATGTCTAAGTAGAGTCAGAGGACTCCCACTTCATGTGCATATATGCATATTCACACAACACCATGCATTTGACATAGTCACTAGTTTTGCAATGTCAGAGTAAGAGAATTACTTTTTATTAAATATGTGTGTGAAACATCTGTCTGGCTTTAGCTTACTTGGTGTTAAAATTCCAGATGCTGGGAATTTCTATAAACTAACTGCATTCATATAGAGAAACATTTTCTCCTGGTCAGTTATAATTTGACTTCTACTGAAACACTAAGATATTTGTGTTGTGTTTAGAAAGCTAGGCTCAGATCTAAGCTGGCCTATATCTCCCATTTTGCTTTCACTGTTGGTTCTCAAGTTCTGGAAAGTATTCCCTCCTAAATATTGTTGGGACAAGAAGATGGTGAGAGTGGGCCACTAAGTTGAGCAGATAGGTGTGTACTACTTCTAGCTGTTCGTCTTCCTTTACCTTCTAGTCTTAGATTATTCTTCCCTCTCTCACTTTGTCCTGATGTTCTTCAGAATCAGAGCACAGAGTACTACGTGTACATTCTCTGATCCATTATAATGATAAGACAATTTCTTGTAGGAGTCTTGCAGTCTAAAAGTGATAAATATATTTGCTTTCCCTAAATGAATCAATTAATCATAGTAGTCAGAGATCAGGGAATCTATTTTCCTCACTCTTTCAAGCATGGACTATAATGATTGATAACTAATTCCACCATAAATTTTAGACAGAAGCTCAAGAGGTAGGTAAACATTGACACATTTGGCAGGCAGCAGAGTAGTTTGTTTTTTTAATGTCGACGTTATTTCAATTAAACACTGTCATTGTCTTAGACAAATTAATATGAGAAAATCGTGAGAAATACAAAGTTTCCTCAAGTTAAGTTTAGGCTAATTGAAGAACATCATGCAGTGTGTATGTAGACACAAACCATTTTGATGTTGCCTTTTCAATATATACATTTAATATGTGTACTTTCTACATTGAGTTTCTATATATTCCTTAAAAACAATGTACTCCTTTATATCTTTGTATCCCTACCTATGCAAGTATTAAATCAAACCAGACTCCCTTTGATTGTCAGAACAAGTACATTGTATTACTCAATCAAAGGATAATGATATGTTAACGTTTTTTGGTAATGGATTGACACCTGGCCCTCTCTGGCATAGTATTGCATTCTTCACTCCTAAGAGTTAAAATCTATTTTCCATTGTAAACAGCTTACATATTCTAGAGGAGTATGTAAGAACTGTGGAACCACCACACAGGAGTATGTAAAACCAAGATTTCTGATAAGCAATCTGTACTTATTGTGGTGAAAAAACGGTAAAAAATAATTAAATTGGAGAAAAGATAAAACCTATGAATTTGTGAACAGTGCATGAAAAGAAAGAGTAGATAAGATTTGCATAGGGAGATATTCTTCCTTGTGCATGCAGGCATAATCCTGAAAACTAAATTGAGCAGTTTTATGAACAGCAATAATAGATGTTTAAATTCAGTGCTTTAGTGGTGCTGCTGAATTCGGCTGAAATAACATAATGTTTTGTTGCCACCAGAACACTGGGCTCATGGTTTCTACAATTCTCTTGTATGAACTGTCTTCTGCAGGAGAATCTTGCCCTTACTGAGATAAAACAGGAGTTTGATTTTGTTTGTCTGTTAATTCCTAACTTTTGTGTGTCAAACACCCTACTGAAAATTCTCATTGACAGACTATCTAGTGCACTGCAGACCCAGTATGCTGTTCTGACTCCAATACAGGCAACTTGGAAGTTATATATGTCTTATGGGACTAAGTCCAGCTTTTTCACATACTAACAGATTGCCATGATCCAATAATTTTTGCAATCTCTCTTCTATTGATATTGCCTCAACTACAATATCAGCTTTTCCAGATAGCAACTTGTGAGTTTCTCGACCTCAAGTAGGTGCAACAGCAGCAAGCAAGATATAGCAACTCTCCCTGGAAAGAGAAACTGATGTTTTCCCACACATCTATATATAAGAATTGCTTTAAGAATTGATTCTAACATACCAAGCCCTGGATTTTCCTGCAGACAATCAATTTTGTAATTCTGGAACTTTGTTCAGTTCAAAGAAATATTCCTGGGAAGCAGACAAGCTATGACACATTTCTCACAGATGTATGCGTCTGACTTTCCCTGACCTTTTAGTATTGGCATCCCACCACACTGGGAACTGGGGAGAGAAGAATGTTTCCCATCCAGCTCAGAAGTTCTGGGTTGACTCTGTGACAGCTGCAGCGCACCTTGAACAACAAAGGCTGATATCTAATAAACCAAGAGGGCTGAGCCAGGGTTATGTGTAAAACCAGACATTTTTGTGTCTTATGAAAAGTATGAAAGAGTAACAAAATATTTGAGCCATGACTAACAAGACTGCAGCTGTGGAGGGGATGGACTTTCTGGTATGGAAAGATACCTTTTCTAACTGGTAACTGAACCTGTTTCATATGGAAGCATTAACTATTTGAGCACTTAGAACAGAAATGAAACTCTGTGGCATAACATCAAAGGTTCCTAGTCTCCTTTTGTGACTGTCAGTATGTGGCCAGAAAAAGCCCATGTCACCTACATGATTAGATGCCACATATAAATATCCTTGCTAAGTATTAATAAGTATCTAGTAAATTACCAAAAATTGTTTATGGCTGGATCCTCCTCTGTTTAGTTAAAGTGTTTTAAAATGGTGTCTATAACTGTCTAGTTGAGCTATGGTTTCATCTAGCATGACCAAGGAAATGTTTCTTTTATGGTAGATCTTGGCTGAAACCACTCCAGGAACCATGGTTTACATCTTACAATCTCTAGATTCTTTTCTGAGCGCTTCTACAGCTTCTCTTGTCAAAATTTTAAAGAATTTTGACTTAGAAAATTTTTTTGTGCTTTCTTTAAAACATCTCGTACAATTCATGACTCCCACAATTCTTGTGGATTCCTGATCCAAAGCTGTGAAAAGCTAGACCTTGTAATAAAGATTATGAAAATTTAGCTCTCACAATCCTCTCCATTCCAATGATTATTTGCTGAAGTTAATCTCTTCCTCCTTGTTGCCCTCAGGAAAAAGAATCATGGACACAAACCCCAGACCCAGTGACAACTTCCTTCCCTTCTGGACAGATAATATTTTGGATATAAAAATTAAAAGCAATGTGGAAAGAGTCTTTATTCTGGACTTTTTCAGATAACACTGGCAACACTTTTTCCTTCTGATTTCACCTATAAAATCAACTAGGAATATTAAATTCTCCAATGATTTTAAAACTTCTGATAAAACATACAATCTGAGTATGAAAATGTTTCAACATTTTAGTAGTAATCAGATATTTTTAACCACAAATACTTGGGTTTTTTTTTAGTTTCAAAAATTGGTACTTAAAAAATACGTAGAAATATTTTCAGGTTTTGTCATTTAATATATACTGTTGGATTCAGTTTTTATAATTAGTTGCAGTTTCCCTCTTGAGAAAAAAGTATTGACAATTATTTGTAATACCATCTCTACCTAAGCAAGCTGATAGTGAGACTGCCATACTTTCCTTATGCAAAGAATCTGGAAAATATAATCTTAAATGGAGGAAGCAATAATATTGTGTAGAGGCATTCTAACTAGCTGGCTTAAGCTGCCAATTACTGTGGATGCTAATTTTGCAGTGCTGCCAGGATTTAATGTTAATGTTATTGAACAAAAGGCTAAAGTATTTTTTAATTTAAAACTACTGAACTATAAAATCAAACTATTAGACTTTCCATGAGTTTAAGTGGACAAAGCAAATATTATGTCAAAGCCTCAATTCAGTCACCTTCAAGTCATTACACCTTTTGAAATGTGAAGCAGTAAGTTGCTGTGGTCTATTATTTTAGGCTGAATTCCTCCCATGGTTCATACTATTACCCTTAAGTAAACATTATTCTGCCCCACACTCATTGCCAAATATTAACATACGGGACTTCAAATGAATACATCCCTTTTTTCTTCTGTGGGACACTCTCAGCATGCCCAGAGAACTTGTTTTAGGGTAGTCAAATCACATGAAAATTAAGAACTTGGCCACAAACTTTAACCTTGCATAAACTTGCAATTCTCCACACCTTAGCAAGCAGAGGATTCCAGCATAGGCTGGATCAGGCTGCAGGCACCCTGTACTCTTTCTTGCCTACTGAGTGGAAAGCAGAACTGGACCTGCACTACCAGGGCATTTGAATGTAGGCATTGCTTCTGTTCTCCTCTTACCATCTACAAAACAGACAACAAAGCAGTAAGTGTGTCAGAGACGTCCTCCTCGTGAGCCCAGTTGTGAAGTCTGGTGGCTTAACTGACCTTGTGCTACAGGTGGAACAATGTAAGAGGAGGGAAACTTGGGGATTGGTGCTGTGCACTTTGCAATATGAGGTAAGTCATTCATTTTTTGGAGTTTGAGAATGGGAGTTACATCTCCAGATAACAGGGCACAAAAATGAGGCACCCTTATCACTCAGGGCCAGGACACAGAAGATATCTCCAACTTCTGCAGCAGACTTTGAACCACATTAGCAAATATGGAGTCAGACAAGTGTGTGCATGCATTTGTAAGGAGCTATGGAACACTTGTGGGAGTAAGCTGTGGCCCACTGCACCCATCAACAGGCACCACCCTTTCCCCTTCTGGCAGAACTGAGCCATAAGGTAAATTGTTGTGGTTTAACCCCAGCTGACAGCTAAGCCCCACGTAGCTGCTTGCTCAGTGTAGCCATCTGTCATCCCCCCTGCCCTTCCCACCTTAGTGGGATGGGGGACAGAACCAGAAAATTAAAAGTGAGAAAACCTGGGAGTTGAGATAAAGAAAGTTTAATAGGTAGAGCAAAAGCTGCACACACAAGCAAAGCAAAGCAAGGAATTAATTCACCACTTCCCATGGGCAGGCAGTTGTTCAGCCATTGCCAGAACACCAGGGCCCCATCATGCATGACAGTGACTTGGAAAGACAAATGCCATAACTCTGGATGTCCCTCCTTCCTTCTTCTCCCACCTTTATGTACGGAGTGTTACACTGTGTGGTGTGAAATATCCCTTGGGTCAGCTGGGGTCAGCTGTCCCTGCTGTATTCCCTCCCACACAGCCTCCCTGCTGGTGGGGTGGGGTGAGATGCAGAAAAGACTTTAATGCTGTGTAAGCACTCCTCAGAAGCAATAAAAATATTCCTTTGTTATCAATGCTGTTCTCAGCAGAAATCCAAAATACAGAACCATACTAGCTACATGAAAAAAATTAACTATATCCCAGTCAAAACCAACACACACAGTAAATGATTTTTCTGACCTTTACATGTGTCTAAATTTAGAGACTGTAGCTGCAACAATAAAGATATATACATGTATAAATTTTTAAGAGCCTGTCTCATTTGCTGCTATACGGTAAGTTTAAAAAGAGACCTAGACAGATTACAATGCAGTCACATGTGAAGATGGGACAGTGGACTGGATCAATGATTTAATCAAAATGTTTCAGGTTTTTATTGCATTCCGGTGAAGGAAAAATGCTTTTGAGCACCATGTGTTCAACACTTGCAACCAAATAGCAGATGAAATATTTGATTCACTTGCAACAGACCTTTGGTTACTTTCCAGAAAATACTTGACTGTTTTTTTGATGAGATCACTGCTAAAGTTGGTGTTGAGGACATATTGTGGTACAAGCTGAATTTTATTCCTACTGCAGTTTTGTACAGTTCTTCTCTTAAGGAAGAGTAGACTAGAGGTTCTGTTATATTCTAGCAATGAAAGCAGATAATACGTGAATGATGTGGAGCCTAGTGTAGGGGGTAAAACCTACAGGAGACCAACTGACAAGCTGGCAATGCATAGAACACTGAATAATCTGGAAAATTTGTGTGTTCCCTAGAGAGAGAGGCCAGGTTTCTGCATATTTTGGCCCTTGAATCCAGTTCTCCGTGTTGTGTTCTTTGCTTTTCAGAGGAAAAATATCTAATCCGGGCTCTGTACTTATTGATGACATCAGCAAGAGTTAGGTGTAGATGCTGAGTGCTTCATCTGACTGGGATAGGAAATAGTGCATCTTAGCTCCCTCTGTGAATCCTACTTTGGGCTGCATGATCCTCATTAAAAAAAGTGGCATCTCTTTCCTTTAACTGTATGAACCACTGCATGATTCACATGTGATTTATTTGGGGAAAGGAAATAGGATAAAATAAAATTAGGGCAGCAGAAAATACACAGTAGACATAAACTCTAATGATTACACAAGAAATCCAGTTAAGAAGAGATCATATGACAAAATTAAACTTAGTCTGAACAGCGAAGGAGTGTTCAAAAAGGCATCTTCTTTGTCTGAGAATTTAATACAGAAAGCCATGTGTGAGTAAAGCAGAAATCAGCTATAACCATGTGTCTTATTCTTCTGTGATGCTTCTCAGTGAAAGGAAATAATTGTTGTTTCTTTAGCATATATTTGTTTTGTGAGCTAATGATTTTTCAAAGGCGTTTCCGTCTACACAGTTGCTGAGGCAGAGCTCCAGGAAGGTGATGTTGTACATCTCCCATTCCTGCCTGGCTTTGGTTCTATCCCAGCAGGGAAATCTGCAGCAATAAGAGTCAAAATGCAGTTCTGCTTAGCTATAGTTGAACATGCAAAATGCCACAGATCTATTCAGAGGTAAAATGTGCCACACTGGGACCTAAAGAATCGGTTCTTCTCTTCTAAGTGTCTGTAATCCTTTATTTAGGGCTTTGTGTGTTCCTCCATGCCCCTTGTCTAAGTTCTTGGGCATGATATCAGGTAGGGATCAGATATTTGTTGCCATTTACGTGTGTCTTGTAAAGGCATGGAAAAGACAACAGCTTACCTTGTCTGTCATACATGTGTATTTGTATATATTAAATAAATTTACCTTAGATTTCAGGAAAATTCATATTTATAGCAGGAAAATATCTTTATTGGAACCATACACATCATCATAAATTCAGAAACACGTGGAAGAAGGTGGACAGAGGGATTAAAAAGCATAATGTTACTTTTTTACCAAGTAGCAGCAGATGGCGGGGACTAGCAGGTCAATTTTGTTTCCTGTTGGGGGAGAAAAACTCAGTGATTCAGAGTCTTCATAATTTCTTATTTCAGTTATGTTCTCTGGCTCCCAGAGAGAGTTGCTTACACTTGTTGGCAGTCCCTTCTCGCAAGAATGAATCTCAGTAATCATGATGAGCAAGTCAGCTCCAAGAACAAGGAGAAATCATGTCTCCCTGAACTGGCTAAGCCATTCTCAAACAGAGATCACCTTGCATCTATGTGTAAAATTCTCTAAGATTTCTTATAAAATGAGTTCTGTAGAAAAGCTTTGGCCTTTCAGAAATATTTGACCCAGCTCCAACTCAGAATGTTGCCAATCATCCTTGTCTTTCATTGCCCACATACTCAGTATCCTAAATATGTGAAAGTCAGAGACACAAAACAAACCACCAGGAAAAAAAATATTTTCCTCGCACTCTTTGTAGCCTTTTGTTTACATATTTAAACGAAATTTTCACCATTTCCTAATCACAGTTTTTCTAGAGTTGTACTATTTCTACAGTTCTTTGTTTGTCTTTTTCTCTCTTCATTGAGTTTTGCGGATTTTTTTTCACCTAGCTTTTCAGAACTATTCCTCATAGTGGAGGCTAAGGAAAGGAATACACAATTTCCAGTTCCTCTGCAGAGAATAGTGCTGCTGAAAGAAGGAGCATGCTGCAGAATGCAGCTGAGGGGCCATGAATGATGGAATTACTGAGTGGCTGGAAGAGACAGGTATAAAACCTAGCAGTATTAGGAGAAAGTTAAGAAAGTCAAGACAAGTTTAAATGCTGGAGTAGTGATTTGAAGTTCATAATGTGAAAAAATCATGTAAACAAAGTATGAAATGATAGAAAGCTTTCCTAGTAGAGAAAGGGAGTCACAAAAGTTGGATAGACGTTGCTCTGTAAAGGTGAAGAATAGGACTGATCTTGCCCATTAAAGCATCTATATTCAGGTGTCTCCTTGTGGATTAGATGTCAAGGCCTCCATTACAGGCAGTAGTGAGCCAGTCAATACAATCCAGGGAAACTTGAGAGCAATTTGGCTGACCAGCAGACCAGTTGGTTCCTGTTTTAGAGTGAGCTGAGTGTATAGACTAAATACGAGTTGACTAGAGCGGATCTCATTCTGGATGGAATCTAAGCTTTCACCTGAGCTCTCTTTGCAGTTGACAGAGAACAATCAGTCTTGCAGAACTCCTTCATTTCTAATCAGGCTGTTTTCCCCTATTTTAGCCTGTCTGTCTCACTCAAACTAGTCTTAATTCTGTTGCTCATCCACTAGCATTCAATGCCTTTTTGAGATACCTAAAGATATCTTGTCTGATTGGCAGCCATCACGCCAGAAAGGTGATGAAAATAAAGAAAAAGTGAGCATTCTGTCTTAAATAGAAAGCAATCTCATGGTACCTTTAAAATGACTGTCTCACTCATGAAATTGAAAACCTTAGGTCAGTACTGTGAGCAGTGTAGGGAACTGTAGATTATTTTTCTCAATATGGTTTAGTTGGGGGGAAAAAAAGCCCAGTTTTAATGGAAAGGACTGATGCCACGGCCTTAGTAGTTTAGGTGCTGGAAGTAACAGTGTCAATGGATCATGTTCATAATGATATTCTTCAGATGTACTATTCAGATCAAAATTGTCATCAAAGAAATGAAGAAACGTACATTTTCATCAGACAGAAAATTACAAATTTTCTTAATAAGTTAGTTAGCTCCAGGCCACTGAAGGCTTAATATATTGCTCTGCCCGTTGTTCCATGTTAGTATTTTATCATATTATTGTGTCTGAAACATAACTAATTTGGCAGAGGTATAACACATTTTTTCCCCACCAGACATCTGAGAGAATAAAAACAAAGGTGTTTGGGCTTTCTCTGTGACAGTTTCAAATGAAACCACAACCATTATAGGTCTAAGAAAGAAATGGATGACAGAGATAAACAAATTAACTTCCACACTATTAGATACTCAGTACATTACACATTAGTGGGTAACAACCACAACTAACAGTGTTGAGACCACAAACGCTACAGACTTGCTCAATTTTTGTTTTGTTCTATGAACAGTTCATCAGATAGCAGAAAAGACAATATAGTCTATTTTGATTTAGAAATGACTGTGCACTTTCTTATATTTCACAGTGGATGACTTGTAATTAAAATCATTATTTCTGTTAATGACAATGAAAATAAGCTATATATATGTTTAGTATCAGCAGAATATAATGAACATTTTTTCTTCAAAATATTCAGAACAAAACTTAGTCAAAAGAGAAAAGAAATCTGGTGTTTTTAATTAAACCATAAGTTGGAAATGATCCAAAGATGACACTTTTGTGGTAATTGAGAGGGGTTATGAGACAAGAAATCAAGGAGTTACACAAAATGTTGGTGCATCCATGTGTGAATTGTCCGACGTTTTGTTTTTTGGACTAAAAGAATACTCCTCCAGAAAGTATTCGGAAAAAGTATTTTAAAAGACGGAGGCACATGCCTCATTACTTCAGATTTTATCTTCTCTGTCTCTTTGTCCCGGTCTCTTCAATCAGACTATCACAACATTTTCATAACTTTGTCATTATCATACACAAGTGGAACATCGAAGATGAAAGAAGGGATAGAAATTAGATGACTGCAGAGTATGTATGTCATTTGGTCATGTCAGTAGTTGGTAATTAAGTTATCCCATGTCTCATCACTTTACAGTATGAGCCATACATACAGCCCAGTGGTGAGCCATTAATTACATATTCTGTTAAAATTGACTGTGGCATCTTAAACCACAGAATCAACCAGCTTGAGAAGAGAATATTTTCAATAATAAGTTCCTTTACCATTGTAATTACTCACTTGAACTGATAACCACGCAAAATACTATAAACCACATCCTACACAGCCTGCTTGCTCTCAGGGCTTCTCACAGTTCTGCCCCTCACAACAACATAAAAGTGTATTAAATATGGATCTCTTGTGCTGACTAGGTTCTCCTTTATTGATGTTCTAAAGTGTGCATACTGTTTGGTGAGCCTTGGAATGTTTGATTTCTGCTGCCTCCTGAACAAAGAAGGTCTGAGATTGTGTGGACTTATTTTCTTTTGTTAGACGAGATCATGAAAATAGAGAGATTTAAAGTTCATTAAGTTATAAAATGGGAATTTCATAATTAAAAAATAGTGAGGGAATTTATGGTGTCAGTTGAATTGAACAATCTGTTCCATACTGACATAACTGAAACAATGTGGAGTTCTTAAAAATATAAATTCACCTACACTTTCTTATGAAGACACTACTGGCAAAATAATTAGGCTTTTAGAACTACTATGGACAGTACAGTTGTCTTTACCAAAATGTTAACCTCCTAGAATATCACTGTGTTTATACTCCATGTGGTTGTGCCTGAGGAAGGAACACAGAGTCATAGACCTGCCTCCTGACTCTGAATGCATCCAGAGTTCTGGCAATATGTTTTTGTCTTTCCATCTAGCAGCTCATCACCTGTGAGTAAAACCGAACAAAACATTTCTGATGATGTTTCCTTTGGGCAAATTATCCCTGTAGAATGAAAAATTTTTAGTAAATTTTGCCAACTGTGTCAGATCTTTGAGAGGAGTCAGTATCTGGAAATCAAGAAGGCATAAGAATGTTTTGGATTTCCCAAACTGTAATTTTTAAAGTTTCTGTTATGCATCCAAATTCCTATACATTTTGCTCTTTGAATACAAATTTTTTAAATTTTTTCTCATGATACGCCTAGACTAATTGAAGTTGAGGAGTTGCTGGGTATAAAAGCAGAGTTTGCACACAGCTGCCATTGAGTTGTGCATGTGCAGGGATGGGGAGTCTTTGAAAGCCTGCCACATCGGGAACTGCAGCTCTATGGCAGTGTTTCAGTGTTGGAGTTAAACCAAAAAATGTCATATTTCTGAGTTACAGAATGTCTTAACTTCTCAACTGTATTATGAAAACCCCACAAAAACCATTCACCATTTCACTTTTTCAATAATTGTCCTCTAGGAGAAAAACATTAATCCGAGTTTTCCCAATAGGGTAGAGACTCCTGTTCACTCCATATTAACACGACAGTTTCTATCTCAAAAGTAATCTAAAGATGTTGACAAGAAGGTGTCCTACTCCTCTAAAATCCTGTCTGAACAGTTTTAGTGGACTGGGGATGCGTTTAGAGGGGAGATGGGGTTGGTACAGTCATGCACTTACAGGTCCTCTACTGCCAGGGTGCTCCTGTGAGAATAGGGCAGTGGTGAGCTCAGTTGATACCTCTAAAGAGCAGTTTTACTAAGAAGGCTGAGGAGAGTTTCTGAGGCCACATCAAATGCTTTAGAAGCTTCGAGTGAATCACCAGCAGACAAGAAGCCTTAATGAAAGTGAAGTTTGCTTCCTTTCATGAGGGGGCTGTGAGGATGTGAGGTCTGAGCTTCCCAACTGATTTTCTTCTCGTGGTTGACCAAGGGGAGTGATGGGGGAACTAGAGGATTATCTGAGGTAAATGCACTCACGAGCTGATTACTCAGATTGTATCCCCTCAAAATAGAGTTTTCATTTGATACTGGATATCACCCAACTCCCACTGAATTTGGGAGAAAAGTGCCTGTTGCGGTTGAGGCAGATACACGACACGGTTTCAGGATACCAGCAGCTTTATCACAACAGTGCAGCTACTTTATACAGTTCTAGGTGACACATGTACACGCACCACTGGTTTACTACTAACGTAAATAACCCATGATTGGACATATAGCCACACACGTCTGAATACAATAAGTCAGCATTCTTGACAGGAAACCCCTTCTGTGTCACAGTCCTTTCTGTCCGTGGCTGACCCTCTGCCAGGTGTAGACGTTCCATCTTCGTTATCTCAGCTTACAGAGAGCCCAGAACCAGCTGGGCTCCCCCACAGGTGCCCTTTGAATTCAGCAGCCGTTGGATCAGACTCTGAGTGTAATGCATTGGCACCTATTGCAGCTGTCAAAATTTTCAGTCCCTGTCATACAAATGACAAGAGATAAAGCAGGATTTAAAAACTGACAAGGAACTTAAATATGTTTCAACATTTGCTGCATTTTGAAGCTGAAATGCTGCCAGCAATTTGATGTGTGTTTTCATATGCTGTACAAGCTTACATTTTTGTTTGTTTTTCACAATAGAACAATAATCAACAGATTGTGGCTTTAGACTTGGGTTCTGACAATTCTTTCTGTTTCCACTTTATGATCATATGGAGTTCTGGCTTTGCACATTTGGTATTTCATTCTTATCGCAGTGTAGTTATTCAGCTATTGGTCTGAGAACTGCCAGTAATAATGCATTCTAGCATTCAGGAGGCTGTGGTTTTACCTAATTTCTCCTTTTCTCCTCTACTTACTACTAAAATGGCAGTAACCTGTGATCACTGACCCGTTGTTCTAGGAACTACATGCAAATACACCTGTGTATGCACATGTATCTAGTTAAAAATGCACAGTGCACACAGCCAACTTATACACGCAAGGTTTCACAATGAAACTATGAGTTGAAAAATGAGGGTTGCAGTGAAGAGATGGACAAAGCACAATGTGACAAAATTATTTCCTCTTTTTCACTCCAGTGGGAAAAATGGTCTAGCTGTTTTGTGTATAGGCAGGCGTGGCACTTTTCAAAGGGGTAAAACCATCATATGTTGATTTGCAGAAAAGTTAGGAAGCCAATTTTCTTTCCATGAGCTTGTAAATCCTGCATCCAGGGGCAGACATTATCACTTTGAATTTTTCATTACACACAAGTTATGGAAGCTTCATCTCCAAACAATCTTTATTTGGGAGAAGGAAAACAGTTTTGAGGGAATTAAAAATCAATTTTGTGAAACAAAACAAAAAAAGTGCCAGCAGCAACAACAAAAATTAAAGAATGTCTGAATGTGTGGGTTGGCTGGAACTGGTAGCTTGGATATTGTTTTATAAAAATTGTATTGTATTTTTATTTCTGTCTGGAGCAAATGCAGAAAGGATTACAAATATCAGAGAAATGGGACCCCTGCCAGCTGGGAATTTATTAAGAACAACATTTTATTGTGCTCACACAGCTTTCCTTTGGTTTTCTAAATTATGTTCAAAGACAGATTGATTTAGAATCCTTTCTTTAGAAACTAATGGTAGGAAGCTCATTTCATTTTCCCAAAGAATTTGTATTTGTGGGAAGAAGGAGGGAATCTTGTAAAGTATGGAGACCAATGTATCGTACACAAGGACCACCCTTCAGTGAATGAAAAAGCAAAAGTTTAAAACCTTTCAGGCCTTTCTTAGGCAGAGTATGGAGCTGTCAGCATCGTCAGTACAATTTATTCACACTGTTCCAGTGGTTAAGAAAGCTACTGAGCAGCCTGATGTATAAGTGATTGAACAGAACAATATCTGGAGCTTTGAGTACAAATAAAAGGCCACTATTTCAGGCTCCATGCATCACAACCAGTGCTTTCTAGGAACACTGCCAGTCTAAATAAAACACAGTCTTGCTGTAATTTTGTTCAACACTTGAAAAGAAGATTAAGGCTGCACCGTGCTCTTCATAAATGCTTCTCTACCACATTTTTCTATAACCAAGTGATAATTTGACTTGATGATATGCATACTAGATTTAATTGTGCTTTCATATTCTGCTTTCCATCAACTATTACACTTTCCTTTGTTAGCTGATTATGACACAGAATTTCACTTTATTATGCCAGGATTTCCTGATGCCTCATTTACTCAATTGAGTTGAAAAAGTAACATCTAGCTGAGATATTTGATCCATTATGCATGTAAGGAGGATATGTGCTGTACAAGAGACATTTCATTCATCAGGTCTGGCCATACTTCACATTATAAGGCTGAAAATGCAAGTGTTCTTCAAGGGTGAAACTAACAAACCAGTGCCAATCCTCTTATCTCTGCTGGGTCCTTAGAGCACTCTCACTCGAGGTGAGGCTGGAAGAAGCCACGGAGGGCAGATCTTTAGTCCTCATTTACCTATACTGGGAGAACAACTGTCATGCAAGAGTTTAATAGGTAAGGAATGTGATATATCTTGGAAGATGTACATTGAATACAACTAAAAATTTATTATTTTTATTTCAATTGGTAGTACAAAGACCTCACCTGTATACTTAGACACATTTCTATTAGATTTAATGAAAGATTTCCTGATTAGAGGCTCTGTGAAGATCTCAAGATTTTGTTCTCTTACGTTTTATGGCCAAGACTTAAAATATTGTCAGTATCATGCAAACATGCATTTCTACTATTAGAAAATAATGTATCTGTATAATACACTCTTTAGAAAAAGATTTTAATTCTAGTTTCTTGGAAATTCCAAATTTTCAGAGTCTAACCTGTGCTATATATTCTTATCCCAAACACAGGTTTTCAAGTAGTTTAATCTGTGAAATCCTTTATAATCATATATTGATAAAACCAACACATCTCTTAACTGTTCTTTTTAACTGTTTTTTCCAATTACAAATGTAAAAAACCAATGGTACTGACTTAAAAATTATGAGATGAAAACATAAACAAATTGCAGACTATTTTTTATTCAACTTCTGGTTTTGGATCATTTAAGATTTGTATTTTCAGGAGTTTTATCTGAAACCACAAGCATGGATGACTCATTTTATTTTAACAGAAAAAGATGACAAGAGATAACCACAATAATGTGACTTCAGGAGGAGAAAACATCAACTCTCACGAGGCTAAGACATAATCATGAAAGTTTGCCTGTTAGATCCTCCAAAAAGGCTTCTTTTTATTATGATGCTGAAGTAAAACTCTTTAGCCAGAATGTAGTTTTCACTGTAAACCAGATTAAGCTAAAATTGGCTTTCATTAAAGTAAGTAATGAACATCAAGACTTACTGACATGAGAGTTAATATTTTGCTGAGGTAAAGCCAAAGTCTACATTTACTTTGAAGGGCACTAAATCTTCAGTTTTCCACAACATTAAGTCAATAAATGTCATGTATTAATTCCCTTAATTTATCTTATTACCGCAAATACTAACTAAAAAGAAAATATACTGCATAGTGAAATCAGGTGTTAAAGTACTTTGCAAACATTGAGCAACAGTGAAGTAAATAGATGGTCTTTGAAACAACTAAACAAAAATCTGATTCTAAGATACAAATTTCCACATAACGGAGCCAGTTTTTCTCCATTGGTGCTTCCTGAGCTTGATAGCAGTTATTTGTCAGTAAAAAAAGCACTTTTTTATATTAACTCTTGTGCAGTGCTGACGACAGGATATTTCTCAGGTCACCAGGAACTCAGCGTGCATGCTGCGGTGATCAGTAACTCCTTGTGTATGCCAAGAGGAAGGCAATGAAAACCATGGCAGGCTCCCATTTCAGTTAGGGGAGATCCAGACAGTGTGTAAAGCAGAATAAAGACTGTAATTCTTTGGTTAAAATTGATATTTAAAGTTGTTCTAAAGTGTGCTCATTATTTTAATTTTTTTTTAAAGGGAGTATAATAAATAGCTGGATTGTTTCAGAAGCCTCTGTTTAGGCAAGTAGATATATGAAGAAGATGAATTCCCCTCTTGGTCTCCCCGTTCTCAGTCTCTTTTGTTATGGTTTGATTCTGGAGATCTTCTGAGCAGCTGAACTAAGTTGCCCATTAGCTTGCTGAGCTAATATCAACAGGACATGGCTGGACTAGGACACCAGCTAGTCTTCTGTACTGTTTAGTATTCTCCTGTTAAAATGAGTCCTCATGAATTTATTTAGTGTTTAAGATTGACTGAAAAAAGTCAGTAGAAATGAAAATCTATTGAATGCCTTCTGAACCCTCTGCCCCAAACTAATATTGGGCACACAAATGATTTCTGATAAAAACCTGTGAACATTGATGTGCTAATATAAAAATTTCTCTCCCTACCATTTTTAAAGAGAAACTGATCATTTACTGTTGACTTCTAACTGACCTTTTCTATTCCTACGGCATGAAAATAACAGAATAGAAGCTATTATAGTATAAAAATGTCCAGACTCCATTTTTGTAGAAATAAAAAAGTTCTTTAGAACACTGTGATAAAAAGGAAAAGAATGGGAAATATAGTGTGACACAATTTTAGCTATTTAAGTGGCATTATTTTTTCAAAGCCATGAAATTCTTTAAAATAAAAGGAGCTGGTTGTGATTTCACCTAGTTTATTTGCACACTATTACAAATGTCTGTAATTTCACTCATTTCCTTAGCTGTAATTTGCACTACTTATACAGTATCTCATTGCTAGGACCAAAATCTGATTCTTTGCTCTCTTTCCTTATTGTATCCTCCCCAGTGATGCAAAAAATATAGACCATTGGTAATATAACTCAATTAGTTACGGAAACTATGAAAGTATAGAAATGAATCTCATAGCAAGTCTTAGACGCTGAAGACTGAAAACAGCTGTGTAACTGTGTAGCAATATGCATGAAAACATAAAAACAGGTCTGACTGACAGGCTTTGTAGAAGGTGAGATCCTGAGGTGATGGAAATTTTACCAGTGATGTTGATAACGAGTCCGTACTTCCTGTGGAAATAAAGAGGTTTATAGCAATGTTAACAGAAGATTACCATTGTCTAATTTTCACCACTATTGCCAAAATTGTACATACTGTAAAGGGCTGTACTCTGCACTGAAGGTGACCTGAGAGCACCTTTTGAAGAAACATAATTAATGAGTAGGAGGGTTGCATTGCAGGCTTTACGCATACTACTGATGCATAAGGAAGCTGATTTATGACATCCTCTCACTCTCTGAGGTTTATTACATCTGAACATCTGTCTAACGCAGTTCTGAGAGGAACCCTTTCTATTCCTGGAAAAAAAAGCACGTTTTGCTCCCTAACCAAGTGCTTTGTGCTTTGTGGTTGATATCTATGCAATCCTTCACGTGTGTGTTTCTTTCTTGCCATGGATGTTTCTTTTTTACAGCATAAAAGGTTTGTAAAACTGGGGAAATGTGTGAGAATAGCATGTATTTCCCAGACTGCAAAATTGTTCTGGAGAGGTCTAGAAGAAAGAGAAAGAGTTTTGAAATGAGAAGAAACCTGAGGTTTATAAAGAGGCTTAGAGTAATAATAAAGTGCTGAGAGGTGTGGCTCTGAAGGAAGGAAATTAAAAACTGTAGTGAAAGGAGGCACAATGACATGGCATATTTCTTGGCATGGGATAAGAAAAATGATTTGGAAATCTTTTCTTGCTGAGAGTGCCAAAAATGGCTTTGAGAGAGTGAGATTTTTAAGTCCTCTTCCTCAAGAAGAAAGACTTTAAGATTTTGAATAAAACACTGTGGCCTGTGTTGACGGAGGGGCTCCCGAGACATACACACACGACCTATGAGATCTAAAATATGTCCGCTTTATTAGGATAGCT
>JAYRBT010000042.1:18844037-18854756 GCA_036023395.1 Myiotriccus ornatus | reverse complement strand
GTACCTACAAAACTATATAAAAGTTTATAAAAGTTTATAAAAGTACCACACACAATATAAATTGCTCACACATACATTATGTTCTCCCACAGGCCTGTTTTGATTTGTTTGCTTCAAGGTGATTCAAGTAAACTTGGTTGAAAAAACTAGACCATGAAAACCATTAAAGTGCTGAGACATAACAGTAGAAATTTGTATAATGCCTGCTTCAGATGGTACTCAGGGACTGGCAAACTGTACTACAGGCTGTACATTGAGGAAGAAGGTTTATTGCTAAAAGGTAATTAAAAACATGCTATCCTCCCAAAATGCAGAGGAGATACATAAGCAAGCTGATAGAGAATATGGTTGGAGGTAACTGTCTCTCATCAAACACTCATCCAACACTCATTTTAGGAAGCCACGGCTCTTAATGCCATCAGACTAGGACTTTAAATAATGAAATATTCCAAGAGAAAAGGAAAAAAAATGTTGCAGACAATCACACAAGCTAATAAGGAATAAAAAGAAATGTACTAGAATAGATATGGTTTGATAGGGTCAAACAGAAACAAAAAGAAACCTTTTCTCCCCCTAACATGTAGTTAAACTGTGGAACTTGTGGCCACAGCATGTTGTGATAGTCAGAATACAAATGGTTTCAAAATGGAATTAGCCAAATTTCTGGAATAAATCTTGGTCTAGTTGAAACATTCAGCTCAGGAACTCATAAACCACTAATTTCCAGAAACAGAGTAACTAAGTGAGGCAAAGGGGCATTCACTATCTATAAAGTTTCTGCTTATCTTTTCCTGTGCATCAGCCACTGGATGCTATCAGAAACAATATACTGGAGTAAACAGAAATTTTTTCTTAAATAGCATAAACCTCATTTAACCCAAAAATGGTAGACTAGTTTTCTCAGAACAATTAATTTGTAAAAACAGAAGCAGAAAACTCTTAGAGATGAAACAAATGTTCTTTTACTCAACAATGATTTTTCATTGGGAAGATGTTACGGTAAATGTTACTGACCTGCCAGTATATAATTTGCCTCCATATCTGTGTTTAGAAACATTAAAGTCATCAATTAAAATATTTTCTATGGATTTATTCTCTGATGAGAAAAGAGAAATGAATTGCTGGTGTCTGTTTCAAAAATACTGGTCAGGTAAGACAGGCAAAAAGTGACCATCTGCCACATGTTATTTTAGTGTTAACCTCAGCCTCATAAAATGGGGCCTTCCCAACCCTCCTGTGGCAGTGTAAAGCTATTTCAATTCTATTCACACCCTCTGGGCATTAGTGTGATTTGAAAACCTAATAAAGTAAGTCACCAAAGAACAACCCATGTGTCCAGAATTTGTATTACTACACTATGGGGAACCCAAGTGGTGTTATCCTTTAAGCCATATGTCTTCTAAGGCTTCATTTAATGGCTTAGAAATCAATGTGATTTTGGTCAAAAGCACCAGATAAGACTAAGTAAGAAATGTTACATAGGATGCTGACTCTGCACTAAAGTGCTTCTCCCACTGGAGCAGAAATGTACTGGGAAGCTCTGAGGACCAGTTGTTCTAGCTTCTTGAATCAGAGGAATCAGCCTCTGTCCATTATTTCTAAATTCAAGAATGCAAAAATGAGGTAAGGATTTTCCTCTCCTGGCCCCCTTTTAAAATTATTTCTGGAAAGAGAAAAATGAAAAACCCTTGACTTCTGCGCTTCCATGTGACACTTAAAAGAGTCTTTGCCCATTATCTTCATAAGATACATTTGGAAAGTCTGTTAATAAGAAATTTGACTTGTCAGGAAGAGACCTGAGATAATCCTGTATTGCAGACAGTAGTTATTTAATGTTAACACACAGGCTAAGATCTCTATTGATAGCCATAGGAACCTAGTCATCTTAACAAACTACAATAATTATTTTCATCATGATAACAGTTTTAATAAATACTAGATGAACAGCAGAAAGTACCTTCTTGTGGAACTGCATAAGGATTCAGCATGACAGTCCCTTCTTGATCATGAATCCACCCAATAACAGGTATAAAGGTATGTCTGGTAACAAAAGTGAGAGGAGTTTGGGTGACCAGCACTCTCTCTTTCTCTGACCTGTGAAGTGTTAAAAACTTTAACATTTGGGAGGCTCTCTTTCTGGAGTGCTTCCTCTGCCACAATTATTATAAATAGAAAGACTGTTCATTTCTTTTAAGGTAATACCAAAAAGCCTCCACAACTTGTCGCTATATGACAACAGCAACTGGGTAACAAGAGGTCCAGATTCATGAGTAGTTCACCTGTGACAGTGATGACAGACATATCAGTACTTAAAAGTAGTTCCACTTTCATTACAAATTCAGCTGTAAATCCTTAATGAAAACATGTACATTCTTCAGATTGACATTATACCTGAGCTCTTTGTATACACAAATGTAGAGTCAGCATTTTTTAGCTTTTCTTTGAACTCCTATGGACAGGCAGGTTTAATGGTGATTGGAGCAGGAGACTTTATATCCAGATGTATAAGCTCTTTTCAGTCATATTTTCTTAAATTCTTTTGTCGCCCATGTATAAATAAAATTATGCAGCCTCTTAGGACTCACAAAAGACAGACAGAAAAAAAATCTCCCAGTTCCTCAGCTTTCAACTACAACAAAGCCATGTGAGGGAACCTTAAGGTAGTGCTGAGTCTGAGTGCTTGCTCTAACTGGGGTTAGAACCATTTTGTATCCTTTGATCTTATGATCATTGAACCTAGTGATTTTTAATATGTGGTCCTAGGATGAGTTCAGGACCCTCTCCCTTAAGATCTTCAGAGATGCCAAGGTTTCTGTATTATCTATAGAGGGGATTAAAACAAACATATCTGAATGTCTGGTTCACTAGATAGCTAAGACTTAAAGGCAAATGAAGTGTCTACTTGAAATGAACTGGATCCTATCCTTGAAGTTCATCCCATTTAAAGACTTCGACAAAACTGTTAAAGAAATCTTCTTGCTATTGAAATGCTAAGTCAGTTCTAAAAATAGGAAAACTATTTTCATTATCAAAGATAATTTTAAAATCTCCCAAATGTCTTACAGTATGTAAAACAATTAAATTGAAATACGAAAATATCCAAAACAATTTCTGGCAATAAAAATAGCTGTTCTCAAATTTACCTTAAACTACACTTCAGTACAAATTTGAGAATCTTTTTATTGTGTAAAAAAGGTTTTCATCAGTTTTCCAAAAGGACTGTAGTTATTAATTCTGATTGCCTGGATATCTGATGATTATTACTGATATTTAGAACAGGAAGAGTAATTGAAGAATATAACACCATTGAACCTTTCTTTCAAGACAGGAAAAGTTGTGGCATTAGCTTTGCCACTTTTAGGTGGAACCAAGACAATTTTTTGTAATTAAATCAAAGAAAACTAGAAAACATGTATGCCTGTGGTGTTTCTCCTTTTTGGTTTCATGACAGAAAACTGCCAGTAGTACAGGACAATGAAACTCTGATCAAACTCTCTCTTCTAAGTGCCATGATTCCTGAGACCATAAACTCTAAACATTTCATAATCAAACCAATGGACATACAATTTATCCTGCATATTTTATCCCTCTTTCTGTGGTGACAGACTACCAGGAGCTGATAGAGAGCCTACTGAAGTCAATATGGATCTTTTAGATGACATATATAGATTTGGAATGTGTTCTTACTTCAAACCATTTGTAGCTCAGAGGACAGTGTTTATCATCACAAACATGTCACAAGTTTGAAATGACATTTATCCAGAACTAGATCTTCTCTGTCACAAGATAGAATGTGTGTATATATTTTGGAGGAAATGCATAGACTGGAAGAGGGGAAAAAAAAGTTTTTCCAGGAGATGGAATTTTTGCTTAAGGGAGGCTTTTTGGACTATCAAAATCAGTCTGGTGGAGGTGGACTAGCACAAGTGAAGCAGGAAATAGAATAAAATATAGTATGTTGTGTTCAAATTATGTTTATGCAATTTATACAATTTTTCATTCCAACAGCATCAGCTTTGAGCAGCAGTGACTTCTGCTAGTCAGAAATGATCAAAAGTTTGTAGACAATAACAAACCATTTTGTTACAGATAATACGAATCTATGCTGATAGAGATAATATGGTGGTAATTACATTAATTTATATATAAACATTTCCTCTATGGGTGAATCCTGCATAATATGTCATAGTGCAAGAGTGCAAGAGAAGATTTTATGACCCTGACAAGTGAGACTGCCACTGGCTTTGGAAAGCTGACCCATAGGCTTTCAGCTTGATCTCTTCTGTGGGAGAGAATGGTTTTTTATAAATATTCAAGCAAGACACTCAACCAACTGTGAACCACTGGGTACTCCAAAGACTCATATGTTATCCAAAAGATGTGCAAATTATAACATAGTCTTAAAATGGTCTCCAGGGTTTAATCATAATAGCAGTACATGAAGCAACAGCCACTGCTCTGTTTTCAAATCTCCTTAAATCTCTTTCTGTAGCTTGCAGTATATGACCAACACAAAACAATTTGTACAGTTACACCGCCAACTGAAGTGAGCAGGGAACTCTATTACAGGAGGCATTCCTTTGACCACCTTTAGAATCTCCAAGCAGTGCTGCATAGATGCCCTTTAACATGACTAAGTTTCTTATCATTTCAACTTGATGTGCACTGTTTCTTAGATAAAACATATACAGAAATAAACTTGTAAAGAGAAGTAGCTCGTGCCTAAGATAAGTAGCTTGTTTTAGTTTTTGTTCAGAGGAGGCTGAGAAAATTCCCTGTCTAAATTCAGGGATTTGAAGTAGTTAGTTAAAAAATTTAATTTTTGCAGCTTTTTCTTTTTCTTTTTTTTTTTTTTAAAGCTGTGTTTAATTAACTCTGTTGCTTAAAAAAGATATTTTCAAATTTCATTATAATCTAAAGTAGACAGTTAGATCTCTGTAACTGTATGAAATTGTGATTGGGAAAACAAAAGCTTAATGTTGTTTTGGGGGAAGCAAGCCAGTTGTAAATTTATCCCTGCAGCTGATTCCTCAAGGGCATTGGCACGTGCCACTGTGTATAGCAAAAAGAACATGACCCACCTAATGCATGCATGATCTCCATAATGGAAAAGAAAAAAGACTAAGGTCTAGTGAGGTCTAATAGAGGGCAGGGACCAGAATTTTGAGCAGATGGTATTCAGGGGCCCACCGGCCGCTTGAAAGCCAGGGAGTGGAGAGAATAGGCAGATAGTAATTAGCAGAAGGTGATAAAAAAAAAAAGGCAGCCAGGATCCCCCAAACATCTGTTTAAAAGAATAAAGAGCCTGGTCTGACCCTGAGCCTTAATGATCTTAAAGGATACAATTTAATTGCTTGGAAAAAAAGACACACACACATCCCTCTGAGCTACAGTGAATCCTGTTTTAAGAGCATTGCAGGAGTTTGTATATAATTATTAATTTGGTGTATTTGTTTTAGAAAGATTATATACAGCATTAAGTCAATAAATGAAGTAGTTATAATCAAAATGCCAACTGCCTTTTCTTGGAATCAGCAACCTCTTAACAAAATTTGAATTTCAGATAGCTTACAAATTAATATTACTTGCTCTGCATTCTAAAATGACTTTTGTCTGCTTGTCATGTATTTATATGGCTACATCTGTCTTTTTTTCTGAGGTTTTTTTTGTTTTGTTTGTTTTTTTTAACATAGAAAGAACCTAGATCCTTAGTTTGTTTATTTGAATCAACGTATTTTGAGCCTGCAAATAGCTGCTAATTACAGTACCAGAGACCTGAGTGCAGATGTCATCATTTACTAGTGATCAGTTACTTAGGAATTACCACTGGATGTAACCAAGGAAAGAACTGATTCACAATGAGGTTTCTCCTAGTTTTCCCTCCATTCCATTCAAGCAAGAGTTGGATAACAAAGTCCACGAAGAAGGTGTCAGAAAGCATTGTTTACATGTAGCTTATAACAACTTTGAATGATTTCCTTGTTGTTTCCCAGAATGAATCACTTAATTCAAAGGCATTAAAAAAGCCCCCAAACCAAAAAACAACACAGACTTTCCTTTTGCAAATGAATGGTAAGCAGCAATGCATTGCAGCAGGATGATAAAGCTAATGATTTTCTGAAAATGTGTGCTTCTGTATCAATGTGAATGCACGTGTGAGAACTAACTGTACAAAATATTTTAAATTTTTATTTGGAAAAGAAGGTAAAACACACTTCAAGAAAAATCGCAGGTGATATTAAATTGGAAGGTGCTGTAAACATTAGAAAGGATGAAATAAGTCTAAATGGATCTGAAAGAGATGAGAAACATGAGGAGAAAATAACAGGGTATGCCCTAAGGAGGTTGAAGTATAGCGTGATTAGTAGATGTAGTGCAGGTGAAGTAATTAAATGTGCGTGGTTAAGGCAGCTATCACATAAAGCACAGAAGGCTGCTATTTCCCTGCTCAGCATGAATGAAGTCACCTTAATAATGCAAAATGATAAAAATAAGTACATTTTAAAACAAATCTTTCAGAAATCCAGAAAAATTTTGATAGCATACATGGAAATTAAGGATTAGCAAGACAGCAATTTAAGGATTCTTCACTAAAGCACTGTGTTGAAAATACTATTTGTCTCTGTTTCAGAGCTGAATGCATATTAAAGATTGTATAAAAACTCGCTTCAAGACTGTGGCATATCAGATTTATTTAATCTAAGCCTAGATTTAAACTCAACTTTAATAATAAGCACATCATCAATATTGTGATCAATTTGCTATGGATCATTCAAACACTTTTTATTGGTTAATTGATAAATCCAGGCAAAACAAAAATCCCAAACAGTGAAATCTTACTGGGTTTTAGAAAATTTTTAATTGTGAGGCTAAGTAATAAGGAAATGTCTTCAAATGTGACCAGCTTGCTTGAAAAATCTTGAACTATGCACTGTTTCTTTTGGATGAAGTAAATGCACATATGGAAATAGTCTTGGATACAAACTGATCTCAGCAAAAGTTAAAAAAGAGCCCAAGCTCTAAAGGATTCTTCTAAATTCAGAATAGCATCAGATATGAATGGAAATGGGATTGCAATATTATTTTGCTGTGTGATTCATTACTTTTGTAATAAGCCTTCACCACAATCAAAGGAAAATAAATGGGAAATTTAGCAATACAAAATGTTAATGAACCGAGACATCAGTTTTTCATTGTCTTTTGTATGGATACTTTCCACAAAGCATCTTTTCCTTCCTCCATCTCCTTCCAACTTGGGATGGAATCCTGCTTGGTAAAATGCAACACTAGACCAGAGGTGCTATGAAATGGTGTGAACCACACATTGGTAATTAAGTGCAAGTCAGTCTGACAGACATTGTAAAACAACCTACATCAATATAATTTACACTTTCTTGTACTGTGCCCCTTGGCTGAGTTAACCACGGGCTGAAGTGACAAATATAACAGCATGGGTTTGCACAGCAGTCAGTACAGGAGTGCATCTGCACAGATATGCAAATTGTATAAAAATTACATAATTTTAGTTTGTTTTCATTTGTCATTTATTCTTTTGGGAAATTTTATTAATCTTAAAGGATGAGGAAAATACCTTCTTCGTGAGAAATTAAAACTACAATTTTCATGTAATAACTTGGTTGGAAATCCAAGGCATAAAGAGAAATATTAGATATAGGGAAACTTATTAAAATGGGGAGTCTGACCACAATGTGTACATTGTACAAGCACTGGAGGAGAACACACACCAACTCCTCTGTGTAAATCCTCTCTGAATTTTCTTCATATTTTATGAAGCCTTATTTCCTCCCTATTTTATTTTTTCCTACTGTTTCTAAAAATTATTACGTCTTTGTCTTGCAGTCTTTAAATATTCAGGGTTTATAACATAAACATAAAAAGAACATAAAAATAAAAAATGACCTATAACTCTAATGATATTGCATTTATTTGTTCCTATTACAGTGCAACACTCTAAACATTTTTCATCACTTGAAAGAATTTACATAAAGCTCCTGATTTCTCTTGGAATGTGGCTTTTGGTGATATGTTTGCACTCTTTGTGTGTGAGCCACAGAAGCGTATTTCTCTCATTCCGGAGATACAAGCAATGGAACTGCAGATATAATCTTTATAAACTTTGCAGTGCTTACATAATGATCAACATTTGTGGTGTAAAACACCTGGAATATATTTTGGTAGTTATAAGAATACTTTAAATGATGAACTGCAAGGCTTTGATTAACAAACAAAATGTAAGAGCACCTGATTTTAATTTTCCATAAGTACCCCCTATATCACTTTGGCAGTGAACAAGCCTTTCTGTAGTTGCAAAGCACTGATAAAGTGCATCAGTGCAAATCTGCTTCAGAGTATCCCAAAACACTTATTTGTGTAGAAATACAAATGAAAATGTGGTCACTGCACAGTGTCAAAGGCATATATCCCTTTGTGGGTGCTACTGTAGCTATGGTTGAAAACAATGCTGTTAGTAGACTGGTGTGTGCAATCATCAGCTCGGTGTGTTGGTCAGATGTGAACTGAAGCAGGGGTGGAGGGCATGGAGAGGGATGGGGAAAAGGGGGATAACACCAGGCTTCAGGGATGTGTTGGCAATGGGCAGGACATGCCTGCCCTGCAAATGGATGTCTGGGGACAGCAGGGGTGTGAGGAGCTGGGCTGAGGCAGGGCTGGAGGTTAGCTCCAGCACCCCACTGAAGAGGCACAGACAAGAGAGGCACCTTTAGGGCAGTGGGATGTTCTCAGGGAGAGTCCTGGCTCTGCCAAACAGTGCAGGGTTGAATAAGAAAGATGATTTGTAGATTCTGGGTGGACCACATGGGAAAAACACATAAGGCTGCTGGATGGGCTGGCTGGTAGCCAGGCAAGAGCCGTGGGTCAGTGAGGGCCATGTGTGCCCCCAGGCTCTGCCCTGCGCTCCTGCTGCTGCCTGCACACCCGCCTGCTTGCCTGCCTGCCTGCCTGCAGCTTGCCTCTGGCACCTGCCCAGTGGGCAGCAGGCGACATCCCTCTCCTAGGTAAGTAAATTTTCAATTTACATAATCCTCTTGGCTGCCTTGGTGAATTAGACACACCTAAGTAGGCAAAGGCTGTCTGTCTTAGTGAATCAATTTACTGTCATTAGCTAATGACCAGTTAATGACTCTCCTGACTTCACCCTTTTGCCTCTTCTGCTGCATGTGACAGGGAACCCTGTGGTCAGAGCACCCCTGGCAGGGTGCACAGCATGGTACTGACTCATCAGAGTCACCAAAGCTAAACACAGGGTGACAGTGCTCAGGCACTCCTGCTCAGGCACTCCTACTTAGGTGAAACACCATCCGCCTGGAAAGTAGGTCACACATAGTTTGCCTTCCCTAACTTCATTAAAAATCAGTGGGTCAAAGTCAAATGTGACAGGTAAGAGGCAGAATGAGTATAAATAATGATGAAAGGAGCATCATCTGAGAGATCAGCTACTGTAGCTCATGTGTAGAAAGGGCTTTTGAAGGCTGTTTAAGCTGTATTGTCTTGGTGCAGATGGGACCAGTGTGAGTTATGGAAACAGACAAGAAAGAAGGTAACAGTAAATATTATTAAGGCACAGATGCTGTTTGCACTGCAACTCTATGATTGGAACTGGTATAGTACAGTTCTGCTGCTGTTTTATACATATATATGCTGAAAATATATATTTATGTACAACAACAGAACCTCATATTTGGCTAGATAGCAGAAATATACCTCTATATTTTCATGTCACAGATGTGAATAGTTTTCAAAGAACGGCAATGTATTAGTCCAGGAGAGACCATCCCCATTCTGGGCATCACTTATCCTTTCCTGGTGAGCGACCAAGATGCTCCAGCATTGCAAAATCCTGCTTTGGAGCTAGTCACTATTTTTGCATTTCAAATTAATTTAAATGCAGTTCCTGCTTACTTGTTATATCTAGTGCTCGGGCTTCTGTGTTTTCCCCACACCAGCTGATGACAGCACTAATCCATCTTAAAGAAGGAAAAAAGTCACAGAAAAATGCCTGTACTCAGACTTGTTTGGGATGTCATTAGTCATCAGAGGAAAAAGCAAAATCTCCCAGAGTGAAGGTAGAATTTTGATTAGTCCTTAAATAATCAGAGAAAAATCTAACAAACTTTAAGTGCTATAAACAGTATTAGGACGCAGACACTGGAGATTAACTTCAGGGATTTCAGTAGCCTAAGATCTGAAGTTCATTTATATTTCGTACATGCTTATTTTACTCCACCTGACATGTTTGGGTTTTTTTAGTGTGTTGAAAGCCATGTCATGCAGAATTGCAATATGTTCCAAGTAACCTACTTTGTGTAGCTGTGTTCAGGAAACCCATCTATACAGATGATCCTGGAAATTGGCTGAGTCGTATCATGGTGAGTTTATGTGGAAAAAAAGAGAAAGAAAGTAAACCCACCATACCTGCCCTTGGCAATCTGTGAGAATGATGAAAGTAATGGTCACATCATAGAATCCTAGAATCCTAGAATCAGATGGGTTGGAAAGGGCCTCTGAGATCATCAAGTCCAACCCTTGATCCACTACCACCACAGTTACTAGGCTGTGGCAGTGAGTGCCACATCCAGTCTCTTCTTAAATACCTCCAGGGACCGAGAATCCACCACCTCTCTGGGCAGCCCATTCCAATGCCTGATTACCCTCTCTGTAAAGAATTTCTTCCTAACATCT
>JAYRBT010000042.1:18813383-18828530 GCA_036023395.1 Myiotriccus ornatus | reverse complement strand
GACTTGTCGATACCACCTGGAGAGTCTTTCTGCTGTGCCTTCTGCAACCGGACTTGTCTATCTCACATTGGCCTTTTCAGCCATCAGTGTGCTTGTAGCAAGTGTGGGTAGAGCCCTTCTCAAATCTTCGTTCGCGAAGCCTACCATGATGATGGAATTTTATATTGGATTCTACAACGCAGCATTAAAAATAAAAAAAAAGCAAACTGTACCAAAAGTCTTTTCCCTTTGTTTATTAATTTGTAACAGGTCAGTGACATTTCTTATATCTTAGAGTAGCTTTTAAAGTATTGTGAAAATATTTCATTAATTCTTTTGTGGCTCAAAGGATCTATTTTCTCCCCCCCTTTCTTTTTTTTTTTTTTCTCAGTAGGCATAACAGATTTGACTGAGGAAAATTCTTCTCTTCCTTTTCCCTATGTATATATTCACCTCTTTTGGAGAAGATGATTTCTTGGGAAACAATATTAGTCAGCTTTCTACTAAACTAAAGTTTGTGCTATGCTCTGAAATTATACCAGTTGAGTTTAAGGCAAAGGGGGATATTTTTGTTTCTGCTAATTTTTATTTGCACATTAAAAAAAGATGGTGTATGTGTTTCAGAGAATTTCCAGGTGAAATCCACTAAATTGCAGGACTATTGGAGAAATTACAGGGAAACAATATAATGACAGTGAATTTACATGTAATAGTACAGCAGTGAAAATTGGGTATAATCTCATTTCACAATTTTGATCATTTTAGAGGAAAAATATTTCACAACTTGAAAACATATTTTTGATTTGTTCAAGTTGAATATTCTTAGAAGCTGGCATTAAGTTGTGTGTAGGTTTTTGTAGTGTGATTCCCTCCCCTCCCCCCCAGATATCCCATGGTAACAATCACCAAAACTCAAAATATAAGTGAATGCATGCACGGTTAGGACTGCATGCTTCTATTATTATTTGTCTATCATTTGAATCATAGGTGCTCCAACCTGGGATAAAAATAAATTTTGTAGTGATATATTAATGAATCTGTCCTGAACAATTATCTTAAAATGATGAAGATATAAATTAAATTCTTCTCTACTGTTTTGGAGGAATCTTCCAGTCAATTCAGCTGTCAAATCAAGTCAAATGTCAGCATAATTGGTTGCAAAGTAGTCCTTAATAAGTCCTTAGTAATCAGTATTTCAACTGTCAGTCTAATTTAGTGTGACTGCAACGTTCATAATTACAAGAAGTTTTAGTGCTGCAGTTAACCACTGGAGAGGCAGGGGGGCCCACAGAATGCTTCGGTGAGCTGTCAAGAGATCAGAAACATTTAAAAATTTGAATGTGCTTTTAACCACTTTACTGTGTAAAAGGAGTATGTTAAATGTCATCTTTAAAGGCATCTCTGTGATAATAGCATGGACCCAATGAGATGTGAATAATACAATAATTTGCTGCCATTTTACTAAGTGATATGATAATAGCAATGTGCCATTACTTGGAATACTTCTTATTAAGTGCTTGCAGATTAAATATCAAATGCCCTATTGTTCTACCTAAACAACTTATCCATCAATTTTCTGATATTTTCATCCAAAGGAAAAGAAAATTTTAGATGTTACCATAGGGTTCCTATAGTAACAGTTTTGAATGGAACACATCCACTGTGCTGATAATGGGAGAAAACAAAACAAAACAAACATTGCTGAATTAACATAATAAGCACCAAGCTACAGGAAGACTTCCTTGTGTGACCTTTCAATACCTGACTGAGACTTGTCTCAGGGAAATTAAGTATAGCATTTAGCATAATCTTAAAGAAGGTGATTAATTTTGAGGATTGTTTCCTTTCCTCTAATATTATGTAATACTGCTTAACAATTCCATGGGATAAACAATTACAGTAGAATATGGAGTTGTAATTCTTTGTATGCATTTGCATAGCCCCTACAACAGAAACTCAGTTAACTGTTGTTACACTTTGCTGAGAATTGCTAATTTTTTTGCCAAGTGCCACTGACTATTTAAGAAATTCCACTTGGCACATCTCCTTCAGGGTTAGGGAAATGGGGCTTCCTGGTTCCCAGGAACCTGGGAGAATATTACAAATAAGATACTTCTTAGGGTACAAGATATAGAAGATTCAGCTGACCAAACCTAGACCTCTACAATCCCTAGTATATTTAGATTACGGAAAATCACTCTCAAGAGTTTTGAGGTATAATTAGTCTATTGTCTTTAGGTATCTATTTACAGATACAGTGGATAGTTCATTAAAAGTACATATCCTTTTCATCAAGAAGAAGTTATGAGTCCTACATCTACGTGTAATCTTTGTGATGCCTAGACAATATTTTAATTGGTCCAAACCTTAGTTTTGCCTAGATACCAGGACTGCATCGCAGAAACACAAGGGAACATGTCCATTATTTAGATTGGGCTACCTTTTGCTGGATAGGATAAGTGAGAAGAGAGTTTTATCTTTAGAGAAAATGCTTTTTTTTTTTTTTTTTAACAGTGTTGGTTTTTTTTTCATTTTTTGTGATCTTGGTTTTTTTTTTTTTTTCTTTGTTGGTGTTTGGTGTTTTGGGTTTTTTTGTTTTGTTTTTCTCTGAGCAAGCTTATCTTACACCACCGAGAAAAACCTAGAGATCTCATTCTCTGAGTTTAGATACCTGGTTCACAGCCATAGGTTATGTGATGACTCTTGCATTAAGGAGTTAGTCCTATGTAACGAAGCATCTGACTTGCTTCCAGCGTTCATACATGCACATTCTGTGTTGGAGGTTCATTTTAAACTTCATTGGAAATTCTGAAAAGAAGGTAACAGTAGGAGATAAACATGGAAAATAAAATTCTGAAGAGAACACTCAGTTGTAGTGTAAGAAGAATCATATTATGGGTGCAGTATTGACACAAGGCAGAGGATGCAACCTATGAAGGTGGAAGACATGTTTTCAGCACTTTCTCCCTATATTTTACAAATTTTAAATCAATTTTAAAAATAGATTCCCACACTTGAAAGTGCAGCTACAGTAACAGTATGTATTTCACGCACATAATAACCACAAGCCAAAAATAGGCAAATAGTTCAAATTGTCCACTTCTAGCTTTCAGAAAGACTTAATAAAGAACTTTAAGACTTGGGTTATGGTTTCAAGAAAGCTAAACTCACAAGCTCCTAAACTGTATTCTTTTTTTACATTTTTTAAATAAGTAACCAAAACCCTATGAATTTTTGCTGTGTCATAGGCTGCAAATGGGAGCAATGTAAATCAAGCTGAGGGGAGCTGTGGATGAGTTGCGATGATAGTGCCAAAGCAGAAGAATTTCCCTTTAAAATCTTATTCAGCTTCTGCAGCAATGATAGTAATTTTGAAGTGAGAGCACTGACATCCTGATTGGTAAAATCTAGCAGAATCTAGCTTATCTCTTGTTTTTAAAAGTCAGCGTTTTAGATTTACTTCACATGTTACCATTTTACTTTAAATGGTAAAGTGATGACACCTCAAATACTGTGTGTAGTTTTCGGTGCCACCATATAAGGAAGATATTAAATTATTGGAGAGTGTCCAAAGGAGGGCTAGGAAGATGGTGAAGGACCTAGGGGGGAAGCCATACCATGAGCAGCTGAAGTCACTTGTACAACCTGAAGAATAAGAGACTGAGGGGAGACCGCTTTGCAGTCTGCAGCTTCCTCAGGATGCGAAGTGGAGGGGCAGGCAGTGATCTCTTCTCTGTGGTGACCAGTGACAGAAACCAAAGAAATGGCATGAAGCTGGGTCAGAAGAGGTTTAGTTTGGGTATTAGGAAAAGGATCTTCCTTCAGAGGATGGCTGAGCACTGGAGCAGACTCCTTAGACGAGTGGTCACAGCACCAAGCTTGCCAGAGTTCAAGAAGTGTTTGAACAATGCTCTCAGGCGCATGGTGTGATCCTTGGGCCAGGAGCTAGACTTCAACAGATCCCTTCCAATTAAGGCATTTTTGTTTAAAACCAGCTGGAAATTAAACTCCAAACAATCACTCCCCTTGGCCCCCATCCCCTCCAGTAAGAGAGGAACAAAGGCACAGATTATGGGTTCAGATGAAAAAAAACCCAACCCAACAATGACATAAGAAAAACAAACAGTAACAGCAACAGTACTAATAACAACAGGATACAAAAGAGGGTGATTAAATGCAAAAATATCCACTGAGTCTAACTCAGTGCAGCTGCACCACAGCACCATGGCTCCCAAGACGAAGAAAATGGTGGACAAATTGTCTGTGCCCGTGTCTTTCATCCAAGCCCAGGATAAGGAAAAACAATGACGGACAAACCCCTTGGTAGGACTGAAGCACCCCACCGCTCCACGAGCTGCTTGCTTTCTTGGGAGAAAGGAACAAAATGACACCCGTGAGTCCACGTCTGCTTTTTCTTCCATCTCCAACCACGTCCCCTTTCTTCACGAAAGTGAGAACCCCTTAGTTCTGCCGCACAGCAATGACATGGGTGGTCAGAATAACAACCTGAACATGTTCACACAGCTCCAGATTCTGTCCCCTCCTTTCCTGGGCTGAAAACTAGGCAATCAAGGTATTCTATGATTCTATGACTTATTTAAAAACTTCGTAGACAAGGGTTTCTTAATGTTCTTGAAACACAGCTGTTGACACAATTATAGATTTATGAATGTTGTTCAAGTGAAAGTATCATGTTATATATCACAGATAGATATTAATTGTTTATCACAATCCTCTTTTACTGCAGAGGTGATATCTCTATTGTAGAGATTTTACTTGCCAGGTCTTTGTGATTTGAATAGCTATAGTTATGCAAAGCTTTACATGGTCAGAATATGGAGGGCTTATTTTTTCTAAAATCAAAATAATAAGCCACAGGAAACAGATAAGCAAAACTCCTGTCCTTGGTGGTGATTCATGCAAGTCTGTATTTGTAATAAATCTTAATAGAACCAAGAATATTTTTATGGTCAGAATACAACCCACATAGCTCTCAGTGTGAGATTTTTTAACTAGATTTTAAGCTATATAAAATGTCAATGCTGTAGAAACATAAGCCTTTTACAATTAACACTGTGTAATATTTATATACATTTTTTACATGTAAGTCATAATTTTGTTTTCACGCATTTTTATTTATTTTGTGCCATTGTTTATCTTGTGTAGACAAAAATAGTCCACTGGATAATTAAGAATGGTACCTTAGTGCAGCTTTCAAGGTGTATGAGCTTTTGAGTTACTGTATAGCTTACAAGTCCTTTCACTTCCATCCGAGGGTTTTCAGGAATTTCTATTACGCTACCTTGAAGATAACCAGGATGACACAGAGGATTAGTGACTATTTAAATGGCTATCAGGTGAAGCAAGGCATAATCAGTGGGTACTGGACGTAGGTTTGTTCATTCTCAATGCTGTGCACTCCATTGCTAGAAAGCCTACCAGTAAAAAGGTCAGGGTAAGGCAACAGGTCCCTTTTAAAAGGCACCTGGATTTGAAACCATAGGGTTCCCCTCTTCCACCCAGAGCCATAGCAACGCTCCAGCCCTGCCATCCTACACTAGGCTTTATGCTGATGGCATGGCCCTGCCAGCTGGGGCTGTGGGGTGTGACTGAGACCCCAGCATGTGGCACGGTACTGCAGGGATAAGTAAGCCATATGCTTGTTGGAGAGGGGGGGAGGTGTGAGAAAGAGGGTGGTCATGGTTATGTTGAGGTAGACATGAGAGATTTGACCAGTGCCAGGGCACAGCTTCAGAAGGGTAGCACCCACTGAAGGCATTGCTCTGGAATAAGGTGTAAAAAATCATTGCTGCCTGTCTTGATAAAAGGAATGGTAGGATTGTGGGATAGTTCAGGTTGGACGTGTCCCTCAGGAGGAGTCAGCTTGAGCTTAAACCCACGTACGTGGTTCAGGGTCTTATCCAGTTGGGTCTTGAAAATTCCCAAGGATGGAGAGAGACTGCACAACCTCTGTGAGCAATTTTTCCAAGGCTTAATCATCCTCATGAGGGAAAAATAGTTATCCAGTCTGAACCTCTCTTGTTTCATTTTATGCACATTGTGTCTCATCTGCACACTATGACCACTGTGAAGATCCTGGTCTGTCTCCCTAAAACCTCCCTGTGGGTGCCGGGGGGCTGCTCTTTGCTCCTCTCACAGCCACTTGCTGCAGGCTGGACAGGCTCATCTGCCTGCTATGGTGGCAGCCCTATGCTGAACCTGACCCAGTCTATTGACCTGCTCCCTTGTACTGGGCAACCAAAACTAAGCACAGGACTCTAGCAGTGGTCTAAAGAATGGTGAGTAGAGGGGAATAATCCCTTCCCTTGATGTACTGGCTCTGATCCTGCTAATGCAGCCAAGGAGGCTGGTGGCCCTCTCTGCTGCCAGGGCACTGCTGGCTCACACTCAGCTTGCTGTCCACAAGAGTAATTTAAACACAAAAAAAATATAGGCTGAGTTTCTATTTTTAGCTAAATAACTTATTTTTAGCTCTTTCCCTTACAGTTATGGTCTTGCAAATATGAGTTAGAGACAGATGATGTCTGGAAGCTGAACAGAGGAAACGTTCATTTTTGCCTCCAAAGCCTGGCTAGTGTCCTCTGTGTACCTATTTAAATGTCTTCCTTTAAGAATGAGGTTATATGTCACCCAGTTACCTATATGTTAACTAACCTGGGGGCTTATATTACCCTGACATCACTCTTCCTTTGTGACAATTTCATGTGCTTCAAGAAGCCATTGAAGAGAAGCTGGTAGACACAGTAACTTCCCAGATCAGTCCAAAATCCAGACCAGCTCTGCTATTTGGAATCTCAATATGGGTTCAGCCAGAGAAATATCAGTTGTAGTGACAATGCCCTGCATCATCTTAGATTCGTTGAGTCTCGTCATGTAACTAATTTATATTTCAGTATAATTGAAAATGACAGGAGCATTTTCATTGTCCTTGTCTGTGTTATTTTTACAAATTCTATGTGTGACTGCTGCAGTTTTGCTGTATTTTGTAGTCTCATGTGCCTTCTGGGAAAATTAACCATGTACTAGTGAAGAGTGCTAGAATATATGTAAAAAAAAAAAGTATTTTGGAGAGGATTCTTTTTATTTTTTTTAATGACATGGATTGTTTATCACAAGCTTTTAAGGCTTCGAAGGTAAAATCAATATTAATCCCCCAGTGAAAACTAGAAACATACATTTTGTAAGTCTAATCTGCCATATTTAACACAACTGCCTATTTAATGAGAAAGCACCATTAACACCAATGAAATGTGTTTAAATTTGAATTGATTAATGTTCATATTTTTGAGAAGAACATCATATTCCATGGTTTAGACAAAATTAAAACTTTCTTTTTTTTGGTGTGAATTCTATTGCAAAATGAATTTAAGCAGCATCAGCAAACAATAAATAAATCTTGTATCTTCATGAAAGGATAGAACTGCAACATAAAGGGTGCAAGTTTCAGAAATTATTTTTTGCATGCTTCTGAAACGAATGTAATGTACAATCAGCTTTCTTTAGCTTTTCTGGGGAAGGGAAGACTTTGTGGTTGTTCGGGATTATTTTTTAGGACTTCCAATATAGATTACAAAAACAACAGAGTTTATGCCTTTTTAATTTATCCCTTTTTTTATAGTGGAGATTAGGAATGCAAAATAATCTTTTTTATTGTTAACTAATGTGTATGTTTCCAAACTACTATGAAATTCACTGTTCTGATGCCTACAAATTTAAATGAAATATTTCTTTTTATTTAATAGAAAGTCCCATGTAGTTACCTATATGTAAAGTAATCATAATAACTTAAAATAATCACTTTTCAATCTCATACTTAATACACAAGTAGAATATGCTTTATTAGGTATGAAATGTGTGAATCAGTGTTAAATATCAAATCACCTTTTAATAAGATCACTCATCCAATCTAATAGAAACAAATTCTTTAATGCACATCTGCATCCTCCTTCTTTCAACCCTGCTCAACATTTCAACATTCTTTAATAAAAAGACATTTAGCAATTTTTTTCAGGTGTAGTCATAGAAGTCTTTTGTTACATTACAGCCAAGGCACTCTGAATCAAGATGAGCTTTTGTTCATGCATTTTGTTGATTCTACAGGTTTTTTGTTTAGCTAATGGAATATCCTGAACTACTATTTTTAAATCCTATCATAACACTGAAAAGTACCACTTACCATGCTATTTTGCACTTCTTAGTGCAAAATAAGTGTCAGTGGAGCTTCACCAAGCAGTATAATTCTTAAATAAAAACAAGTTAGAACAGCTTTCAAATGGAAATCCCAAATGATGGATTTCTACTAGCAAGGAGTCTATGTAGGCATCTTTTAAGCTTGTATTAATGGCCTCACTCCAATCTCTTGCATGGTTCTAATTGCATGACATACAAACAGGGTGAATTAAGCGCTGCAGAACTTTTGATAGAGGAAATGATTACCAAGCTTTAGTAAAATTCTCTAATATGAATAAAGCATACAGTGAATAAAATCAATCTTACTACTGAAATAGGAAATAAAGTTGTCTTAGCTGATTCTTCACATTCAAGAATGGTTTTAAGATCCCTATACAGAGACTTGAAAAGTGTCATGCTTTTTGTAACTTTACTTATTCTCAGTAAATAAAGAAATAACAATTTAAAAAAGGGTCTGATACACCCTTCTGGAAAGTGACTGTTTTGTATTTTCAGTGGGGTGGAGTCAACTGTATAAAACTGAAGGATGCCAAAATCTAGTGCGAGGAACAGACTCCAAATGCCTGCTCAATCCTTGGTACTCTGGAGTTGTATATTTTACCAAGGGATCATAGCCTTTTCTTTACAAACTTCTGAAATGGTTTTGGAGTTGGTAAGATGGATCATTTGTTTTAGAGTTTTTACTTTTTTTTTTTTTTTTTTTTTTTTTTTTTAAGTAGAAGAAGAAAAAAATTCAATACTGTAATCAATCAGAAAAGCGCTGACTGATTCCTCTGGCAGCTCCCTACAATAGCAGTTGATGAGGTCAGATAAGGACATGACAGACTGTCAGTGCTGGATAAACCATTTCTCCTGCGTGGATTAATACAGTATTTGTAGCTGCAAGGAAAGACTGCCATTTCTGAGTGGTCCTTGAAGGGGTTGCAAGAAGGGTCAAAGAAAAGTTATTTCAATCAGCCCTATAGTCAAATTACGAGTTAGATAGGTGACCTTAAGTCAGTCAAGAAAACAAAAACCAAAAACAAATAAAAAAGCAAATCTAAGCATGAAATTCCATTTCCCCTGAATTTTATCATGCCCTTTTTTCACTTCTGGCAGTCTGTTTTTCAAGTGCAGTGTCTATTTGCTAGTTATGACATCAGTGTGCGAACTGTGTCAGTCAGTCATATCAGCTGTAGGTTCCTTGCTTCCCCTATAGGCTGCCTGTTATGCTTTGAAATGTAAAGATTATGTATTAAGTCGTAAAGATATCTTTACTATCTTCTGCCTTTGGTAACTTGGATTCTACCAGATCATGAGTATGATAAAAGGACAGGATCAACTCTCCCATGTTATGACTGAACCTACTCAGAAGTGGTCAAACCCTCTCACCAGAAAAAAAAATAAATCCTATAAGGTAAATAGGAGAAGGTTTTTACAAAACTCCAGCTAGACTGTTACTGCTTGCATTCCAGCTGACCTTTATTTATAACATTTGTGCATTTTTTTTAGTGTGTCGCTGCAAGAGAACTACACAATGACAAGCCAAACCTCTGGGGCTGTGTGTGCTCTGTGGAGCAGAAAGGCTCCTAATGGCCCAGATGAGCTGGCATTAGGAGAGGGAGGTTATCATGGCACTAGTATCACTCAGATCTGTGGTCATTACTGAGTATGGCTCACTTGTCACTAATTCAGTGAAACCACTGCGCTTAAGAGCCTTCTGGGTCATTGACATCAGGGGATTAGCTGATAAAATATGGTTTTATCCTCAGCTATCTTGCTTGGTGAAACAGAATGTAGAAGTAGTAGATCATCTCTCACACTAAGAGCAGGTGTTGCAGTCATGGTTATGTGTAAATGGTGTCTGTAAGCCCTTCTGCATCTTTCTTACTGGTGAGATTAAAACATGCTGAAGGCTTCGCAGAAGAGCAGTGAGTTTAACACTCGGTTTTCTGAGACACCATATTTATGAACAGTGAGGAACTGGAGTATTGATTGAACTGAGGAGTTTCTGAGAGAGGAGCTGTCTTAAACACCTACACTATGCTATTAGACTGTCTCACACAATGTTTGTCCACAAAACACCAGAGTGAGATTACTTCAGTTTATGCTTAGGAATAAGAATCAAAAAAGTATCAACAAAGAAGATGTGAAAAACTGTAATTTAAAATTGGCGTTCTGCTTTTCTTTCTCTCTACATAAAAAGACCTGAGGAAATTAGATCCTTAGGGATCTGAAGTCTGGTGAAATGAAGGCCCTTGTTGGTGCCCAAGGTGGGGATATCTGTCTTCTGTCAGGGACACCTAAAAATGTGAAGACAAATCGTTAAGCTTCTTTCACAGATGATGAAATAAACACCTAAAGAGAGTAATCTATCTTATGCTACAATATCTTATCCTAAATTAAGTCAGATGAATCAGCCTCTGTAGATGACTGTTTCACTGATTAATGCAGTGAGATAACTCCTGCTTTTGAGTTTGGCTTTAACTAAAACCCTGTTTTCCTTCAAGTAATTGTAGCTAAATGTCTGATACCTCCCATATCTGAGCACTCCCCAGGCTTTGTAGTAATTTTGTACTTGTGCTTGTGTTTGATATGTATCACCCTGATCTAGACATCTAAGTTCCACCCACGAGAAATCAAGGGAAACTGTGTCTAAATCCTCTGATGTTCCACAAAAGGGCCACTGTTGTTAAGAGGTTATTTCTATCTCAATTTCTGTAAAAACTTCTACTCACTTCAGATGCCTTATTTCTAGGTTTGTCTACTCCAAAGTTGACCGTACCTCAGTTTTTTCTCTTGAAGGCATTTAGATGTGAGTGAATTGCAAAGATCACCAAGGTTTATATGGCAAGCACACTGAGAATCCAAAGCATGTGAGACCCCATGTTACGTCTCATCCTGAAACTATTCTTTTCTCTTGCCTGTCACTCAGAACTGCAAAATAGATCACTCCTGCAGAGGTCAGTGATTTTCAGAATTATATTTTTTTTTTTTTTTTTTTTTTTTAATTAGGAGCTGAATTAAAATACCACCTTAAAGATCCTGCATAGTATTTGTTCGTTAAAATTCTGAACTAAGTATAGGAAGAAAACATGCCCTTCATTGTCAGATAGAAAGAGTGGTTTCTGGTACGTGACAAATTACATGAGCTGAACTAAGTAGCTCAGCAATGAGAAAGTGCTTGTTACAATAAGAGAATCTGATTATAAATCAGGAGCATGTTTTCTGCCTGTCCCTCTTGGTACCATAATTTTGCTGCTGTCAGCCTTTCCTTCAAGAACTGAGCTCTGAGCTGCCCTAGAGAAAAGGGTTATGCCAATACTAATGAGAAGGGTAGGAATGTTAGGGACTAACTGGGGAATAATTCCTTTTTGTTTTGTTAGCTTGTGAAATAATGGCAATAAAGATAATGCTAATGAGGTACAAATCTTCCAAGCATTAGTCCTATTTGACCTTGGCTAATGAAGAGCAGACAAATCCTCTTGCAAACTGCGATATGAAGATTGCTGTGAGACAATGTCCAGCCCAGTTGGGTAGCCTAAGTGTTCACACACAGGATGCAAATAAAAGGTGTGAGACAGACTGGGTATGAAATGTAAAAATGTATTTTTAAGGTTAGTTATATATTTCATGCAATATCAGAGACAAAAACCAAAAAGCACTCTGACCAAGTCAGCTGCACATCACTCAAAATCCTGTGTCACGGTGTGTACAACAGGCCCTCAGTGTCGCCTGTCAGCCAGTTCCTCACCCACCACATACTTTTCTTGTCCAGACAGAGAGACAGACAGGGATGTTGCATATCAGTTTCTCCAGGAGAAGGTTGTGGGAAATCATACTGAAAACCTTGGAGAAATCCAGTAAGATGGTAACCACCACTCACCCCCCATCAACTGAGCAGGTTACTTTGTCATAGAAGATTATCAGGTTTTCCAAGTGTCATTTTCCCTTGATGAATCTGCACTGGCTTTTCCCAATCACATGCTTCAATTGACTTATGATATCCCCCAGGAGGATATTCATTCCATAACTTTCCCAGGGACTGAAATAAGACTGACCCTTTAAGCCCTTCTTGTAGACTGGGGTGACATTATCTTTTTCCAGTCTTCTGGTGTATCCCCTGATCTCCAAAACATCTAAAAGATTATTGAAAGCCCGTGCAATGGTGTCAGCCAGTGCTCTCAACACCTTTGGGAGGATAATGTCGGATCCCATCAGTTTGTAGGGGCTAAGCTCCTGCAATAGTTGACATACCAACTCTTTCTTCTCTGACGGTGGGTCTGCGTTTGTAAAGATGTGTTTGTAAAGATGAAAGATTGCATTTTTAATCACTGGCTTAAGACTGACGCTGCCAGCAGATGCATCAGCTTTTTGGAAGAATATCCCAGTGTTAGCACTTACATTTTGACTACCTTTTTTTCTCCCTAGTCTATGTTTTCATGAGAATATTCCAGTCAGTCGTAGAATGGTGTCTGAGCTGGGTTTGTTGTAGTTCAAGTGCGTGTGGAGAAAAATGAAGGGTCAGCTAAAAACTTAAATTATTACACATTGATCTTCGACATAAAATAGCAGAACTGCATCCTATTAGAATGACGTCAGTATTTTGATACCTTGGATATGTCTGCTTTTTTCTCTTTATTATATCTGTGTTTATGGGAAGGTAGAGAAGTAATACTGAAGTCATGCTAGTGATGCTACACATTCTAATGATTCTTTCAATCAGATAACACTTTTCTGATCAGATATGCTGGCTTCATGATTGCTTTGCCTGTTGCAGTCACCATTAGAAGCATACAAAAATGCATTTTTCTGTCTTGCTTTTGTCATTTTGGTAAGGGATATAAGAATGCGTTGAAGGAGACATCAGTAAACTTTGCCTATGCTCCAGGGTGCTTATATAGGATGCAGAAACCATACTGTATGAGAAATCTATATAATCCTATGTCCCAAAGGTGTCTTGTTGGAGATTGCTCTCAATAATTTCAGTTTAGCTCCTGACTCGTTCATGTATAAGCATTTTTGACCCCTGGTTGAGTGAGACTAGTTATTATAAAGACAGGCCAAAAAGTTAATGTTTAGACATATATAAGCTTTTGTTTGTTTTCTGTGGAATCCTTTCTATTATCTGAAAAAAAGGAAGAGGCCAGATAGTCCCTTGCCATGTGTCCTAAATCTAGAGTTCTTGATTAAGTCTGACACAAATGGTTGTCACTGAAGTGAGAGATGGGAGCAGCAGTGGATTAATCAAATCTCCTTAAGCTTTCTGGATTTCACTGTAAACACAGGAAGTTTTAGCATATAGGGTCAGGATTTTCTCCAATAGTTCTTAAAACAAAACACCTTTACATTGAAGAACTGCAAATTTAAACCCATGGGGAAACCGTATCCACTGAAAATTTAAATAAGTTTTGTTCCACTTCTTTTCCTTTATGTCCTTACTTTGGCTCATTCTCTGTTACTGTGAAGACTTGCTATATCACCATTTAATAATATGAATTTGTAGAATAAGGAAGACAGAAATGCCAATTGACGTACAATTGTATATCAAGGGGAAAGGTTTCAAAACGCCCTTCTATTCTATTTATCTATTAGTAATTTTAGCCTTTCCTAAATCAGAAATTTCATTATGCCTATTTGTTATCACTGATTAATTTCACAAATTTACTAAAAAAGGATTTGAATCTTCTATATACAGATCATCACATATCTTAGTGTTAAAAGGCAGAATTAGGGAAGTGAAGAGAATCTTCCAGTTATTGCTTAATCATAGCATAATTTGAAGAACTGAATCTTTTGAGAGGAAATATTTTAAATCAATGTGACAAAAATTGCTTTAAGTTACTTTCTGCATTTTGATGTATGAAATTCTTCTTGAGGCACAACAGATGAAAAAACATATTACAATAAAAAAACAAGGAGCTTATTGTTTCATTAAATATGTACCAGCCATTCAAACTTTAGTGGATTTACTCTGAAACTGAACAAGAAACCTGAGGGTTTACATCTGTAAATCTTTGTGCTGGTGCCTACCAAAAGTGATTAAACCCAAGGCAAGCCTCTGCCATAGTTGTAAGTTATTTAATAGATGAATTTAGAGTGCAAATGTTCTCCTGTAAGTTTTAATGGTTGAAATAATAAAACTAGATATATTAGATAAAAATGAATAACTAAATGTTTGACATCAACAGAAACTATGCAGGGACTATATTTGAATCATAAAAGAAATATGATAAGCGTAAGTATGCAATCTGTCACTAGTTTTCAGGGTCATCCACTTCTCCTTGGAAAAGGAAGAAGAAAGAACACAGGAAAGGACAGAATTATTTTTGCCAAGGCACAACTTTTCAGATGGGGCTTTGCTGAACCAGTCGAATATCTTACATTTTTGGTTCAGAATATACTTCTTGATTGCAGTTGAAGATTTGCTTGCTTTAAAAGATTCTTACACCCTTTTTTTTTTTTTTTTCCTAGAGACTCCGAGGCCTAAAACCACCTTCCAGATCAAAAGCAACTGGCATTTGGGATGAAAACACCCTTCACATATTCATCCATTCATTCATGGCTAGGCTTCGTGAATGAAGATTTGAGAAGGGCTCTACCCACGCTTGCTGCAAGCGTGCTGATGGCTAAAAAGGCCAATATGAGATAGACAAGTCCGATTGCAGAAGGAACAGCAGAAAGACTCCTTAGGTGGTATTGGCAAGACACGTTTTTTTCTTTCTGCGTTGTCTTTTCTCCTCTAGAATGATTCTACGTGTGTTCTCAAAAGAAGCAGCAGCGTTATAGATGGTGTGTCTCCATGTCTCCAGATTGGAGGCCAGGGTAGAACAATGGTGATGATCAATATGGCCAAGGCTAAGGGATTGTTTCAGGGAGTCCTTGTATCTCCTCTTCGGGACTCCTCTCTTGCGGCAGCCAGTGGCAAGTTCCCCATAGAGCAGGATCTTAGGGAGGCGGTAGTCCTGCATCCTGGAG
>JAYRBT010000042.1:18793424-18813283 GCA_036023395.1 Myiotriccus ornatus | reverse complement strand
AACCTGTTGTCTATCTCTTTGTCAATTTTACCATCCGAGGAGATGATGCTTCCCAAATAATTAAACTGCTGGACTGACTTGAGCTCTGATTCGCCAGTGATGATATGGGAATGATGAAAGACTTCCTGGGGTGCAGGTTGGTAGAAAACTTCTGTCTTCTTCAAGCTGACTTTCAGCCCAAAAAGCTAAGCTGTCACTGCAAAGCAGGATGTTAAATGCTGCAGAGCTGCTTCTGTGTGGGAGATGAGGGTGGCATCATCAGCAAAAATCAGCTCATGGACAAGATGATTTAAGGTCTTAGTGTGGGCCTTCAGTCGCCTTAGGTTGAAAAGGCTTCCATTGGTAAGATTTTGAATATAGATACCATTTTCTTCATGGAGGTCTGCCGTGGCCCTTTGGACCATCATGCTGAAGAAGATTGGGAATATAGTTGGTGCAAAAATGCAACCTTGTTTCACAGCTTTGGTTATTAGAAAATGTGGAGGTATGCAGCAAGGCCGTGGAGCCTAGCAGCAAGGAAAGAATGTAAATGAGGTGAACATCCAATCATATGTGAAGGCTAGTGGTAAATTATAGATAACAGAGCTAAGAATAGTTTCAGTATGTAAGATTCTGTAGAACAGTGTGTGTGAGTAAGCTGTAAGGGAGCAAGATGTAATATGTACTGGACGAAGCAATAAAGCTGAATTTAGGCTATCATCATATAGTGCCCAGTTTTTATTCCATGGTTGTCCTCGTATACAACAACAAGAAAAGGCTCAGAAAGTGCATCACCATATCTGACTTGGCCACGCTGATCCTCATGAAGCAAAATGATCATTTTGAGGAACTTGGTGGGACATCCTAAACGTTCCAAAATCTGCCACAAATCTTTTCTGCTCACAGTATCAAAAACTTTGGCAAAATCAAGAAAAGTTACATAGAGTCCTTTATTTTGTTCCCTTTGCTTCTCTTGCAGTTGCCTGAGAACAAATACCATGTCTGTGGTGCTCCTATTAGCTCTGAAACCACACTGGTTTTCAGGTAGACGGTCTTCTGCTATAGCAGGTATTAATCTGTTCAAAAGAATTCTTGCAAGGATTTTATCAGCAATGGAGAGCAGAGTAATACCTCGGTAATTTGAACAGTCTTATTTATCTCCTTTCTTATTATACAGAGTGATGATGACTGCGTCACGAAGATCTGATGGTAGTTCATCTTGTTCCCAACAACGCACCACGAACCTGTGAAATTTAGCCTGGAGTCCTCGGCCTCCACACTTCCAGACTTCAGGTGGAATTCCATCAACCCCGGCTGCCTTGCCAGTTTTCACCTACTGTATGGCCTTAAGAGTTTCTCCCACAGTAGGGGCAATATCCAATTCAGTTTTCACCCGTTTGTAATGTACTGGATTGCTGAGCCTTGAACTACATGGTTGGTACTGAAGAGAGTCTGAAAATGTTCAGACCATCGATTCAGAATGGAAGTTTTATCTGTGAGAAGCATTTGACCATCTGAGCTGAGTAAAGGGCTTTGAACCTGGTGTGTATGACCGTACACTGCTTTCAAGGCCTCATAGAATCCTCTGTAATTCCCCAAGTCTGCGCATATCTGAATCTTCTCTAGATTGATCCACCACTTTTTCTGGATGTCTCGAAGTTTCTGTTGGAGCGTACTGCATGCAAGACAAAAGGCTGCTTTTCTTACATAGCAAGATGACTGAGCAAGGTGTGCTTGGTGAGCAGTTCTCTTCTTTATCAACAATTCCTGGACCTCTTGATTGTTTTCATCAAACCAGTCCTTGTTTTTCTTGAAAGACAACCCTAAGGATTCTTCAGAGGACTACATAATATTGCAGACATTTTAAATGGGCACAAACGCACCCTTGTGTCATCATGGGACAATTTCTGTGTTGTAGGAAGCGATATAATTTGATTAACTGAAGAAAATTAGTTGGGCCGTATTAGAGTCTAACTCAGGATTTTTCTGTATGTGTACCAGTTGCAGGATGGCTGCTTTGATTTTAGTAAATGTGGTTTTATAAATATGTTAAGTTCTTTTCTTGATTTTCGTTACTGATGTTTAGTCTCCAGCTCTGGAAGTCACATGCCATGGAAAATTTACACTGCTTTACCCACAAACTATAATAGAAGTCTTCTGGTAGGCCATAAGATACCTTATTCTGTCACTTCTCTGGCTCCCATCACTTCTGCTTTTTCCCTTTATTGCTAGACAGATCAATATAAAACATTTTAATGTGAAATACCATATAAATATTAAAGATGGTTTCTAGTTATTTAAGCATTTTTTGTTTCAGTTGGAGAATTGTTTGATATTGACTGGGGTAATTGTTTTTTATTGGAAAAGAACTTTATTTTTCATGAAACCTGGCATGATGAGTGAACAGAGCAGACCAGAGAATAGCTTTTTTCTTTCTCAAAAGTTTAGAGTTTTGTGAATTCCTTAGATACTTTTATTCATTTTTTTCCCCCAGAGATCTGAAATTACTGCCAAAGGAATTTTGTAGATGAAATGGTCTATTTTTTAGGAAAAGTTTCATTGGAAATTATAAGGACAACCTCAGAAAAAATTTGATTTAAAAATAAGTGGGAAGTAAGTGTTGCTTTTGGGGAAATACAATGCTGAGACAATGAGAGAGTACTCAACTGTGCCAAAGGGAAAAAGTGCAGCCATTACACCCACACTACTAGCCTTTTGGTGCTGGGAAAACATTTTCCTGGAAGTGCCCTATACAGTCGCAGATATGTGCAGCACCCTCATCAGCCATGCAAAAAGGTCAGATTAAAAATTGATGATAGAGGGAGAGCAGGAGTACCAACATGCCAATAAAGAAGTTTTGAGGGAAAAAAAAAAGCATGATGGGTATTAGAGTCCTTCCCTAATCCCTCTATGTCCCTTTAAATGTGAGAAAGATGCATCAGCTGCATATCCTCATGATATTATAGTGGAAAATGTGTAGCTTTTGACTGACTTGCCTAAAGGCTGCTTGCCTTCAATATCATCACATCTAGATGCAGAAATGGTCTTGGTCTGGATCTGATTCTTTATGTACTCCACAAAGCAGGCAGTGTCTCCTGTCTCGAGGACACACATGGGGAATGTGTGTTCACTATTCCGGTGTCTGCTCTTTCACATCCCCAAGCCCTTCAGCTCTTCAGATAAAGCTGAAGGGTTGGATGTACTGATTACAGCCTGTAATTCCAGGTGGTTTGTTCAGTAAAGATGCTGCTCTGCTCACATGTATTGTGGTTGGGATTCTTCTTTCCTTATCTTCCAAAAATTTGATATGCTGTCACCAGCTGATCTTTACAGTTAGAACAACTCACCCAACTTTTACATGGGGTAACAATGCACTCAGGCACATGGTGTAATTCACTGTCCTAGGCAGGGCCAGGACTTGGGTTTTGATGACCCTTGTGGGTCCCTTCCAACTCAGGATATTCTATGATTCTATGATTCATCTCATCTTAAATCATGTAGCTAAAATAAATGATGACAACTTTTTTTTAAAAATTATTTTTTTAAATGAGAGTCTAGGGAAGAAAACTAGCTCTAAAAATCCTACTTTTTGTCATCTAAGTTGTCTGAAAGTGTTTTTCATCCTTCAGCTGGGATAGCTGGCTTGTCCTTAGCTTTTGTCTACAGAGTGAACTGTCACTTTATTGCTGGTAAGCAGGATCAACTGACTCAGTTAACAGAGAGCAGCTTCCTGAGCTGTCCTTCTTCATGACGAGGGCTGATGCAGTTTGCACACTGTGTTTTTCCCTCTTTAGTCTTATCCTGCCTTCAGTCAAAAGTGATTACCATTGAAATCCCGTCGAGGTTCAGAAGTCCAGCACTATAGAGGCAGAGTAGTACTTGGGTGTGGTGCCTTCCAGCAAAGCCTCAAGCTGCAGGAAGTATTTCCACATTACTGTGAAAGGTTCCCTTTTTTCTTAATAAAGGCTTATAATGATAGCAGCATGCTAGGGCAACAGCGGTGACTTTAGTGTTCACAATACATCTCCTCTTATCAGCAGCATCCAGTCATTTCACCTTGGCTGACCCCCATGTGCAGCAAGGAGAAGCTGTGGGGGGATGTTGCCAGCTGCGGCTGCAGCTTCGGGGATGTCTGGTCATCAACAGTGGGGCAGGCAACAAGAACTGCAGTGGGCTGACAGTGCTAAGGAAAAGTGCAGTTATCATGACTGTGTTTCTAAATTTTTATTTCTCAGCTGCTATAGAAGGCAGTCTGTGGAAACACAAACATTGTGATAACAGTTCTGTTCAGGCTGCTGAAAATGTTTAATAAATTAAGTGAATTGGAGGCTAGTTTTCATCAGCTTAATAATAATAAGACAGATTTTTACTTTTCTCTCCCATTTTCATTAATTTTTTGGCATATACTCTATAATTTTATTTCAATAGTCTTAAAATTTCTGATTGACTTTTCACTCTTTATTCATATTATTCTTCTGAATTGTGGTATGTAAGCTGTGGTGACAGAGACTTTCTTTTGAGGCCAGTTTGAAACTGTAATCACATTTTCACGTTATCATATCTTCATATTCTCACTTTTGCAGTGTGCTGGCCCCTGGCAGTTGATTCATCATGTGTCTCTAAGCACAAACATGGACTGGGACATAGAAAGCAATAATAGAGCAGAATAAATCATATTACAGTCTCATGTCTGGGAGAAAAAGATCAGAGAAGGCATGCCAGCTGTGAATGTAAATGTATTGTATGGCTTCTCGTTTGTCAGCTCAATGGTGTAGTTGTGAATTTATTGAGTCTAGGTTTTGAAAAATGCAACACTATCTTCTTTGGTCAGAATCAATACCAGTCAGCAGAATGAACCAGATTTGACTGGTCAAATACTCTGACAAATCATTGTATGTGTGAACTCAGAAAAATACTGTATATATTGCTCAAAGTTAAACAGTAATTTAGGATCTAAACTGAAACATTAAGTGTGTGCCTGATGCACTGGCATATGCTTAATATTTTTATAGCTAGTGCAGGCAAGAATATGCTATTAAAAATTGAATGAAGACAAGAAATGGACGGGCAATTCTATCACAGTTTTTTATTTAGGCATTTATTTGTTTGTTTTTTTTTTTTGCCACACAATTAGGTGTCTAATTTTGTGAAGAGACCTACTATATTTCCATGTGTGAATAACAGTGATTTATTGAAGAATATACTTGTTCTAAGCATTTCTGGAAATCTGATGTGAAAAATTGCATTTTCAGATTGTCTTGAAATAGTTCACAATTAGAAAAAAAAAATTATTTCTTTTGAAAATTCCCACCCTTCAATTTAAAAACTATCATAGATGGGATTTAATACTAAACATAATATAATTGTAGATAGTATGGTTTATGAACTGTTAGTTTCTTATCTATGTATCTAAAACTATAGCTGTCTCATATGGCATAGATAAATTCAGTGCAGTCTTTAATTGTCATTTTTTTTTACCAAAATAGTCCCCATAGTATATTTCACTACCAAAATATAAAGGGAGGCAAGATTTTTTTTTTTTTTTTAAATCTGTATTCTTATATCATAAATGCACATTTACTTTGCTTTGGAAAACTAAAAGGCAAAGGACTCTCTCCAGACAAACATGCAGTTCATGAAAGTTTGACAGCATACTGTAATACCTGAATTATAATAAACACAGACTGCACAAAAATAAAATGTTAATACAGTTTGTTGAGATGACAATGTTTTCAGTTCAAATAAGTAAACATAACTAAGGACTAAAATTATGCAGGATTGTGAGTAGCCCTGTTAGGAATATTAACCCCCCCTTTTTTTTTTAAACTGTAGGTAAGTTGACTTTTTTTTTTTTTTTTTTTTTTTTTTTGCTAGTGATTTTTTCACCAATTTGAGGATCCAAAAATCCTTATGTACCAAATGGAGAACACAACTGTGAACAAGACGTACAAGGAAGAAATGAGCATATTGGAGAGTCCGGTGGTGGGTCACAAAGTTGATTAAGTTGCAGACTGAGGCAGAGGAGGAGGGGACGATGTGCTGCTACTCATTTCAGTATTTTGGCATACCGAATCTGCAAATGCTGTTCATGGGGGGTAATACTAATCACAAATAATTCACTCATTTCTTCTCTGAGCAACAACTGTGTCATCTAGTGTGATTCAGAAGTAAAAATAACTGATGACTTGATATTATGGATACAGTTAAACCTAAGCACCCTACATAGGTTCAACCCAAACTTTGCCATATATCGGTCTTTATCAAAGGTTTTTGAATTTCAGTAAGACAAAGCTGGTAATGTCACTTACTTCTTTCACTTCGAATACTGATGCTCCTCACTGTGCCCCATCCCTCTTTCCCACCAGAAATTATGTTAGCCTTTCCTTTGGTTTATTTTTATTTTAAAACCAAGATTGTACTTTTCTAATATTTCTTCTTATAATTTGTAATGACAAATTTTGTAGTTCAGTTTTTAAAAATTATTTTCACAATTATTTATTTGAACAAGAAGTTTTGACATTTATAGTCTCTTTATTTTGACACAAAGAAATAGAGAGAGAAAAGGCTATGAACAAACTCACTTTATGATCTCTTCCACAAGATAGGCTGAACTGATGGGCCAAGGTCAATTTTATGGGGTTCAATAAGGTGAACCCCATCATCACTCTCTACAACAACCTGAGAGGAGGTTATAGCCAGGTGGGGGTCGGTCTCTTCTCCCAGGCAATCAGCAGTAGGACAAGGGGGCACGGGCTTAAGCTCTGCCAGGGGAGGTTTAGGTTGGATATTAGAAAGAAGTTCTTTACAGGGAGAGTGATCAGGCATTGGAATGGCCTGCCCAGAGAGGTGGTGGATTCACCGTTTCTGGAGGTTTTTAGGATGAAGCTGGATGTGGCACTGATTGCCATGATCTAGTAATCACAGTGGGGATGGAACAAGGGTTGGACTTGATGATCTCAGAGGCCTCTTCCAACCCAGTTAATTCTATGATTCTATGAAGTGCCTGGTCCTGTACTTGGGCACAACAACCCCATGAAGCTCTACAGGCTGGGGGAGGAGTGGCTGGAAATCTTCCCAGTGGAAAAGGCCCTGGGGGTTGCTGGATGACAGTGGCTGAACATGAGCCAGCAGTGTGCTAGGTGCCCAAGAAGGCCAGTGGCATCCTGGCTTGTATCAAAATAACATGGCCAGCAGAACAAGTTCAGGGTCTGTCCCCCTGTACTTGGTACTGGTGAGGCCACACTTCAAATCCTGTGTTCAGTTTTGGGCCCCTCCCTACAAAAAAGGCATTGAGCAGCTGGAATGTGTCCAGAGAAGGATAACAGAGCAGATGAAGGGTCTGGAGCACAGGTCTGATGAAGAACAGCTGAGGGAGCTGCGGTTGTTTAGCCTGGAGAAAATGAGGCTCAGGGTAGACCTTATCACCCTCTAGAACTACCTGAAAGGTAGGGGTGGGGGTCAATCTCTTCTCCCATGTAAGAAGTGACAGGATGAGAAGAAATGGCCTCAAGTTTCTCCATGGGAGTTTTAGATTCAATATTTGGAAAAATTTCTTCGCTGAAGGGGTTGTCCAGCATTGGATCAAAATGCCCAGGGAAGTGATGGAATCACCTTCCCCAGAAGTTTTCAAAAATTCTATGGATATGGCACTTAGGGACATGGTTTAGTGGTAAACATGGCAGGATTAAGTTAATGGTTGGACTCGATGATTTAGAGTTTTTTCCCCGACAATTCAATGATTCTGAGAGAGGCAAAATCTTACAAAACAGAAGGCGAGGAATCACTGGATACAAGCTTTCCTTTGACCCCCCCTGAGTAAATACTCAGTCATGGACAGCAGGCTGTAGAGCTTCTCTAGATAAGACAGTGATTCTTTTGTATAATCTATCTGTTCCCTCAAAAAAACCCCAACAACATACTAAAATCCATGGTTTCTTTTACAATCCTTTGTGATCCCAGCTAGGTTCTGAACTGCTTTAAAGCTCTGGGATTGGAAATTAGGGAAATGAAGACTCCAAAGTGCTGACAAAAGTCTTTCATTCAGAAAACTAAAATTTAGTGGAGTGAAATTGTACTTGCAAATGGCCTATAAGAAGGTACAAGAGTATTCAGTATTAATAAGCAGGAACTGGAAATATGTGGTTTTACACTACTTCCCTTAAAATCCACCAGGTATGGATTATACTCAGTTTAGTCTTTCCTCTTCTTAGTCCCCCACCTCAGAGCAAATTGTGTGCTGCTTTTCACAGGGACAGCAGTGAGGCCCAGGAGTTGAAGCAAAATGTTCTGTATAGCAGGTGTGTTTCAAGTTTCAGGATGGAACTTGTACCATGTTTGTGCTAAAATATACAATGTCTTACTGGGAGATTCAATGTTAGACTATGCAACATTTATTCTATTTTTGTGATAGGCTTATTTGGCAAATGACTGGTCCCTCTCTTTGAATACATTAGCTCAGAAACCAAAATGCCTCCTCTATGATTTCACAATCTATATGCAAAAAGAGCATGAATGGACGTTACAAATATCCATCTGTTTTCCTGGATGGTGAAATGTTCCTTCAGGCTCTGCTGGTTTAATCAATGGATAAAATAGATTACATTTGTTTATGGTTGTGATAGCCTGACTAATGCATTGACTTCAGGCTGGAAAAAGAAATTCTAAGCAATACTTAGAGAAGAAACAGTTAATACACCCATTAAAAATGTAGCAATGTGACTTTGAAAGAAAGTACCTTGAAATTGCTATGCAAATTTTGTACATATTACTAAACGTGAAAAAAATAGATTAGTCATGTTTTAAGTAGTAATAAATAAAACATTATCATAATAATGACTTGCTCAAGTATTGAAAGTATTGTTTTAAAAGGTTTACTCTCCATTCCCAAATATTTTAGACATGTCTAGATAGAGAAACTTGTATTCTTATATTATTTATCATCTCCTGATGAAGCATGATGGGGATTTTTGATTTACTTGTCTAGTGACTAACAAAAAAACCTAGATTATTTGTGTTTGCTCCACTTAGGGAGATAAATTAATATTTGAGCTACTTCTGCTTCAGGAAATAGAGACAAAACTTATTTTCTTCTGGCTGGTTCAAGTGCCTTTGAAACTGATGGTATTTTCATTAGGATTCAAGCCAATAATGTCGCTTTTTCAACCAGTCCATGACTGTAGAACTGGTTTCATAATAGAAATTACAATATTTTGATTGCAAAAGGGTCGTGGGGTATGGTCAGGCATGCTGCTCAGGCTTCAATCAAGGAGGGTTTCTTCATCCCTGCTGGGAAGTGGGAAATGTTACTCACAAATGAAGAATCAGAGCCTCTTTGAAGCTCCCTGAGGTTGGCATAACGTTTTGTGTAGCTGAAGGAAGGCATAGTATGTTGCATTTGGAATAAGAATAGCTCCACAGCTCTGGGAAACAGGACTGAATGCTTAGACCTTTCTGCCTGTCCCCTCCACCAGACTAACACCTGAATATCCAGGTGCCCTGAGACATTAACGCATGCATGCACTCATGCTCAGGCACTGAGATTGCATGTGCCTACTGAGTAAGGAGAGGGCTTGGATATGTGTTAGCAGCTAGACGTGGGTGTCCACTGAAGGAGACTAGGAAACAAAGATTATTCTTGTTAGAAGCAGTAAAAACTCACTTGAGACACCTCCAAATAACTCTGACCTCTTTGCTGGTGCTTGCAGAACTGTAATGAACAGTGCAAACAGTGAAAAGGTGCTGGCTTTTGAGGTAGGTTTTGTCCATGCACGTGGTGAAAGATAGGGATTAGGGCGGGGAGATGCCAAGCAATGCAGACAGGCTCAGAGATGGATATGCCTCTGTAAAGATGTCAGCACCTCGTCAATCCATTTGTTTGAACTGCAAGCCAGAATATTCTGAGAGGATAGGAGCATTCAACAAAGTCTTCAAAGTAATGCTAGGAACTTGGTTCAGTTCCAGTTTGAGCTAAAATATGTTTTTGAATGATATAATAAACCCGAGTTTGCATCATATCCTTATTTAGTTTTTTCCAGAAGTTTTATGCAAATTTCATTTTTAATGCCTGTACCTCTGCTCATAGTTTCAAGTCACATTTGTTATAGTTCTATGAAAACATGCATTTATCTTTAAGCTTTTTTCTTGGGGGTCCACATTTTTAACCTATACCTGGTGTTTGTTTGCAGAATATTTTCATATATTTATTTTTCAACTAAAATTTTTCTGAAGTTGCCAGCACATTCAAAGAACAAAGCCAGTAGAAAGCCTTCTTTCCTTGTGTTCCTTTTTTTTTTTTCTGGAGAAACAAAACACACCTCGGCTGAAAGCTTTTATTTACAGTCATGACAAAAGTGAGGTTAGGATATTACATGCATCATCCTCGGGTATTCCAGCTCCCTTAAATTTGTCACATAATATATATACATCGAGAGAGTTGTATACTCTAAAGAGGTGTCACAAGAGCCCGTATATTAGACTTTGTATATGAGGCTCATGGGATATGTGATGACTGAAATCCCAAATTTCTACTCTTTGACAAAGAAAAAAATTGCACCCCCACCACCCCCACCACCCACTCACCCCTGCCTTGTGGAAACGTTTATATTTTTTGGTGGAATCATTCTGTTTGACGTTAAACTGGAGTGATGTGGGAATAGTTCAGGCCTCCCGTGAGCTCGATCTACAGTCTCCATCCCCCGTGGTGCTTCCATGAAACACCACACGGTGTGTGCAGGGAGAACACAGTATAACACTGTGCAATGTGTGCTTTCATTAGGCTCACTGATGGGAGAAGATGGGGACCTGATGTGTGTGAATACTGAGACATGTCATGCTACCATAACCAGTTTAATATCACATTGAAGTGTTTCAGTTCAATTAAAATAATGAACATGTTTTTATACATGTTCCATTAAAACATGACAATAATGCATTTTTTCGTAAGAACTTTGCAAATTCATTTTTATGAAAAGAATAATTACCATGTAAAAGGTAATACTCTTATGTCTGATTTAAAAGCCAAATTCTGAAGCAAAGTCACAGCATAATTTATAGGCAGTAGGTATATGAAGAGAGTTTTCTCGCTTTTTGGAGGACTTGTAGGCATACCACCATGACAGATTAGATCTGGTGAATTTGTTGAAGGTCAGGTTAAGCAACTAGGGTAGACATACAGGTATGAGGAGAGAAAAGTATAGAAAAGGGTAGAAAAAAGATCAGAGAACTATGTTGGAAAACTAAAATATTTAATCTGTTAATAGGGGTCTTGGGCAATTTATGAAATCTATTATTACTGAGGATGATTTCTGAGCTTTTGTTTGAGATAGCAAGCTCCCTTTTGGGTATTTGTTTGGTTCCTGTGCCTTTATATTGAAGTTAAATGTAAAAAAATAAAAGAAGAAATTTTTGCTTCTCGCACACTGATAATAAGAAAAGATGATTAAACTTTGGTAATTATTAGTTGAAAGAAAATAATGAAATATGACTGTAACCAAAATAGCTTATGAAAGGGAGATTACTGTTTTTTCCTTCTAAGCTCTGTAATTTTAGTTTGGTCTCAGGGCCAGGAATCTCAACCACATGATAAGGCTGACCAGAGAGGCATCCCCAAAACCAACGAAGGAAAGACTTAGAACAAAAAAAGAAGCTGTGACAAGTGATAAGGGGGACTTTTGGTGGCAATGTGGAAACAGCACAAAGCATAATAGTTCCTTTCTTTAATGTTATTGTTTAGTTCTAGGATAGACCAAGTAAAAAGAAATTATGCTCTGTGTTCTCTGGCTTCTTACCTTGCAAAGTGCAACTCAAGAAAGCTGATCTAACTTTGACACTTGCTAAAGTCTCACATGTATTTTACCAAACCAGTGCACCATAAAAGTGAGTTTTTCAATTTATCACCAGGGTATTTTCTCGGTGCTAGTGGTTCTGAAAGAGTTTTGCTATATCTCTGTTGGTTTGCTGGGTTTTTTTCAAGAATTTGAGTGCAATAAGACAATGAGTAATAGGCAAAAGTAATAAGTAAAAGTAATGCAATGGGGACCTCCAACAGCAGGGTCCTCCACATGCAGTTTGCATTCACTTTCTGTCCCCCAAGATTGCCAAAGGAAAGGGAGAGGACAGTGTTTTCTCTGGCCTTTTTGAATAAAGCTTTGTCTTCCAGTCTGTTAAACCGGGCCCTGCTGATGCAATCACCACATTCTGAAGAACTAATCCCCACTCTCTGTTAAAGCCTAGCAGTGCAAGGAGCAGGTATCTCAGACTGAGCTGACACGGCCCAGCTCAGACCGATTTCAGGGTGGGTTTCTGTAAATAGGAACTTGTGTGTGTGTTTGTGTGCTTTAAAGGCTGAAGCACACAATGATCATTTCAGTTCAACTAATCACCTTCTAATTTATGGTGAGCGTAGAGTTCTGTGAACACATGCTGTATGAGGGGAACTTCAGGAAATGGAACTTTGGTTGTAATAACAGAGCATCTTAACTGTCCTCATTTTAAACTTCTTCTTCTTCTGCCACCCTCCTTCTTGCATCCTTCCATGCAGATCTTTCCCAGTTGCTTTAGATCTGCTGCTTGCAGTTTTCCTGTTAATTTACTATGTTAAATTATAGCTGTTATTACTCAATAACATTCTCTTTCCATGATTCTCCTTTTTTTTGTCCCTCACACCTGTTACCACACCACCTTCTCTTGGGGCATCTTCTCTGATGTGAGTAGCTTCTTAATTCCTATGTTATGAGAATTTCTCCTTCCGTTCTTCATGGAAACACAGTTCCTTCTCACAGCACTTTTGTTACTTTGATTCTGTCATTGACTGTACACATTCCCATCCAGAATTGCTTGGGTACTATACTTTCCTGATTAAATTACAAACTCATTAGGATTGGCAGGTTATTTGGTTATGCATTATATAAAATACCACGAGTATCTAACATTTGATTTGGATTTCACCCTCATTTTCCCATCACAATTTGGCTAGCTGTGCCTGCTCTATCTGATTTACTAATAACTGTTACTGTCACAATATAGAGTTAGCAGAACAAAAGCACCTTTTAGTAGAGACAGATGTGATGTTTTGGAGAAATTATCATCTATCTGTAAGACCTCAGATGAACCTTCTCTTTGCACAGGGGGAAACCTGAACTGTTCTAATCCTTACAAGTCAATTATCATCTAAACTGCTCATTTCCTGCTGCAATTCAAGATTCATAAAATCTGAGTGGGATATGCATTTTTAATGTTTATGGCAGGAACCGTAAATATTGTTGGCCTTGTTTGCCAGAATCTTAATACAATAATGACTATAAAGCTGCAGGAAGGAATAACATCTAAGATGCACTGATTCACTTTCATAACCCAGTAATTCTGACAACCTTTTCAAATGATTAAATAGGCTTGGAGAAATCCAGACCCTGAAGTATTATCTCCATTTGTGAAACCCTAAATGCTTTCAGCTTTTTTTTTCCCCTTACTTCTTTTAAATAATGCAGGAGCAGGTGCTGGCATTTCAGTTCAACTAATTAGTTTCTAATTTACTGTAAACATCTTAGAATTCCACAAACACATCTCAGTGGTATCTGAGAGGAAACAGTCTACTGGTTCAATAAATCTTTTCTGTAATACCACTGAGAACTGACTACATGAAGTGTATGGTCTTAATATATCTGATTTTTTTAGAATATGCTGAAAAGTAACATAAGGTTCCAGGCTTTCCGTAATATTATCACTGTGTAAAGACAGAATTGTAAGGAACTTTGTGTTAATGACCCACTGTTTTAATTTTAAAAGCTATGCAATATTGTCTTATATTTCAATGCACTACTGGAATCAGTCCAGACATTAAATGTGTTTGTAGTGATATTGCCACAGGAATCCTTATCAATGCTTTGCATTATTTTTACATTCATATGATTTGTGTATTTAATTTGGAGATCAAAATGTAGAAGGAATATTAAAATATTTCTCTTATTTTTAGGTTATTGCCTTCATAAAGTGATTGAATTTACAATGAGAAAATTTAGTTGTAATCATTCATTAAAGTAAACCAGGAACTTTATCTAAATATGTTAATTTTTAAAATGTTTATGAACATGCTATATATATCAAATTTCAATTTTGATTTTTTTTTTAAGCTAAATAAAATTGGAAAAAATACTGACTTGAATTTCTGTATGAGTACTTTTGAGTCATAATTTCATTACAGGAAAACATTTTAAAGCAATCCTGCCTCCTTCTGGTTTTTCTTCATTAATTTTTAATTAAATTAACATAAAAGACACTTTAAAGTTACAGAAGCGTACTAAATGATACATGCTTATTTTTTCTGACTTCATCTTTGAAAAGCAAAGAGAGTTGTCTTGGTACAGATGGTAGGATTTACATTTCACCATTTGGCTGGAGCCCTAACTTACCTCTCAGTGTGCTGGAAGATCCCTTAGGTGTGTACAGAAGCAGCCTTGCTGAACCAGCACTGGTGGCACTGAAATCCCTCTCAACATCACTGCACTTAACAACCTCTTGGCAACAGTACCAGAATATGCACCTTTCCCTTCTCAGGTGTTCATCGGCATAATTTGCATTGGTATAACTACTGTGGCACTTTGGAGTGGATGAACAAGGAACTGGATGAAGCTAAAACTTTGTTTTTCAGTTGCAAAGCTATTTTTGTCTGAGAGTTCACTTATATTTTTTTACATTCTGGAACTAGGAACAATTTCCCCAGGACTCTTGAGAGGGCAATGAGGCAGGACTGAGTTGCTTAAGGCTTTGGTGTCACCAGACGAAGTAAATTTATAACTGTTCTTTCATAGATAAAACCCCCTAGATATTCAGAGTCCTGCTGAAAATGTGGCAGGACCTATTAATGCTGGGGGGTAATAGGATTTTGGTGTAGCTATTGCTCCTTGAACTTAAAGATATTAGTTTTTCATCATATTTGAGGAATTCACTCTTGCAGGAATGACATTTTTCTGATGTGGAATTTCCTTAACTTTTCACTGAATATTATGTGGGAGAAAATGAATGTTAATAAAAATATTTAATGTCTATTAATCTACACATAAATATTTGATAGTTCAGATTCTGTATTAGTAAAGGAATTCTTAAAGGTACTTAACATAGATTGTGTGAGTGGCTAAAAAGTCAATACCAGCTGTAAAGAAAAAATTGTATAGAAAACTGACGCGTATAGTCCTAATTCCTAAGTTTTTATGGAGTTTTCATTTAATTTCTGTTTTCATTTCAGCTTTCATTTAATATCTAATGTCTTTACATAAACTCTATCATACTTAATAGGAGAAAATTATTATTGTCATTACAGTAAAGTGTGTTGAAAAAAAATAAACCAGCTGAGGGGTTAGGATCTCCTTGGAAGAGGGCTGAGAAAAAACAATTAAAATGCACTTATGTTTATGTGCAGTAAAAAAATGCTAACTGAAAACTGTATTGATATACAGAGAAACAAATCAAATTGGTCCAAAGTGGAAAATTATGTAACTGCTACCCTTAAGTTCCAGAGTTTCATACACAAACTGATAAAATCCTCAAGCTGTTTCAGTTGGGTTTCCAATTACCCTGAAACAGGAGCTGCTGTGCACTGCACTGTCCTTGTGCCAGCACAGGAAGCTTCAGCCCTCTGGCCAGAAACTTTTTTCTTGTGGGATCGCTTGTATCTTTACTATTAAACGGAGAGTGATGTGTGTTCTCAGGGCATAAGCCAGGGTAAAGGAGGAGTATGCACTGTCCTACTTCATAAGTTTTAAACTTCCTCTCACTGCTGCTAACTGTTCAAAAAAACCAGAAAACAATATCCCCACCAAGCTTAATTACATAGATGCAACTGTTTATGAGAGAAGGAATATTTTTCCCCCTACAGTTACAATATTTTAGAGATTTTCTTTTTAATATGCTGCTAAATTCGCTGAACTGTTTCCAAACAGAGCTGGACTGTCATCCAAATAGCCTCAGGAAAGTTTATGGCTACTTATCTTTATGCTGAAAAATGGAAGCTTTTGCTTTTCATGAGGAAGCAGGCTTTTGTTTCCAAGCATAAAGGACCAGACTAGGATGTCAGAAGGTCCTGTTCTTCTTCCTATCATTACCATGGATGATAGGAAGGAATGATGCTTTTTGTAGAAATCCGAGTTAGAGTGGGTGCCACATTTAAACCATATAATGTTGAACAAGTTGCTGAATAACCTCTTTCTGTCCGTCTGTGAAATTGGGACAAATAAACCTCCTTTTAGGCCTAATACCAACTATTCATTAGTGTTCATAAAGCTACTTAGAGTTCTCATAAGGAAGATTTTATTGATATGAAATTATACTGGGATACTCTTAGTGACCCTTTTTGTTTCTCATATAAAATTTTCTTCTTTTTATAGCTGGGAAATGGAGGATTCTGGAGTGTGATAGACAATTTATATATTCATGGAGAAAATAGGAGGGCCTGAGATTAAACAAGTAAATTCTTAGAAGCAGCTCAGTAAACCTGCACTGGAAAAAGAGGCTACCTGGATCTTTGCAGCACCAAAATCTAGCAGAGTCATTTAGCAGAAGGCTGGTGGATTGGCCGGATGCCTGAGATTTAACTTTTGCATCTGACTGCAGTGTTTTTTTTGTGTGGTGCTCGTTGTCATTCTCTCCACATGAGTAGCTTTTGGCTACATGTACCTCTGTTATTAAGTTATCAAGTTATGGCTTGATGGCAGTGGACAGAACAATTTTGTAGCAGAAAATTCTTAGCAAGTGCAGAAGTGACTGCTCAGTGAAGCTCTGTAATTAAAGTAGTGATGGTATACAATCCACTAAATTACTTTTGACTGTCAAATTGGTAAGGCAAATACCAGTGCAGAGTAATAAGCTGAGCAGTAAACTCATAAAATACCTATTCTTTGTTTTAACATGGATCATTTAAATCTCTTCTTCTTCCAATTCAGTACCTGGAGAGAATCCCATAAATACTTAAGGTAAACATAAAAATATTTCTTTAGTAGAAAATTCTTTGAACCTTTTACAGAAGGCAGCAATTGATAGCTGTTCATAAAGGACTCAGTATTACATTCCTACTGATGATGATTACTTTGATGATGTTTTGATTTGTTTTTTTTGTTTGTTTTGTTGGCTTTTGTTTTGTTTTGTTTTGGTTTTTTTTTTTAAATCAAGGCACATTGTAGGAATAAATGAAATCTTGTAATTTTTATGCCAGTTTGTTCAATCACTGTCCATACTCATTTTTTATATGTTCAGTATAGCAGAAGGTAATGAGCACAAAGTGGCTAAAGTGATTAGATCAGCATATCTGCCATTCATAAATATGAACATGTACTGAAGGTTTTTAATCTGTGTTGAATTGATGGTGAGTGTGGAGGAGAAATTGGAAATGGTACTTCTCCCTCAGGACATTCAATTGGTTTCATATATTTTGTATATTTGAACTTCTGGCCATTGCATTTTCGCCTTTTAATACCATCTGAAGGTAATTCTTTTAGCACTTTTTCCATATTATTAAGGACTCTAGATGACATATAGGTTTGAAAGCAAAAACACTTATTTAACGAACTGATGAGCTCTTGGCTCCCTTTGATTTTTTGAAAGCTCCTGGATATGTGGCAAGGTTTCTTCTTTCTCAGATTTAGATGTCTAAATATTATTCATCTGATTCATATCTTAGGATATCTTAACATTAAAAGGTATAGACTCTTCCAAAAGGTTAGTCACTTTATTTTAAGACTGGATGTGGAATGAATCTGTTCAGAAGACCGTAAATCTCCACAGAGACAGGCAGTTTTAGGGTAAGATTCATGTCTCTTAAAGTAGGTATCTAAAACAGATCAGATGAATCCACATTAGGACAGGAGAAATATGCCCCAGAACAAGAAAAAAAACCCCAACTTGGCATTCACTGTCTGAGGGCTTAGATGATTAGCTTAGACTGGAAATATAGCTTGGAAATACATTAAGTTGATTGATACTTGCAACACAGACTGGTTCTAAACAACCAGCTCTGCATAATGTGTTAACTGTTTTGCATAAAGAATGTAAGTCCATAACATTCAAAAGAACTCTGTGAATTTACAGCAGTGCCTATTCTTTCATTGGCATAAATCAGTGCAAGTTCATAGAATTGAAAACTACTGTGCTGCTTTATAGCTGCTGAGAGGTTGACTTAGTGAGTATTTTGGAAATTTTGGTTAAATTATTTTAAAAAAGCTTAGAATATGCTTGCCGTGCCATCTAACCAGCCATCCTCCAGCACTATTATCTAAATACTGAAACTGTTGAGCTGTGTCATCAGCAAATAGTCCTTAAGGTATGTAAACACATACTGTTTTACTTAACTTTACACTAAGGTATAAAACACCCCAGAAATAGATACTCAGATTCTGGACTTCTGGAATTAACACAGATTTCTACTGTCTTTCTACTGTTGAAACCCACATGACTCTTCACTTTGGACCTGATAAAGGCAATGTAAGCCGTATGTTTAGAAAGGACTAACTTATGACACTAATCTGTATCCCTGTTCACCATTCTCTCCCCTTCTCCATACTATTATTTCTTCTTTTTTTCCCTTAACTTTTTCTGCAATGCATGAGGGTCATGAGGGTGAGAATGTCTACTTCCAGTGAAGATAGTGTCTTCCAATAAAAGGCAACTCTAGAAAAATAGGCAGCTTATGACTGTCATTTCAGTTTAGACTACCTAATTTATTTCTGGTATTTTCTGGAGAGAGACATGTATAGGCAACATTTGGCTCTTTTGTCGTAAATTCAAGAGATATCTGGCATACTGGACTTAACTGTGCATGCACAGACCACCTGCTCTGTACTCAGTATGTCTGAGCCCTCGGACTCCTTCGGTATCCTGTAAAGTTCATGTGCACATGAGCAACAAGCATTATTCCCATGGCTGTCAGACTGACTGCTCTGATTGTGCTGTCTCATTTTTCTAGAAGCCCCAACCCTCAGATGCAAGTGTTCATTGGCTGCCTTATATGGAAATTCTCCAGGTAAATCCAATGAAAAGTTATCAAGTTCAGTAAAAGTCTCCCTTCTGGATTTCTCTGTTATACAAATGGCCCCAAAGATCTTCCTTTTCTTTTCAGTTTTTGGCTGACAACTGCTTCTCATCTTACTATAATTACCTTTTATCAGGCTCCATTCATTTGAAAGCCATCTGAAGTTTTGATTAGGCTGCATTGACGCTATTCTACCCTTGAGGAGGATAAATAAAGAAGAGACTATTAAACCTGTAATCTGATTGTAGAGTGCCTGCATTTTTCTTTTGTTTGAAAAGTAGAACATCCTGATATATATTCTGGGAACAAGTTTTCTGGGACTGCCTCTGTTGTACTGACATTTACAGTGTCTCTACTAAAGACAACTCTACCATGGAGCAGGAGAAACCAAATAAGGAGCTTTAGGAAAGCTTTGTTAGATATCTTTTTTACACTCAGTTATGATCTGTGTCATGCCAGATCTGCTTTTTTCCATTCTATATAAGCATACAAGCATAATAAGCTTGTCTTTAGCTCTACTTAAACAATAGAGCCTGGCTATGTCCTGTTTTTTCCCTTTGAAATTGGATAAATTCATTTATACAAAGTAGTGTTCACTTTTTTTGCTTTGAAAGAGTGCGGGACTGAGTTCAACTTACACTAAATTGAAAAAAGGAAGTTTAAAACTGAGAAAAAACTGATGCCTATTTTATTTCGGGTGACTCAATCCATGACAGGACTGATGTTCCTTGGGCTATATTGTCTTTCCTTGCCCTTACCTTTCTCCTTTCCCCTTTCCCCCCTTTCCCCTTTCCCCTTTCCCCCCTTTCCCCTTTCCCCTTTCCCCCCTTTCCCCTTTCCCCCCTTTCTCGTCTCCCCTTCCCTTCCC
>JAYRBT010000042.1:18776998-18793089 GCA_036023395.1 Myiotriccus ornatus | reverse complement strand
TTTATTTCTGTATTGTATTACAAGAATTCCTGTCTGTAAATTAAAAAACTTATTTCTTTAAATTTGGATAATGCATATCTTGAAATGTGCCGTGCAGTGACTAATGTGTACAACATACACATATGTGCCCAGTGAAGAAAACTTCACACCGTATGTGGAAAAAATGCAGACAAAAAATTTTTAGTAGGATAAAACTCTGCAGTATTATATCATGTTTATACATTCTTCCATATGCTCAAAATATATTCACACACAAAATGGTCATGAATATTTCAGCTTCCTAGTTGTAAAATGATAATATAAGATTTATTTATATTTAAAATGTAGGAATTCTTTAATTTAAAGGAAAGCTCAGTCAGGTAGTTTGTGTCTGATGTCTTTACTAATCAAAGTTGATATAACATGTTGGTAAGTAACATATTTTCTTTTAATCTTTTCAAATATAAAATTGTGTGCTCAGATCAGCTTCATGTGATTTAGCAACCTGAATTATGTTCAGTTCTATAAAGCCTCCAAGTCAGAGCCATAAAAATATAATAGATCATCTACAGGGTGAACACCTCTGCTATTACACTGTTGACAGCAAAAAGTGATTACATATGTTTCATTACAATGGTATTAGTAATGACCTATAGGAGACACATTTTCTCTCAATAATCTGTAAAGTCTGATGAAATGTCATTAATATGGTCAATGGTCTGACTGCTATCTAGATAGATTCACAAACATATATACTGTTTGAGTGATGAAAAGCTTAAACTAGAACTTTATGTAGTATATAACAATATCCAGTACCTCTACAGGGTCAAAAATGACCAGTGATGTTGGACCTGTGCCATCTTAAGATGTGTAAATGCATACTGTTTTAATTAACTTTACACTAAGGTATAAAATACCACTTCTGGAATTAGCACAGATTTCTACTGTCTTTCTATTGTTGAAATCCACACTACTTTTGGGTCTGATAAAAAGGTCCAATAAACTTTTTCCTTTATAAATCATCCATAGCAAATAGATCTTTAAATGAATGAAGGATCCCAGTTATGAAGCAGACTTTTCCCCCTTGTTGTCCTCACTGAACAAAGATAGAGCTGAGAAATGTCCTCTTTACTGCTTTGTCTACAGTAGAGAAAAAATCTGTTATACAGAGGGCAAACCTGATCAGTTTTGTTCTCTACTACCTTCTCCTAAGGGCATCCAAATTCTTCAGAGAAGAAACTCATGGATGATAGGAATAAGCTACCCTGATTTTTCTAAACCCAGATGAAGTCACCCTTACTATCGAATTCAGATTTACACTGAGCACATACTGCTAACACTTGCTTTGTACTGCATAAGAATTATCCTGACAAATCCCAAGCACATGAAAGGGGGAAACAGGTGGAGATGACATGCCAGTGATGAAACAAAAGGCAATTAAAAGGCAGCACTGGTCAGAATGATAAATAGCTGTCACTGTAAGCCATCTGCTGACAGAGTATAAAGAAATCTGTAGTCATTATACTGGAGCAAGTATTTGTCTTATATGCATGCTGTTCCTAGTTATTCAATATCATTTGAAACTTGGGCATCCTTGCAGTAAACAGGGAAGTGAGGATATAGTTTTAGGTTTTGTACGTTGACAGCACAGCTCAGACCTCACTCTCAGTGGTGTGTGTTTCTGTCTGATCATTGAACCTCTGAAGCTAAAATATCCTGCAGAGCTATTACACCTTTGTGAATTGATACTGTGATGCTTCACCTGAGTGAAGTGCAGGGACACCTTTCACTAGATCAGGTTGCTCGAAGTCCTGTCCAACTTGGCCAGGGATGGGGGGTGAGGAGTCCACAACTTCTCTTGGCAACCTGTTCCAATGCCTCAAGACCCTCCCAGTAAAGAATTTCTTCAGTAGCTTCATTATATTCAGACATCCTTACAAGCAAACATCTAAGCTACTTTTTTTTTTTTTCTCCCCCTGTAGAAAAGCATCATCTTTTGAGACTATTAGGTAACAGTGTAATGAAAAACAAATCTTTGTTTTTACATGAAATTTTAGCATACAATTTATGTGTAATTTCATGCCACTACATGCTAGGTTTCTAATTCTAACTTCCATTTACAGATTTAATTTTCCAACCCCCACCTTTTTCTTTTAAACTTGTTCAGTGTTTTTAAAGCAGTTATTGCAAATCTGGCTTTTGAAAACATAAATTATCAGACACAATTGCTTTCAACCACATTATCAGCAAATGTCTAGAGTGCAATCGAACTAAGTGCTTCTTCCTGTTGTCTTTTGCACACATGAACACACACACACACAACTCCCAGATAAAATCACACTTGAACGCACTTGGCTAAAGCAGCTGAAGCATCTTTTTTTTTCTGATGTTCCTATGTGACAAGTGAAACAATGATGATGTCCCTGTGTGGTGGTACCATTGCTTTCCTTATGGCATTTTCTTTCCTTTGCATGGTTGGGCTGTCAGCCCCACTCAGGGGACTGAACACCACTTTAGAGGGGTCATATTCCCCTCCCACAGCAGCTGTTTCTGTGCTTTCCTCCTTTCACTCTCTGTATTCAGTGATCCTTTCATTAGTGAAAGAAGTCAAACACCAACACCTTAGGCCATGTCACTCTGTAAGAGCGGACACAAATCAAAGGATCTGGAATCTCTCTGAGAACAACACTGTGGTCTCACCTGCAGAACACTTCCGGTAAGAGCTGGTAAAGGCTATTCCTTTGGGAAGCTGATTTTCCGTGCAGTATCATTGCTACAATAGGCTGCTATATTTCAGGAATCTGGAAGATGAGCGAAAGAGAGAAAGTACTTCTCACCTTGTCTGTGAGAAATCAGCATCTGATACAATACTTTCTGACAGAATACTTACATTTTAAAAATGGTCATATTTCAAGAACAGGCTGGTTTTATTTACTGAGATAGAACAGTAAAATTCCTGTGGGTATTAGTTAATTTTGTTTCACGGGGCACTGATGACTACAATTAGGTTTATGTCAGGCAAGTGGTTTGTAACCATTTGTGGTGGTCTCAGCTGTGTATTTTTCTTGATGATGGTGCTGATCTGATCACTAAGGAAAACTGTAGTCAAAGGGGCTGGGGAGGTGATGGCTATGTCCACAAAAGTATGACCCATTAAATGTTGCAATGCTTAACCCCCAGCACAGCCTAGTCCTTTTTCCTTAAATCCACAGTAGATGTTTGTATTTCTCACACAGTACATCCTTGTTCATTCCTGGTGATATTTAAATAGAATCATAGAATATGCTGAGTTGAAAGGGACCCACAAGAATCACTGAATACAGCTCCTGGCCCTGTGCAGAACACCCAGAGAATCACACCATGTGCCTGAGAGTGTTGTCCAAAGGCTTCTTGAACTCAGACAGGCTTGGTGCTGTGATCATTTCCCTGGGGAAGTGATCACCCTCTAGGTGAAAAGATTTTTCCTAATATCCAACCTAAACCTTCCTCAACTCAGCTTCATGGCATTTCCTCAAGTCACAGGTCACCGGAGTAAAGAGATCTGTACTAAGCCCTCTGCTTCCTCTTACAAGGATGTTAAAGATCACAGTGAGGTCTCCCCTCAGTCTCCTCTTCCCCAGGCTGAACAGACCAAGCGACCTCATCTGCTTTGCATACAGCTTCCCCTCCAGACCCTTCACCATCCTCATTACCCTCCTTTGGATGCTCTTTAATAGCTTAATGTCTTTCTTATATTGTGATGCCCAAAACTGGGCACAATATTCAAGGTGAGGCTGCCCCAGTGCAGAGCAGAGTGTGAAAATCACCTCCCTTAATCAGCTGGCAATGCTGTGCCTGATGCCCCCCAGGACACAGTTGGCCCTCCTTGCTATCAAGGTACTGCTGACTCATATTTGACTTGCTGTCAGCCAGGACCACCCTTTCTGCAGTGTTGCTCTCCAGCATCTAATTTCCTAGTCTATACACACAACCAGGATTGCCCTGTCCCAGGTGCAGAATCCAGCACTTCCCCTTGTTAAATTTCATACAGTCAGTGATTGCCCATCTCCCTAAATTGTCGAGGTTTCTCTGCAGGGCCTCCCTGGCCTTGAGAAAGCCAATGACTCCTCCCAATTTAATGTCATCAGCAAACTTAGTATTCCTTTGGGTCCTGTGCCCAAGTTGTTAATGAAGATGTTGAAGAGAACTGGGCTGAGGATGGAGCCCTGCAGAACCCCACTAAGACTGGATGCTGGGTTGGAAGGGACCTGAAAGATCATCTAGTTCCAATCCCACTGCCATGGGCAGGGATGCCACCCACTGCACCAGGTTGCTTAGAGTCCCATTCAACCTGGCCTTGAACACTTCTGGAGATGGGACATCCACAGCTTCTCAGGGCAACCTGTTCCAGCCTCAATATCTAACTAAAAGTTATTCCAAATGTAGGGTAACTTTTTCTTACTTCTGTGTTTTCTGTTACCCATTTAATATTTGAACTCTTTATAAAGATCTGACGCATCCACATGTCCCCCAACACTCACAACTCTCAGTAAGGGTGACCTGGAACATTTGGTCCTCATTTGGCTTCACAGGTTCACTTCCTTCTGCATTTTTCTATCTATGTATCTTCCTTTAACCTTTCCTATTTTTGAGATTGCTTGACACAAGCCCAGTTGCTCCTACAAGTACTGCTCAATCTTCTGTACAATTTTGTGTCTAAGACAATGTGTGCCTTCTAAATTTTTAGGTGCATGGAGGTATCAGGAACTGAGAGGCATGAGGTGGTTTTCAAAACTGAAGTTTCCAATCTGGCTGTACATCTCTTGTGCTAATGTATCCTGTATGGAAATGACAGTTCAAGGTATATCTGAAGCATTTCTCAGTCAGAATTAACTTGCTTCCCCTGTTTTCCCAGGGAAAATTTTGCTTCCTTATATAGGAAGTAAAACAGTGCAATACCTCAAGTTTTTCAATTACAAATTCATAAAGCTTGCAGGGACAAATTTTTCTTATGTTTTCCCAAAAATTGTCCTGTTATTTCATTTTCCACTGTGGCAGCTCTTTGGGTTTTTTCTTGCCCTCACACCCTCTGATACTGTTACTCTTCTAACAGATGATTAATTTAATTTCCTAAGGTCAATAGAATTATTTTTTAATTTACAAATTTTTCAATTTACAAATAGGTTTACATGACTTAAGTTATGCTTGTTGAAATCTAATGAGTTTCTCAAAGGAATAGTAAAAGGAATAAAAACTATGGAACAAACCTTTAACTGATATATACTGTTTCACTGAAGTGAAATCTATCTGAAAGAATCAAAATTCATTACTTTATTTCCATTCTTTACTTAGCAGCACAGATGACTTGACTCGCTGGATGCCGTGCAAGGGGAATAACCGTGCAATATTCAAAATGTTGAGTCCCATGTTGATGCCCAACCACAAGCCAAAGCTTCGCATCTGTTCAATGGCCTAATAGAAATTCAAGCTGCACTGCCAGAAATGACACAAAAAATGTTATTCTTTATCCATCTTTACCAGGGGACTATAAATGAGTATATGTCATGATTTTGCTTGAACTGGTATACTCTGCACTGTTTTTCTGGCAATGTTTGCTTTCTGAAAGCAGTTCTTTGAAAACATCCCTGTTAGGGGAGCATGCTGAAAACAGGGGTTTACACTACCTTGTTTTAAACTTGGCTCATGGAAGAGCAATCTATCTGAGCTGGTCTAATGATGTAGTTTATATTAAGTAACATGGCCTGGGTAAGAAGAGTGAGTGTAAACATTACACATTTGGGGGTCTAAACGTTTGGGGTGTGTGAGGAGCCCCCCAGACTGCTTGTTCTAAGCATTTTGTCTCAAAACTGATGATGCCAAAAGAGACCAAACAAATTTCAAATTTCCTTAAGCTGACCATTAGAATTAAACAGTAACTAGAGGACTAGCAATAAAACTCTGAAGAAAAGAGTCAGCTTGCAAACCAGTATAGGAGGATCATGAAGATCTCTAACAAGGGAGAGATGCTGGGGGGAGGTGGGGCAGGTGAGGTGGGCAGGCACTGCCTACTCTGTGTGGGCCAGACAATGCCTTTTCTATTGCTGATTCTTATCCTGAATGTATAATTCTCTCACTGCTGGCTTATTACATAATTAATAAATCAATAAACTGTTTCCATGCTGATTTCATTTAAAGTGCATGAGTTAAGCTGTTTTTCCCTATGACAAAGTACCATTTACGCTATACCAGCAGAATCTTTGATGATGGAAAAACTGATCGTTATAGTTCTAGTGCTGGACTTACTGCACTGGTATGTCAGTGACTGGTCATCAAATCTGTTTTCAACACTTCTTGCAACTTAATCACAGTGATTATACAAATATAGCTTAGTGAAGAAACCAAGGTAGTTTTATGTTCCCCTCTCCAGCCCCAAAGGCAGTGAAAGATATCCTGGGTTTCCCCAAGCAAACCCCGCCATTGAATACCTGCCAACAAAAGACATTTAGGCTGACATTGCAGTGGAGATGGAAATACACAAGAAAGAAAGGCAACAGTGCTGAGTTGTGCTGGGGTGCCCACATATTTATAGCTGTGAAATGTGCTGGTTTGAGAAAGGCACAAAAGCAGCCAAGTGTACTCTAACAAAATTGCAGTGTTGGCAACTGTGTCCAGGAACAGTAGGGACCAGTAAAAGTTCCTCAAGCGGAAGTCATAGCTCTAGCATCTTGATATTTGTTGTCATTCTTTTTCTCATCTTTCTCTTTTTTTTATTTTCCTATCCAAGTGCCATTTAGTTTTGTATCTCACTGGCAGAAGAGGAGACTGCATTTCGACGCAACGTCCCTTCAAAAGTATACCAACAAATACACTAGTGCTAAGGATGTGAACTTTGTTGATTCTGTGCAATAGCAGTTAAAAAATACTGTAAGGGTCTGTAAAATAAAAGTAAATAAAAGATCTGAAGTAAAATCTCATCTTCCTCTTCATAATCTGTTTTTTCTGAATGCCATTTGACATATATTATGCATTTTGTAATTAAGGATTTTTTTTCTTTTTGTGAAAATCTGCATTTGTTTTTAATTCAGAGAGGAAAAAAAAACATCTTATCTGTGGACACCAAAATACATTATACATTATTCTCTCTATAGAGAATCAGACTATCTGGATTGTGTTAATTACCCTAGAGTTGTGAATACGTTCTAGTCTTCTGTGTATGCCACACTCATCTTTTCTTCCTTGTAATTGCAATGTAGCAGGCTTTATTTTCTTTCTTTTTTTTTCCTTTGTTGTCTCTTTGTTGTTTTTTTTCCCCAGAATAACTTAATTTCTTCATTTTTCTTTTTCCTTTTCTTCTACTATTAATTCTATCTCTCTATCTTACTAATGCAGCTGAGGATCCTCATAAAATCATTTAATAAATCCATCATATGGGCTGTGGGTACTCTATGTCCAACTCTGGAATCTGGGAGTTATGTCATAAATACAGCACCTGATTAAATGGTAAATCTCCTTGTGACTCTAAACTAAAGATACCAGAAGTTTAGATGGATTCAAAAAACAATATGATAAATGACTGGAGAAAATAATCCATCAAAGGTAGTTGAACAGAAGAGTATTAAATTTGGTGCAGGAACTTCTTAAACTGCAGATTGAAGTAAGCTCAGAGACTTTAGCCTGAAATATATCACTGAATGCCTGTCTGGTTGTTGTTTTCCTCTTTCAGTATCCGTTGCTGATTATTTTTGAACATGAGATGGTAGGCTAACTACTTGTACTTGACTTGTCATGGTATGGGTGTTTTTATATAATCTTATGTAGATGCTTATAATCACAGATTTCAAAAGTGAATTAATGCTCACCCATGACTAAGTAGAGCCTAGACTCATTCATTTAGTCAGGGTATATTCAGATTTTCCATTCTTTCTTAAACGTAGAACTGCTCTAAAGAAGTGTGCAGGGGCAGGAAGCCTAACATTATAATTCTTTATCACCAGCACATGCCATTAAATATGAATTTGCATCTGCTTTATTATATTTTTCATGATGAATAAGCATATGACCATTATTCAGAGCTGGGTGGTGCAGTCATCAATGGTTTCATTGTTGGTAGGGTACTGATATGAGCACAAAAATAGCATTGCTCTTCACTTCCACTCTAAAGTACACTGAGTGTAAATGACTACTAATTACATTTCCGTTTTGGTCCTTTGTTTCTCTAATGACAGATGCTGGGTAAGCATACAAACTTGCTAGTGTTTGTTTTGATTTTATTTAAGTCTTATTAAGGGACATGATGGGTTTGAAGACCTTGCAATATCAGCTGTCTTGATGTAATCAAACTAAGTGAGAAATCATCCCTAAATGTACTCCCACCAAGAACGAAATATCTTGAAACAAATATGATGGGTTTCTTTCTGATTTTGCCTCATGTTTGCTGATCTTTCCTGGAACACAGACCAGGTCAGCACAGATGTGTTTCCCCCTCCTATTGATACAATCTGTTAGTTACTCTACTCAGGCATAGCCAACATAAGTGTAGAATACAGTAACACTCAAGAATAGCAAGCAGTGTGGATTAATACCCCTTGCTAAAATGCACACGCCTTCAAGTAAGGCTTATGGCAAAACACTGACATTACCTAACCTATGTTGTATCTAAAACTTCAGTATCTTCCATTCTTTCATCTTTAAGGGTTCAAGCTATGGACATGACATGTTTATTGCTTTTCAAAGTTCTTGAACTCTTAATCTTTTATTTCTGTAAAATATAAGTTATTCTTCTGAAACCAATCCATTTCGTCTATATTTCAGCTGTCAGAGATCAGAATCTGGTTCTAACTTGTTACAAGAGCAATTTAGTTAAAGGGGGGTTTTGTTCCAGAAGCAGCTGCTAAAGAGGCAATGGAGCTTTTGAAGAGAGAAAAAAAAATCTAAATTGTCAGGAAAATAGAAATTAGTAAAATTCTGATAAATAGTAAATTGACTGACTCTTACCATGCCTTCCATTTCAATGGATATTGAACCAAATTCCATGAATAGTTAAGTTACTTGACCAATTTTAACTGAATTAATATTTAAAAACTATTTATATTTTCTTTAAGAAATAACTTACCTGTGGAAAGAGTACTTTATATGTTTCCTCCATAAACTGAGAGTCCATTACTATTTCCTCCCTCCCACATACAAATTCCCCATTGTGGATTTCATACTGGTTGAGAGAAAAGAGTTCACTGAAAGAATTAATTTTTCCAAATCTTTCAGAAATTTGTTTTTGCAGAATCCAACAGATTAAAGGAGTCAGAGCTGACAGCAAGCACTCAATGGTAATGTCAACAGCCCAGGTCTCCCTGGCAGGAAAGGCTAATGCTGTAAACTCACAATCTGAACTGGGCTTTTTTCATCTGAGAGGAAATCTCTGGCAGACCTTCATTGTAGCTGTAGTTTTATTGACAGTAATGATACTTCTGTTTACAAATGACAGAAAATATCTTTGTTGCTTTCAGATTTGTTTGCCTTAGGGTGAGAGGTCTTTTCACGCCTTCATAAATGATGGAAAAAAATACAAATTAACTTGACTAAAAAGTAGACCTACAGATCCTCAATGTTTGAGTAAAACGTTTATCCTTACCAGAAGTTGATACTGAAATATTCTACACAAACACTTTATATTTATGGGTAAAATCATTCTGCACTTCTCACTATTCATTTCATATTTACAGAACTGTAAATTATCTAATTATAATAATAAAGCATAGTCACCATGATATTTAGTTGTCATTCCCAGTAGTATGACATTGTTAGTGAAACAGTATAAATATAACCAGCTGATACAACATAATTTTGGATTCCAAATATCAACATAAACATGTAAATTCCTTGAAAAGGGAAAAAAAATTATTATAATCTCACTTTTGAGGTTGAGGTTTGGTTCATTGTTAAAGTAAATTACTTAATCTCATGAAGCAGGAGTTAACTGTGATTCTCTAGTTTAGAGTATACTGTCTGGAATCCAACAATATGCATACAGCAATTCATCTGTTCATCCGTTCACTGACCCATCTACCTACCCACTCATCCATCCATTTGTTTCCTCTTTTGCCTTACAGTATACTAAATAGTGTTTGATTCACAGACACATGGAAAGAAATGAAACTGGAGAAAGAGAAAAAGTGTGAAAGGATGATGGTAAGGAGATAATTATCTCAAAGACTAAGTCCACTGGTATTACTTCTTTCCAGGCGTTCATCTAACCTGGTTTGGGAATCCTAGTATGGTGGAGATTCCAATCATCTTCTCACGCTGTTCCAGTGCTTCATTATTTTTGCTGTTTGAAGATTCTATAATGTCTGTATTACAATTGAAATAAATGCTTTTTTATTTTTGTATGTGTGTTGGAAACTGTTGTTCTCATGTTTGGACAACAGCTTACAAAGCTGGAGACAGTTCTCCTGTCTCCTCTCTGTCTTGTAGGAAGCTTGTTCCAAGGAGGATATCCTGACATGACAAACACCTACCAAGGAGGAAAAATGTTCTTAAAGTATAAAGATATGGCAAGGATGAAAATGTTAATATATTAAAAAGATAAAATATTTTTTAAATATGTCTTCAATCACAGTGGTCTCTAATGCCAGTGAAAATCATCTGAAGTATTTATAGTTTCTACTGCTACACTAAAATGCTAAAAATCTAGAGTTTTAAGACACTTGAATAATTTAGATAATCCCCAAACCTTTACATGCAAAAAGTTTGAATATATTGTTCATCATTGTAAAGGAAGACTAATGTTTTTAAAGTGAATATAAAGTGACAGATTTATAGAGGAGACAATGAATTCAGGTTCAGTTGTGTTGTTTGAGAATCATTCCTTTTGTGGTTAAATTAAGAATAAAAGATGGTCTGCAGACCATTCACATTCTAGTTTTACTAACCATTAAAATAATAACTGTAAGTATTTGATTATTTGTTACTCATTTAATATTTTAATCCATAATGCTATTATTATAACAGACATTTGGAACTCTGAGGCTGGATTCACATGAATCCCATACAGCTATAATTCTAGATTTATACTGGGGAAAGTGAAAGGAGAAAATGTGTTCTTAATATCATCCTATAATAACATACAATGTGCTGGAGGGTTCCTTTGCAGAAATAATTTCCAAAGATTTATAAAGTCATGATAAACTGATATAATAAAAGCAGAAATTTTTGGGTTTAAGGTCATAACATCAGCAGAATAAGAACAAATATTTTTGTGGTAGAAAATACAGCCAACTTGAACTCAGTGTTTTATCTTTGCAGCTTAATTTAGACTAGAAATGAAGTCAAATCAAGCAATCTGTCTATAATTTAGACAAATAAGAGAACATTATAATTCCTAACTTCTAGGTCCTCAGAAGTATTTTGGTTTCAGTTGGTGCTGAAATGCTGAATTTCCGAGTCTAAGCTGGTTTACTCCCAGTGCAATCTGACACTGAGAATTACTAGAAGACTTCCTTCAACTTGATCCCTAAGGTCACAGCTTGTTCCACTGCAGTACAGCACTCTACTGCTTCTATTTAACTTTGAGCTTTTTTCACAGGATATCTTGCAGTAGCAAAAAAACCTTACTAGTTGCAAATAATAAGCCTCTCAGAAGTTTGCAATCACATTGTAACAGAGGGGGAAAAAAAGGGTGGAAAATCATAGAATTTGCTGTCAAGAAGTAGCTGAATACTGCTCCATTCGAAACAATAGGAATTATTCTTGTTTACCATTAGATGGCATACATACAGTATAAAATACATGATTAAACAGAATTCCAGCATACCGGGTGAAATGTTAATACTTCTGTAGTATAAAAAATGCACACTAAAGTCTTCTAATGATACTTGTGTCCACTCAAAGTTGTGATGCCTAAAGAATCTTGGACTCTCTAAATTGAATCTGTTAGACAACAGGCCAAAGAAGTCTGTGGTGCTAAAAGTAGTTCTGTGGCTGCTAACGCTGTGGCACGGCTGTGTATTCAGTCTCTGCAGCCTCCTTTTGCACTTTTGCAGTTCAACAAGGATGTGCCATTACTTCGAGTTCTGTAACAGACCCACAATATTCTCCGTCCCTTTCTAGTTGGTGTCTGAGAAAAGGAATCACAAAAAAAAAAAAAAAAATTATGTATAAGTGGCCTATAAAAAATAAGCCACAAATAAATGAATACCTGAGTATTTTACTTCAGAAAAGAAATGCCTGAAATTCTTCTCCCACTGAGAGTGCTGTTCTAAATTCATGAGTGCTCTAAGACAATCTGTTAAACCAATGTAGTAGTTACTGTGGCAAGGTGACCTGCTGAGCAGGAGGAGGCTACTGCTCTAGACTGAGTAAGAACTTAACATACATTTTATGGTCATCGCGTCATCCCATTGCAAGATGTACACTGCCATGGTTTATGAGACATTCCTCCTGGCTGGGTCAGAAAGGAGGAGGTACTGCTCCAGGCTGCAGTGGAGAAAAGGACATGCCATTTGGTACTAGCAGGGCTTTGCAGCATCATTGTTTTTGCTCTGAAAGCCTGTATGCCTGGTATATTTGCCTGGCATTCTAAGCAGGTGTGCTCGGTCCATTGGGCTGACAAATGGTCAGTGTTTTGCATAAAATGCATGGAGAACTTGATTAAGAAGTGGGATAGGGGACGAGATTAATGTCCAGCTACAGGCTTCTTTCTTAAATATATGGAGATACAATTTAAGTCAGGAGAAGAACTAGTTTAGACAGAAACTTAATTGTGGTAACTTGTTCACAAAAAAAAAAAAAAAATCCCACTGAATTTGTGGAGGATCTGTGAGTGTAATAAGAGAACTTTTGTGCTTGTATGCCCAGAGGCTTAGATGTAGGGGATAAAAATAGATATATTCTCTCTCATAATTTTATTCTTTCCTGCTTCTTAGTTGGTGGTCAGATCATCCTGACTCATCAGATAATATCTTAATAGCAGATATCTGATGCACAGAATGTCAGGATGACTTTAAGTTGTCTCTAAACTAAACTCTTTCCTCCATTATTTGTGCTGAAATGGAATTTGTTGAGAGTTAAGGCAGTATCTCAGCACATTCCCCCAGAGGTATACATACAACAACCTAGATGACTTACTGATGTTAAAAGAAATGGCTAGTGCACATTGCATAGTGACAAGTTTAGTACAGCTTTATTTAGTCCAAGGAAGCTTTTGCAATTAAGAGTACTGTGGATCTGAGAAATAAATATTTTCTCTATTGGCCTAACAATGATACATTCTCTACAGAAAAATAAAACCCTAAAATAGTCTGGAATAAAAATGTAGGTGCCTTAGGGATGAATAGATGCCAGACTGACCAATATGTCTTGTTGCTTCTTTTGAAGAATCATTTTTCTGGACTAGCCATCATTTTACTTGATTTCTGTCACCCAAATGAGAATGTTATTAAACACAACTTTGTATGCATTTCTGCGGTCTAGCAACTGAACTTTTATGGTTTAACTTGGAAAAGAGGAAATTGTAGCAGGTTGCACTTGTTAAGTAATGGAATTAAGGGAATCCTAACTATGGGACTACTGGAAAACAGATATTGTAGGGGCTTCAATGAGTAGGAAGACTAGAAATATTTCTTAATTTTTCTTAGGTCTTTTTACAAGGAAAGCCTACTCAATTCATGAAAATTAAATCACTATCAAAGCAGTTTATTGATCTACTAATGGCATATAATTATCTAGTAAAGAGTGAATAGTGTTCAAAGCAAAAGCATCTCTGCCTGATCCAGGCGCAGGTTGGGATGCCGGGTGCAGCTTGTGCCAGTGTCAATCCAAGTTTTAACTGTTGCTGATTCTGATAAAAGGTCTCTCTGCCCTATTATAAATGTCCACACTTTTCAAGCTGACTGCTCCTGATTTTCAAAAGTATTTGCAATTACTTCTCTTTAACATGATCTGTTTGCAGACAAATGCCATGTCTTAACAAGTGCTGATGTCCAAGACACTTGTCAAAGATCAGGTCTGCAATTACCCACCACAAAGTTTCTAGCTAGTAGATAATTATGATGTCTTTTAACTAAATATTATGATCAGTTCTCCTTTCAGAGTTACCTTGGACTTCTTGTAAGGCACATGGAGTGATTGTTTCTCTTCAGGACGGATGAAGGTCTTGTTAATCTTGTCAAACTTGATTAAAAGTTGTGAGTCAAATATTCATAGAATAAATTTAAGATTAGCTCTATTAGACAACGATGTTACTACTTACATCATTGCTTGTGTTTATATTAAATCAAATGAACACTGGAATTTCCAACTCCTAGGAAATATTGCAATTTTTCAAAACAAAACAAAACAAAATAAAACCAATTCCTGGTTGAGAACAAAAGGTTGGAAATACGCTTTCTTTTTCTTTATTCTCTTTTAAGAGGCATAGAAAGAACGATTTCTTTATGGGAAAGGGTGAAGAGAAAAGTTTATTTATTTTCTCTTATCAAGTCCCATCTTGGCACACTGCCTTAGGGCTTGAGGGCCAAACATATGAGGAGCTGAACAGTCCTTGTTTTCTGGAAAGATCTTGGAAGTCTGTGCTGTGGAAGAATAGTGCCTACTTAGTCCCAGGAGCACACTTGATAAGCTGCTAAAATGCTGGGGAGCTTCAGTGATTTTTTTGGGTCATAAATTGAATTTCTGATTCAGCAGGGAAACATCAGTGTACACAAGTTTTCTTATTTAACTGAGTTTGAGCCATTATCCTTGTTGTGTTTATCTCACTCCACTTACAGATTGTGTTTTCTTGGAGGGTGTGGAGACATTAAAATAGAAAAAGAACTTTACATTTGTGTCTCATTACTTAAAAGACAGATGAAAGAGATTCTGGCCTAATACTCGGTCATAGCTGAGCACATAAAAGCACAGAGACTTTGGAAGATGAATGTGAATGGGCCACAAGTCTTCAAAGGGATGTGAAGCAAGCACTATAAATAAGCTTTGCATCCCTGAAGCTGTTTCATCAGACAGTGAAATAATGTGAGATTTGAATGTGATTGTCTGGAAAATAAAAGACATGGCTAGTCTTGTCCCTGCAGGCCAGGGACTGCGCTCCAGGCTTACTCTGTCTGATATTCTGTGACTCTCTAAACTGCAGAGCGCAGGATAAAGTGCCCATTTCCTCCAGGCCCTGGCTGAAGGGTCTCTTCTGCAGCATTTTGCATTCACTATGTGTGCTATGGATTCAATGACTATTGTATTAATCTTTCACTTTTTATTTAAACAAATACAATCATCATGATACATAATATTCATTTAACGTAGTTTGTGACCAGGTTCTGGTGTCCTTAATTTTGTCCACACCTTCCCACCTGTCACACACACACACTTTTGGGTGCACCATTAGCCTCCATTAGTTAATAAAAAATTAATTAGTAAATTAACCATTAGTTAGTTTTGCAAATCATAAGCACTTGTAACTGAAATAAATGTGAAATGGAGTAGCTCATTGAAGAGAATCCATTTGTTTATGCATCAGCTCTTTTTTCCTTCAAGATTGACTCAGAATCACAGAATTGTTAAGGTTGAAAGGGACCTCTGGAGATCATCTAGTCCAACCCCCTGCCAAGGCACGGTCACCTGGAAGAGGTTACACAGGAACATGTCCGGGTGAGTTTTGAATTTCTCCAGAGAGGCAGATTCCACAACCTCCTTGGGCAGCCTGTAACACTGCTCTGCCACACTCAGTGTAAAGAAGCTGTTCCTCACACTGAGGTGGAACTTGTGTTTTATTTTAGGGTGATTACTCCTTGTGCGGTCACTGGGCGCCACTGTAAAGAGTCTGACACCATATTCTTGGCATCTGCCTTTGAGATATTTACATATCTCATTAATGAGATCCCCTCTCAGACCTCTCTTCTCTAGGCCAAGCAAGCCCAGCTCTCACAGCCTCTCCTCATAAGAGAGATGCTCCAGACCCCTAATCATCTTTGTGACCCTTCACTGGACCCTCTCCGGTGGCTCCTTGTATTTCTTGAACAGAATTTCATGACCTGTATGCTGGACTTCCGGAGGGCAGATTTTGACCTGTTCAGAAGTCTAGTCCAGAGCATACCCTGGGAAACAACCCTTGAAAACAAGGGGGTCCAGGAGGGATGGATGTGCTT
>JAYRBT010000042.1:18747574-18776898 GCA_036023395.1 Myiotriccus ornatus | reverse complement strand
GGATCAGGGGTTGGACTTGATGATCTTGGAGGTCTTTTCCAACCCAATCTATTCTATGATTCTATGATTCTATGACCAGAATTGAGCACAACACTCCAGATATGCCCTCACGAAGGCCAAGTAGAGGGGGAAGATCACCTCTCTCGGTCTGCTGGCCATAGTATTCCCAGTGCATCCCAGCGTACCATTGGTTGTCCTGTTCCCAGGGCACACTGCTCATAGTCATCTTGTCATCCAAAACTTCCATGTCGTTCTCCACAGAGCTGCTCTCTAGCAGGTCAGCCCCTTGCCTGTACTGGTACTTGGGGTTATTCCTCCCCATGTGCAGGACCCTACAATTGCCTTTGGTGAACCTCGTTAGGTTTCTCTCCACCCAGCTTTCTAGCCTATCAAGGCCCAGGTGAATGGCAGTACAGCCTTCAGGTGTATCAGCCCCTCCTTCTAGTTTTGTATCATCAGCAAACTTGCAGAGGGTGCATTTTATTCATTCATCCAGATTGTTCATAAACTCATTTGATTGTATAAATTACACTGATTAAAATGTACTCTTCTGGCTGTGTTTTCACAACCAGACATCCACATACCTTGTGGCTTGCTGCTCAACCCAAAATATAACAGATGAGAAAATTCCCCTATTGGTATTATTCCTTGTTCCCCCCCTTGCAAATTTGGCAGAAAACTAAACACTCCCAGCCTGTCTTGAATTAACCATTTTTAACAGAAAATGAATTTATTTTCAAGCTGGCTTCACTTCACTGAAATTTATTTTTGTCTACTGCGGTGATAAAAAAGGAAGGATGCTATTTATTTATGGTTGGTACAACCTTATTCTGATCACTGTAATTACAGAAACAGATAAAAGCATTCTGAGTTGGTCTGATGTTAATGTGGGCTGCTTTAACACCTCCTGGTAATAAGAAATCCAGCTATGCAGGTGTTTAGTATGCTTTATACCCTCAACATCCTGGCTGCACTCTCAGCACTCCCAATGCACGTTCTCCTTGGGAGAATGAGGATATGGAAAACCACTGCATCTAACAGCAACTGGGGACAGACTAATGTTGAATCAATCAGGAGAGTACTTTTTAATACGAATATGAAAATGTTTTCTTTGGCTATTTGTTTGAGGCTGGATATTGTCTACCTGAACTTGAGTGAGGTCTTTGACACTGTGTCCTATTAGATCCTCATAGAGAAGATGTTGATATACGGTCTGCATGAGCAAACAGCAAGGTGGACTGAAAACTGGCTGAATGGCAGGGCCTCAGTGGTGATCAGTGTTGCAGTGTCAATAAGATCAGTAACTAGTGGTGTATCTCAGAGGTCAGCACTGAGTCCAACCCTGTTTCACACCTTTATCAATGATCTGGATCACTGGGCAGAGCAAATCTACAGATGGCACCAAGCTGGAAGAAGTGGTTGATAGACCGAAGGGTCATGTTGCTACACAGAGGAACCCTGACAGGGTGGACAAAGGGGCCAACAGGAATCACATGGATTTCAACAAGGAGTTCTTACGTGGGGAAGGACAACCAGTACATGCTCAGGGCCATTCAGATGTAAAGCAGCACATCAGAAAAGGGCCTAGGGGTCCTGAAGGACATCAAGATGAACAGGAGTCAGCACTGTGTCTTTCTCCCAAGAAAGACTAACCATATCTTGGTCTGCATCAGAAAGAGTCCTGCCACAGGTTGAGGGAGTTGATCCCTTCTACTCAGCACTGGTGAGGCCCCATCTGGAATACTGTGTCTGAACTGGGCTCCCCAGCATGAGAGGGACATGGGCATAGTGGAGAGAATTCAGTGAAGAACAGTGATGATTAAGGGACTGGAGCATTTCTTCTAGCAGGTGGGCTGAGAGAGCTGGGACTGGTCAGCCTGGACAAAAGAAGTCTTGGAGGGACCTTACTAATGTGAGTAAATACCTGAAGGGAGGGGGAAAGACAACAGAGCCCGACTTTCTTCAGTGGTGCACAGTGACAGGATATGGGCACAAAATGATGCACAGGAGGTCCCATCTGAACATCAGGAAACACTTCTTTACTGTAAGGATGATCAAGCACAGGCACAGGTTGCCTGGAGACCTTCTGGAATCTCCATTCTTGAAGACATTTAAAAACCTATCTAGACATGATGATGGACAACTAGCTCTAGGTGACTCTGCTTGAGCAGGTGCTTGGATGAGATACCTCCAGAGGTCCCTGCAAATCTTGTTTTGTGATTATGTGATTCTGTGAATTGATGCTTTGCAGCTTTCATTATTGCAATGACCTGGTGGCCAAAGAAAATATCCTTTAAAATGCCAATACAGTGTACATTACAATAATCAGAGGGAGGAGGAGAAAGATGCAAGTTAAGATTTGATGACAAATTTGATAAAGGGTTTGCAATTATAGGATGAAATCCAATAAAGAGCAATGGAGAATAATTAATTTCTAGGACAAACAAAATGTAGACATACAAAATAGACAGTGGTGGGCTAATGATCTGTGCTGCAAAAACTGAACTGAGACTTGAGATCTGAGCTCACAGGTGCAAGTTAACTGGGTATTCACTCAAAAAGGCAAATACCTTGCTTGGATACCTCAGTAAGACGTCCAGAATCCAGTCACACCTCATCCAGCAGATAATTCTGAAACAAAACAAGTGCAGTCTCAGCTGATACCTCCAGGTCTGGACTCCAGAGAGAAGAGCAACAAGAAAAGAGGAAAAATGACATCTGAAGAAAGGTTCACATAGTGGGAACAGTACAGGGGGAAGGAAGACAGGGTGATTAAAAACCCATAAGAAATTGCTAGCCTTCAGAGGGGACTTTGAATATTAATGTTAATAATTGTTAATTAAGTAATCCCCAGCTTCATTCTCCTTCACTTTCACCAGAATAGGAAAAGAAATTAACATGCTTACTTATCAACACCAGAGGTAAAGAGAAAAAAGGTGGATAAGAGCAGGAACTGTGAAAGAGTAAGGAGACTGCCCAGGGAAATGACAGGCCCTTGTTTAGGGCTGGTCATCCATGCGCAAAGATCTAAGGTGATGTGACCCAACTGGAAGCCATCTGGATCTCTCTCAGTTCCAAGCTGGGAACCATGGTTAGGGAGAAAAGGGGTTGGTGAGTGTGGTGGCTATAGGAAACAACTGTTAGGAAAGCGTGACAACCAACTATCACTACAGCCAGGCATGTATGATGGAAACATTTAGGCCTGATATTCACAGAGGGATTTGATCTCTCATACCCAAAAAAAGCTATATGGTCTGCTCAAGGTGTAGTTGATGTTACTTTAGGGCAATTTCAAAGGGATGCAAAGTACATTTTTACCTGATACTGCAATGTTTGCTATAGCATTAACACACTTTGCAGGGGGATCCTGGTTGAGGTGCATGCTAGACAATCTAGTTTCATCATTATGTCTAACGAGACAGTTTTTTTTAACCACACAGATGGAATGAAAATCAAATTGAGGTGCCAGGATCCTTTCCTGCCTCCAGACCAGTAGGGCTGAAATTCCTCTTTATGTCTGGGAAAAGTGAGAAAAGCTGGCTGGCTGCCAGCCTGCAGATAAGGGCTGCTGAGATGCTGTCAGCAGCAGTCTTGGTGGTAAATATTCATGAGCCAAAATGTGCCAATATTCATGTTTGGCGAATTGCATATTCAATGTTATTATCTATACCACTTTGTAAAGGTTATCCTGGCATCTAAAGTCAACTGAAATGACTGATCCACTGTAAAGGGTCACCATTCTTTTAGAAAGTGTGAAACCTGTGCATTTTTGAGTAGTCTATGTGGACCACTTGTAAACACTTCTGCTTCTATTATCAGGTGACAGTCCCAACATATAGAGTGGCTTTAATTTAGCAGCAACAGATGCAGACTTCCTTGATTCTTGCTATGCCTTATTTGACTTTGAGAGCACAGAAAACTGCATCTGTAATCTCATAATTTCAGTCCCTTGTACAATGGGTTTTTATCTGCAATGCGACGCAGCAAAGCTAATGGCTTTCCAGTTTTTTAATATTGAATACATTTTATAAAAAAAATTAAAAGTCACTGTACTTAGTTCATGAACTGCTTATTTTGGGATGGGGCAAGGAAATCACATTATAATTTTCAGCAACAGGAAGGTATTGCTGTGGGTGAATTTCTGTCAGAGCCAAGAAAATGATTTTTTCAGCTACAGGAATTCAGTGCTGCAATGTCATAAGAGCGTGTAGTTATTATTCTGAATGCTATGCAGACTGTAACATAAGAGAGAAAAAAGTGCTCACGAGTAACATATTGAATTATAATAAATCTGTCTCGTCTGGAGACAATGATGATCTGGCACATTTTGTCAAGTGGCAGTCACACAGAATGCTGTGCAGTGCATACATATTACGGCATTAGCAATCGGCAGTGAGAGTATGGCACCAACAGGGAGAGTGCTCAGACAGATAGGTTGATCATTTGTATTCCAGAGCTCAGCAAGTGCTCAATTCACTGATCCAAACCAAACATGTTGAAGTCAAGGCCTGTTTCTATAACATGTTTGATATACAGCTGAGCAGTAAGTGAATCAAAACAGCATCTCACTTTTGCTGTCTGGTGCCGTACTGGGTGGTGAAAGCAAGTGAAGCTTTTCCTGGCACTGGGGGTGTGTTGTATGCAAATGGACCATCTCAGTAGTAAATCTTTAATGTGGCAGACAGAACATTAATTGCATAGCTCCCCAGGATCGTGTTGCATGCCCAGTTTCCTTAAGTTAAATTATTCCAATGATTCTTCTCTTGATGGAGAATTCCAGTCATTGTAATCCTACTGTGTGCCATAAATTAACTCTTCTGCTGTTCAGCTTCAAGTCCTACGTAAATCCTGGGGCAAATGCCATTCATATTCACAGAGTGTATCTAACTGAAACAACCCAGTGTGTTTGCTACAATTCATATTAATATTCTGAAATACAATCTAATTGGTAACGTGATATGATAAAGTATGTCTATATTTACCACATCTCTTTCTGTAGGATACCAGTTCATCTTATGAAAATGAAAAAGCTGCTCATTCAAATCTTTTAAACAAGTGAATGCCTGAAGTGTTCTTCTCCTATGTACTATAAAACTAGTTCCTGACATGTACACAGCGAGGAAGGATCAGCACTTTGCCCTTTGAATCAGTACTATACTGAGGCCACATAAACACAGATGTGCACACCCAAGTACTGACAGGCTTTGCTCTGGCAGCCTGCACTGAGACAATCTTCCCTTTAATTTCAGTCCATAATTTAGTATGAGTTTAGCTTGTACCATGAGCAGGGTACAGCAGTACACCAGAGTCAGGGGTTAAGAGCACCACAATTCTGTCCTTTATTTTCTCCAAGTATTTTCACTTCCTCTTAATCTATGCCCATCTCCATATATAGGTGAAAATCTCTCAGAAGAAAACTACTTTTAAGAGTTGCTCAAATTTCTATGTATGTGTAACAAACAGCCACTTCTACTTTTCTAAGGGGCATTCTAATGTAGTCCTTTGCATTGGAATGAAGATGCACTATTTTAAATAGATCAGTCTTATTTGAAGATGAAAAAGAAAGCTCAGGCCTTTACAAAAAACAAAGCTCAGCATCTCCTAAGATAGATTTCATTTGATAGTCTAATACCTTGGCTTTGCTCCCATGGTTTCTCATTACAGTATACTTTTATCCTTCTAGAGAAGTGGTCCTCTTGGAAACACAGCAGGTAAAAAAGAAAAGCAGGCAATAAAAGGGACACTTTTAATAAAAAGTCAGACTGAAAAAAATGTGGGCAAAGAGGAGGATTGTATGGAAAAGATGACTTATTTTCCAAACTGAGATTATTTTTGGGCTCCAGTGAATCACCTCTTCAATAATACATAGGAGAAGCAGGCAGGAAGTGCAAGACTGTCCATAGTAAAAAGTAAGCAAGCAACCCATATGTTTCTGCCAAGAAGGACTGGTAGAAGGGATGCCCTCTGTGACCAGATGTATGCCCAAGGCAAGCAGCAATTAGAACAGAAATTGAAACAAAAAATTTCACCAAAAATGGTGAAAAATGCTTATTTTCATGGTTTAGTTAAAAAATTAGGTAAACAAACCAGCTGGTCTACACACGACAGGAACAGATCATAGAGCCAAGAAAGCCTAAATCCATATGTAAAGTACACCCTGACCAAATGGCCATGGGTTAAGTTCAGTATAAAGAGGAAAACACATTTAGTAAACATTCTTGTCAGCTTGACTTAGTTAATCTAAATGCTTGGAAATGCAGAAGTGCCTTTAGGTATGCAATGAAATGTCTACTGGAATTTCCTTGCAATATTGAACATGGGTTCAGTCTATGGCTAACTTGAACTTCTACAACAAAAGTAAGGGACAAAAAGTACTGTTTGTGGAAATCCACCTCCTTGTAACTTGTCTAATACTCAGCTCACCGGGTTTTAGTTTTTCTTGATCACTTAAAAGAGAACGTCTAATTGTTTCAACATATAAAGCTCCTTGTGGGAATAGGATGCTACAGTGTGTAAGCCACACTTTCCTTGGAACTGTTAATCTTACATTCATTAAAGACAATTTATGACCTAAACTGTCCCCTGCAATTATGCTTTGTATTACTAAATCTTCTCCAGACTCTCATCACTTAACAGGGGAAATTATTCTAAGATATATAAAGATTGTGACTAATTTTTTTATTCAGAGAAACAGATTGCCTGGAAAAGACCTGTTGGAGAAGGTCTAGATAAGGGCCACAGAGATTATAAGAGCTGGGGTTTTTCAGTCCCGAAAAGAGAAGGTTGTAAGGAGACTTTATAAGAAAGATGAGAACTTATAAGAGAGATGGAGACAGACAGTTTAGTAGGGGCTGTTGTGACAGGACAAGGGGAAATGGTTTCAAACCAAAGCAGAGTCGATTTAGGTTAGGCATAAGGAAGAAATTTTTTTACAATGAGGTAATTTTATAATGGTAAACACTGGAACAGAGAGATGGTAGATACCCTATCACTGGAAACATATAAGGTTAGATTGGACAGGTCTCCGAGAAACCTCACTTGCAGGGGGATTGGACTAGATGAGCTTTAGAGCTCCTTTCTGATCCAAACTTTTCTATGATCCTATGATTTATGTGTTTCTGTATCTCTGATTAATGTACATGTGTTCTCAGGCAGGAGGAATCTTTGAAATGGCCTCCATATTGGTACAGAAAGATGATTTGGAGGCACCAATATTCAAGTGTCAGCCAAGTCCCACTGCTGTCCATACACTTAGCAGAAAGAGGAACAGAGAGGGAATTGGAATAACTTTTAAAGTCATCTGTTCATCTCCCGGGGTACCCTTGTGGAGGTGCTGCTACCTGGCCCTTCTAATGCAGTACCATGACTAGAGGCATTTGTTATAAAAAACCAACATCATCTGTTTAACAGTGCAGTCATTTTTAAGACTGCACAATATCAGCTTGAAGAAGTTTCTTTATAGCATATTTAGTGGCTGATTATGTAAACAGAACAAAGTTCTTTTTTTGTTAGATGTGTATGTAATCTCTAAATGTTTACAATCCAAACAACTTGAAAATGTTGGGTTTTTTCCACTTTTAAAAGTTATAAACCCCAGTAATCTTCACAAATACCAAATTGCAATAACATTTGCATTTAAACTTCAAATGTCTCTGGCAAAAAATTCTGCTTTTAATCATACCCCGGAAAATGTAAATGTAGTTTCAGAGGTAACAAATGGTTTATGGCAAGGCAGGTTCTGCCTCCTTTATTCCTACAAATTTGAGCTTAGAAAAAATCATTCTGTTTAAGGACTACAACCTTTCATAAGTGAATAAAAGTGGTAGGAACACTTTCCCTGTTACCAGATGGCATTTTGATGGCTCTAGAGATGGCTCTAGATATCCCTCTCCTTGGAGACAAGAGCTATAATTTCATTACAGTGTTCTGAAAAATGGCACAGAGACATTTCAGGGTCTATAAAGCCTGCAAATGCAGCAGTGACACTTAGGCTAGCTTTTCCCTTTCCTCAGACTTTCTGTAAAATAAAATAGATGCTATTGGTTGGAACATTAGTATCTGATCAAGTTGCTGAAACAACATGATTTGACTCTGGGTTGTTGCTTGCACCTCAGTCATCAGTGTTGTGATTTGTGAAATGGTGTATATTCTGATCCCAAATCTCTGTTTCTCCGAACAGCTATGCAGGTAGAAAAAGAGGCTGGGGAGATGGAAAGGAACTGCATTAACATGAATTATTTCCTATTGCCTCTGGAGATCCCCTCAGTTCTTCCACATCTGTTCAAGCTGTGCATGGGTTTTATTTACCAGTCTAGTGGTAAATATAAATATGAAATAGCAGGTAACAACTTGACACTCAGTGGTTTTTGGACAGTTTCTTTCCCCTCTAAATTAATCTCTTTTCCCTAAAGGCAAGATTAGTGAGGAGCAGAAGTGACGACAGAAGGCATTGAACACTCTGCAAGACTTAATTCTTATTTTTTCACATGGATGTAGAGGGAACTGATGAATGATCAAAATATTTGCTCTTAAAACTTATATAATTAAAATCATGTCTCATCCGCCTTTAATATATATTGATCTGCTTATTGAGAGTGGCTGATTCTATCCTCTTGACTGAATAACATCACTGGTTATTTGGTAGATGTGGAGGAAAATCAGAGGTTTAGGAAATAAAATATAAAGCATTTTAAATTCTAGGCTTTCCTTCATAATTATACTTTTCTTCAAACTCTGTTTGCAAGGCTTGGGTGTAATTATTGTTTTGATAAAAAAGTATAAATAAGACTACATCAGTGTGAAGTATGTATTAGGGTAAACCAAGGCAACTCATTCTTTTATCATAGAGCAGGAGTTCATTTCAGAACTTTTAAAAAAGAGGACAGAATAATACTGATCATAGCTTTGGTTTTTAGTTAATATTATTTTGGAAAAATAAATCTGATGGTCCACTCCACCATAAAGCATGTGAAATATTAACTCAGTTTATTAGAAGAAGGTTAAACTATTTGTTGTATCTTTTATCTAATATACTTTAAAATATATGTGCATATATCTCATAAATTGCTTATGGGTTTCTAAAGCTCAGAAAAGTGTCAAACATTCTTTCTGCTGCAGGAAAACACACAGCAGTCTCAAAAATGTGCATGTACCATATAGGCTATTAATTTTTAAAACTGGTAATGAAATATTTGGACTTACTCTAATTTGCAAATATTTTGCATCACAAAAATTTATGAAGGCAGACAAAATCTTGGCAGTTTATATATGCTATCAGTTTGCTTTCATTGAAGAAAAGGCCTCTATATAAGGCCATTGGAAATTATTTGTAGATAATTGCTAATGACTTAGTGATGATCTCCGCAGACTGAGAATCTAGACATCTGTTACTTTTTGCCACACTGTCAGCCATCTTGATCAACAGATTTGAAAAATCAGAAAATTGCACAGCTTTGTGAAAACAGTGATAGACCTACATTTTGTAAGATGGTCTGTGTGAAAGTGGAACACTTAGCTCGAACACTATGTCAAAAAAAGACAAAAATATAAAAAGAAAATATTTGCAAAAAAGTGTCTTCTCTTCCTGAGTCCTGTTCACATTTTATTACAAATTGACTTGGTAGAATTTTAGTAAAACTGCCTGCAACACCTCTCACATATACTCCAAATCAAAATTAAATCTTGACAGCAGAATCAGACCTGTTCCCGGGAATAATTCTCCTGGGAAGTAAGTGACACCTTCAAGGCAACTATTTTTATTCACCAACCCCAAAGTTGGGACAAACAGATTGCTCAATTGAAACCTTAGTTTTAGTGGAGTGCATAATGTGTGCTAAAGGGCTCAAGAACATAAACAGAAGATAATGGATTCTTTGTCCTGTTGTAGCTGTGTATGATTTGCAAACAGTTGAATTCCGACTGATTTTCGCCTGATATCTCATTTGTATGTTTTTAACCTTGGCTTTGCTAGTGGACTTTTAAATCAGTAGTGGACAATATTCTACTAAAGTTGAATGTTTATTCTGCAACTTTACAGCTATTGCATGCAACTTGCAGAAGGGTTTATTTTGTTAGTTCTCCCAAGTGCATAAATACTATTAACGACTAACTGTTCCCTCTACTAGACTACTGACTTAGCAATACTGTTTGCTTCTGACCATTTTTTTTTCTTATTAAACAGTAAGATTCTTATTTTTGTGTCCTCCTGCCACCCCAGTGGAAAATATTTTCAGGGCCAAAACCTATTTTGACATGTCTCTTCTGACACTTTATACAAAATCTGCCCTGACTAGTCATACTAACAGAGGTTGCCAGCCTACTTTGTGATGCAGATGTAAAATGCAAATGCAGATGTAAAATCCCAATATACAAAGACACAAAAGGCAAACCCCCAAAATTAATATAAAATACTATATATATATGCATATATGTACGTATATATAGAAATTAGTAACTTATGCAATTTTTTTCTGAAATGCTAAGCAGTCATATCTCTCCTTGCCAGACAACTTTTTTTTTTTTTTTGTACATTACTTTGTCAATTTCCTAAAAAAATAAATGATCCTATGTTATATTCTGGCCACTGTCCATGTGATTATTTGTTATCTGTTAATTTCTACACTCTCTTTAATTTCCTACCTTACCATCTTATAAATACCCATTGCTTGATGGGACTTTTTAATATACATATAATGTATTATCACTGCCCATGTTTGAAGTTTAATGTAATTTTTAGTCCAAGAAGCTGACAGAGGGACTCTCATTCCATAGTATTTTATTTGCTTGTGTGAAGAACCTCTCTATCATTGACAACAGTGCTGTGCTGTGTTCAAATATGTATGTGTTGTTATATTCAAATTGCCTTTTCTCAGACATGACTCGTAGTTCCAATACATTTTATTTCGAGAAAGAAAGAAATTGTTAAGCTTCTAAATGATTATGTTCACTTCAGTGTTTGCTGGTCTGCTATTTGTGTTCATTATTTCAACCATGCTTGACCACCAAAAATGACCCACAAAATATGCTCTCACACTAATTAAATTAGGTAGAGACACACTCTTTGTCACTGACAGTAAAAGCTGACTCCCTTGACATTGTTAAGTCCATTTTAGAATACACTTGGCTTCCAAATCTGCTAGAATTCTGCTTATTTTTGTATACAATGTAAATTTCCCAGAACTATAGTTTTGATGTACACAAACTTTTAGTATGGGCGGCTTGTAACATAGGGGAAGAAATATAATTTTTCATGGCGTATTTCTTAGATCATTAAATTATTTGAAGCACTCTATAAGCTAATGGAAAAAAATGTGTAAAATGGCTACAATTTCAGGTCAAAGTTCAAACAAAAAAATAAAATTTCACCTTTTTTTTTTTTTTAAGATGAAATAACCAGCTATCAAACATGACTCCCAGAGGTAGGGATAAGTCTCAGGAAGGCAAAGTCTTTAAATACGGGTAACAGTCTAGGTAGATGCAAGAATCGTTGCCTGAAAGCAACAAATGGGATTAGGCTGAATGACCACTGTGATCTCTTCTGACCTTACTTACCTATCTGTGAAAAAGAAAATTACTCCCTGATTTTCTTGTGGCAATCTGGTCTATCACATACTGTACACCAGCCTGAAATAAATAAAACCACAAAAGCAAATTGGAAGCCATTATTTTGACTAGAAAATGCAAGAGATATTAAAATGTTAATATCCAGTTTTATGCCCGCCTGTACAACATGTGCCAAATCTTCAAGAATCCAGTACTTGAACTTATAGTGATTAAGTGAAATAAAAGATGGTGAAAATGTGTCCTTTAAACACATAATTGGCCATGCTGCACTATGAATTTTAAATGTTGCCTACCTTAGGCCTGCTTAGCAGTTGCCCCACCTTTTTTTCTATGAATTTGGTCTCAGCTATTTAGTGATTGTTACTGTCTCCTTTGTGTCTCAGCACTGACATTGACCCAGGCTATTCACCCACTACATGTCTTAAAAACTTATTTGGGAACCAGGTTTCATCAGACATTTGTGTAACACCTAGCATGACAGTTAGATGAGGACCTAACACAAATTGTGAATAAATAAAATGTGGATACTGTTCATGGCTTTAGGCATGTTCAGGGATGAGGGGAAAGTCAACATAAAATCTAATTTCTACCTGAATTGCTCATTTAAAAAATGTCATCTACTTTAATAGTGTTAAGATTTCATACTGAATTTTAAAATCACAGCTGAAACTGTAAAGTCCCAGTAAAGTCCATATAGGGCCTCAAATTCATGGGCTTTGTAAAGGAAAGGGATTTTTTAACTATGCTTTAATCTTTTGGTGGTGGCTTTGAGAGCTCAAACCATCCTTGCTGTCAATAGGTGTAATTAAAAAGAAGAGTGATTGTGGGAAGGTGAATTATCTAGCAGTTCGATGAATAAAGCAAAATGAAGATCCTGGATCTAAAATACCATAATTAGTAGCACTTTTAATTGAAAGCAAGATTGTTTCCATGGGTTAAATGGAAAATTTCTTTTTTTTTTTCTCTTTTAGGTTGAGCTTGTTCAGGAAAGAAACCCTTTGGAATTTTGATTTTCTGAATCTTCTGACAAAGTGTAATTAAAAAATATATGGAAAAATCCAGAAAGACAACCCCACCCAAGCTTACACTCACATACTCTTGGATGTTTGGATTCATAACAGGCTTGGGGGTTGTGTGGAAGATGATTTTTTTTTTTTAAGTGCTAATAACCCTGGAATGTCAAGTAGGTTTTAGCCCCAAGCCCTCAAGACACTTTTTCTCTCTGTAGCTGACCTAACTGCACCTCAAGGAAGCTTTCCCTTAACTTCAGCCCCATAGTATGGTTTGGTTGGCATTGTGTGATGCATCACCACCTGCTTACCATCAAGTTCTCTTGGCCCTCTTTTTATGTAGTAAGTTGTGTTTTTCACCTCTTTGAGAGGTGGCGACCCTACTTCCTTCATCTTCCTGTTAACTGTGACATTTTTCAAGACAGTAAGGATGGCAGAGTACCAAGGGACTTGATTTTTAGAGGCGAATGGCCAAAGTAAGCACTAAGACTTTGATGCTGGATGTCTTGATTTGTTCATGCTATAACAGGGGAATGGATTCCACTTCTTTCAAAAAGTTAATTTGAACAGTCAGACTAAAAAGAGGACTATTACTACCTTTGTTCCTTCTAACTTCTTCATGACTTTGTTTTTTCACTACAGACTAAAAACAATTACCTTAACTAAAAACAATTACCTTACCTACACTACACATGCTGGCTTTATGAAGCAGTTGGAGTGGACAGAAAATATTTTCATATATGGAAACCTATATAATTTCTTCATCTCCGTTGTTAATCTTTCCACTAATGTGACTGGATTCCACTCTAAATGCTTTTGAGGAATAGACCTTTATAAATGTACATGCATAAAACTACAACCCATTGTCAGACATTACTATTCAATGTTGTTTAATGCACTGCAAGTCTTGTACAGGAATATCTTCAGTTAAGGTTATCTCAGAATTGAAGAGTTGGGGGTTAGTCTATATTTCATAGAATCATAGAATCATTTAGGGTAGAAAAGACCGTTATGTTCAGACAGTCTGGTCGTAAATCTAACACTGTCAAGCTGACCACTCAACCATGTCCCTAAGAGCACCATCTACATATTTTTGAAATACCTCCAGGGATGGTGACTCCAGACTGGGAGAGATTTGGAAAAGTGTCAGACTAAAAACTGTAACCCAAATGAACATATCAATCATGTTTCGAAAGGAAATGTCTATATAATTTCACTTTAATAATGTCTATATTATTTCAGTCAACTCATAATTTGAGTTGATGGTTAATTTTATTTTATTTTTTTTTAAAGTAGATGAATCTTTGCCAATAAATAAATTTTTTTTTTCGAAGTTATGGTCCAGAATTGCAAATCATGTAGAGTAACAATATTACTCCATTACCTTTCAGTATATCCTGCTTAAAATCCACATCTGTTTACATACAGTTTTGCAGTTTGAGCTTTCTGTATGTTTGCATTATGGACTATTGTTTGGAAACAAGTCTCTCAACTACAGAAAAACTCCAAGATGGAATTTATGAAAGAATAGGATATATTTAGTATCACACACTATAAATGCTGAACACTGAAAAAAAATCTTCATATTTGTTATTATGACCACACAGTATAAATCACTAATCAATGTTATAATGATTAGATCTGTAAGGCTAGAAAATGGTGGAATGATTTCTATGAGTTAAAAAGTCAATAATAAGCAGCTGTAAAGATACTTTTTCTGTTTCTCATGCTAATTGCCTTCTTAAAGCTCTATAACCTATTTCCTGAGAACGTTAGCAAGTAAAAGCAGCAGGAATTGAATCCATTAAAAAAAAAATTAAAAAGTAAGGGACACTTCATGTAATCTCCTAAATGAAATCACATTTTGATGTCCCTGATTCATGTGCTTGAGATCATTGTACTTCTAGTGGATTTTTTGCTGTTGTTGTTCATAGATTGCTAAGGAACAGAAACTGAACAAATACTGAAGATTACTGTATTGTGTGAGGATTTTGTAAGGGGATGTCTCTAAGGGAAATACTGGGGTTTTTTTAACTAGGCAAACTCCTAAGCAGTATAATCAATCTATACACTCAAACTTGCAGGGGAATAAAACAAGATCCAACAACAGATACAAAGGTGTTTTCATGTTCTCATATTTTCAGATGGAAAGCCATCCACGTAACAGAGAAAAAAAACAACCCTTTCTTAATTAAAATGTTCACACTATTTCATGTTTTATTTATTTTGATTAAAAAAACATCTACTCATAGAGTTTAAATGCTTATGTATCAACAGAGTTTTAAATCGGAAAGTTAATGTCTCTGCAGGTGACGATGGGTCCAGCTGCATATAAAGTATGTGCAACTGACACATATAGTTCACTGCACCAGTGAACTACCATCGACTAAAATTTTCTTTGTTTTACCATCAAGGCATTGTAGGTGTCTTTTGGGGATTAGAACAAAAATAATCAGGGACTAGGAATTTTCCAGCTACTTTCTTATATCAGTAATGTAGAAGTTAATTGAGTTGGTTTTGCTATACTGAAAAAAGTACCATTTCAGCTAACTGTCAGCAAACAACAAGTGTTGATATAAACCTTCACCTCTTGGAGGCAATTTCTGTTTCTTATAAAATATTGCTGTTGAAGTCTCATTGTCACTGTCACCTACTAAACCCCAAATGCCAGACTATAAACTCTCCCTGTTCTGTGACGCCAAGTGTCATGAGGTGTCCAGTTCAGTGTAATTCTCTGTACAAAGGACATGAACTCCTGATAATACAGATTTCTTCTTGAGTACACTAACAGAGGTCATTATCCCACATCCTCCAGCACCAGCTCGTGTCTTGGCAGTGGTCATCCATTATGACTCTCCAGCCTCTAGGAAGGATCATCTCTGGATCCGACACTTGAATTTTATAGGGAACTTCTTCACCTCCTACAATAAGGATCTGGAGTAGTTTACAGATGAACAGCCCAACAGCCTGAATTTGCTTAAGCTGATGTATTGACTACTCCTAAATAAAGCAGGGCAGGAAGGTTTTTTATTTTTTATTTCCTAGGTTTTTTATCTCTGAGGTTTTATCCTGTTGCACATTGGTCAGACTTTCTGCCTTCCCAAATACAATTGTCACACATCTTTAGGAATAGTCTCTGATAAGTACAGCACATCCAAACAATGTCCAAACATAATCTGAAAGAGCAGTAGTTTACATGAGTCAAGTTTGTGTGAGGGACTGTGCTGATATTTAACCAGTGTGGATGTTTGTGAGCCGTGCACTATTTACCAGTATATAACCATGGAGCCCACGCTCAGTTCTGCTGCTGTTTAAATAGATACCTGTGTCAATGGACACCTATGTGGTCCTGCTCCCAACATGCTCAAATAATAAAAGTTTAAGCAGAGCCCCAGAGACCTCAGCTGGACAAACCTCTATGTACTGGGTCCCACACAACTTTTTTCCACACAAAACATACCTCACCATAGTGAGTCAAGAGGATTAGCTTGTGTGCAAGAGCTAGCTTGGAGCTAACTTGGAGCAAAGAGAAACTTTAGCCTCAGAAAAAAATTAGTGATGAGAGAATCTTGTGTCAGCAAAACCAAGTGAAAATAAAATCGCATTATCCTCGATGGTAATAATGCAGATATGACAGTGAGGACAGAGCAACAAATTTTTTGCTCCAACTTTGACCCTGTTAGTATCACAGACCTGAAAATTGAAAGAAGTTAGTCTCTCAGTGCAAGGACTGGGGCAAAACGAAATAAACGAAAAATGTAGACTTTATATTTGCTTCATAAAAAGTGCCACTAAAGACACTGGCATTCTAAGGAGGTTCCCTCAGTTGAAAATATGTTAGTTCTGGTTTCTGGTCTGCAAGGGCATCCTGTCACCAGGCCAAATAGGGTAATTGTGCCCATTGTGCTTCTGAATCATACAGCAAATTAATCAATGCTTCCATCATCTAATTGCTACAAGATGATTAGAAAAAATTAAAAAAAAATATATATACAAATATCCTTATTTGTTTCACTTATTCCAGTGATTTACATATATTTAGCCATTTGTCAAGCAGTTAAGGAAACCAGAAAGTGAGGAAGGTGGGCTCATTTTGACCACTATAATGAAGCTCCTTAGAAGTACAAATGGAGAAAAATGAGAAACCTAGTGTAGAGGTCTCTTTTTCTACCCTTCTCCAATAGACCATCTGCCAGCTGCTCTTCTGCCTGCACTTTGTTTTTACACTGATATACACAGGGAGCAAGTATATGTTTGGGTATGTCTACTCTGATAAGACTCTTAATAAAAGAAGATGTAGCTCACAAAAGCTTGGAAACTAAAAATCAGGGCTGATGGGAACAAAACAGAGATGATGCGGACAACAGTGAAGACAGAAATAAGATGGGAGAATTTCAATTATTGACATCCCTATCCTGTGCTGTATGTTCCAATATCTCTTGTTCAGTTTTCCTGGCACCAAAGGTGGTGTTTGCAGGAGAGTAATAGAAGCAGAAGTGGCAGCAGGTGGTGTGCTCCACACAGCATGTGCTGGAAATTGCCTAAATGAAGCTCTGGGTGTGCTGTTGGGTAGCGACAGCTACTGGCTTTGAAGTGAGGTGAACAACAAGCTGAAGAATGTAAGTTAAAAAAATTTTTGCACAGCTTATGAATGGCAAATTAGCAGTCTGAAAAAACAAACAAAAAAAAAAATCCCCAAAAAACTCAAAGACAGTGTTTAGAAAGAATTTTCTTTGCCTTCCTTGGTCCAATAATTTTGCATTTTGCACTAAACTAAAGAGTGACAGAACAATCTATTTATGTCATTTAAAGTGCTCTCTTTGCTTGCTTGTTTGGTTTGGTTTATTTTGGTGTTTTGTTTTTTTTTTGTTCTTGGACTAGTTATTTACCTGACTATTTCTGTAAGCTGAGCTAGCAGATGTTAAATATACAGGAAAGAAATCGGCCATCAGAACCTGCAAGGACTGCCTTCTTAGGAAATAACATAGCATCATTCTTGGAAGACACCTACTCCTCTATAACCTAGATTACAATTTAATATGCAAAGCCTGCTTTTTTTTTCCCATTGATCCGTAGTGAATTAAATGCCAGACTCGAAGCTGGCACTTGGGAAAGTGAAAGTATAGTGAAAGTACAGTGAAACTATACTTTCACTATAGTGAAAGTAGGCTGGTTTTTCTTGCAAGTCAATGCAGTAGCGGCAAATTTTCCAGTAAAGTCAGTTTTTACTTTAAAAAATGTTGAATGCCATTTCCTAAGAAAGTAAGGAGAATGTGCATTCTCAAGAAAGAACAATTCAATTTGCTGAATTTGCAAGTACTTTACAAAAGGTAGAGATTTTTAAACTCATGCCTATATTAACAAGTAGTGCAGATCAGTAGAAGCAGATGTGGAGAACGAAATAGTGATGAGGAATTTTCCTATTTTCAGTCTATTCCATTGGGCTGAATGTCCACTGGTGACTAGAGGGCACTTGGTTTGATCCTGGATCACGTGTTCTAGCTTAATGTTATTCAGAAGATTCAAGCTCAAGCTCCCACAGCTCTGATATGAGGCTGATGTTCAGGTGACTGTCAGAAGTGCCTGAACGAAATCGCTTCTGTTCATGCATCCTAAACTACTTTTAAGGTTAGGTTAACCTGGCCTAGGTTACCAGCTGCAGAACCTGAAGCAGTTCATAGTTCAGTATCAGAGCCTGGAATACTCCATCTATATAACACCACTTTTCAGAAGCAATATTTTAACACTATTTCTATCATTTGCAACTTGATTTTTTTTCCCTCTTCACACACTACTTACTTATATGGAATCCCAAAAGAAAAATCTACTTTGTAGATGGATTTTATCCAAGAAAAGGGCTATGTAAATGAATAGATTTTCTCAGATATGCATGAGATATTTCATATGTGCTATCCCGATTTTTGTGTAAATAGGCTCATGATTAAAATTATCTAGTCAAAGATATTGTAAATTGTACAATTAAAATGAAACTAAAAAGTAATTTGAACTTAGATTAATATTAAAAGAAATTTAGAAAATACCTTGAAAATCTTATTTTTTTTGTCCTGGATTAACAAAACTTCATAACATCTTGTCTGTACTTGCAGAGAACCATCTCTTTAAACAGGTAAATGGAAATCAGCTCTACTTGGTTGGATTTACATACATAGGTTTCTTTTGAGAACTTCAGATTCAGTGTTTATCATAATAAAATTAATAAGCTTTAAAGTTTAAAGGAGTCAGTGAGGTTTTTTACAGGGTCTTAAATATCAACATCTAGTTTATATAGGGGTGTATGCTTGCTCTTTAATTCCACTGGAAGATGCAGGCAATATAGGTTTTTGCAGTATTATCCAAAAACTAACAAACCAGAACCACACAAACGTAATATGACAAATTATTCTGGTTTTTATAGAGATAAGTATCTGGCTATTGATCTCTCCACAATGCCCAGAGACGGGACTTAGTTTCATGTGTATGTAAGCCAGAATGATGCATAGATTTCACAAAGCACTATGTGTGGTCCATATGGATACCATGTGCCTGTTTTTTTACCCGCACAATGATCACCTACCATAAGATAACTTTCATTCAGTTCCCTTTGGAGTACATGAAATGTTGACAAAGGGAGCAGCATGTGCTGAACATTAATTGGCACCAGACAAACTCATTATTCTCTGAAAGATGCAGTTCATCAATAGGGAACCATCTGCATTGTATTTACGTAAGTAACTATTGGTTTTGCTTTTAGTGCCATGCTGGATCCTTGACAAAATAGCAAGATATTCCTAATATAACCAGTTCGATTATACATCCCATTGAACAAACCAGGCAGTGAAGATGTATGACTGTGAGTTAAGGATTAATTTAATTTTCTGATGGTCAAATGAGTTTCTGTCAAAAACAATATGGAAAAAAATGTAGTAAAAGAATCTTTGCTTCAGTGAAGTGGGAAGACCTTCTAGCTCAGAAACCTGTCTCAGGTTGTGAAAACTAGTACATATTTAGGGAAATAATATAAGACTAAGGCAGTTTGTCTCCCAGCTTTTGATATTTGTAAGCTCAGATGTTTCTTTAGCCAAGATGCTATCAATGGTACCATATTTGATGGTCTGTGATAGGTCTTCCATAACCTTTCCAACATTGTTTTGCCTACATATGCTTTTTGACATGAATGAGAACTAATCTTTTGGTAGTTTCAGTTTTCAGTTTTCTTTTACTTTGCATAATTCTCTCCAATTTCAACCATATAGACTCCTGTATTATTTTATGAGAAAAATGCCCTTGTGCCTCTAAGCCTAGTCTTATAGAACTTATTGTATAAACTTGAAGAATGCTAGCTCAAACTTTGTTTAGTTGGCTTCAGTTCTGTCCTTCTCTCTGCTGCTGCTGTACGCAGTCACATCAAACTCACTCCACCCTTATTTAGATAACATATGAAGAATTCCACCTTTTCCTCATGCAGATGAACCTTTACCTGGTCTTTCCTGGCATCAAATACCCATCTACCTAAATTTACAGCTACTCTAAGTTTGGAATTGTATGTGAGGATATCTGACCTAAAATTAGTATACTTTGATACTAAATACTTTGATAGTAGAGAATTCTTCCTGATAAGTATGCATAATTTTGTTTTCATCCTCAAAGAATACAATCCTTTAATAGCAAATTTTAAAATGAAACCTACTATTTCTGAGGTTTTATAATTGTTTGATAGTGACAAAAGATTGTATTATCACATTTTTGTAAAGAGGAAATGCCTCTTTTTTACTGGTATTAGCGTGCACAATTTCTTTTTTAGTTTCATGCCAGACATGGTGCAGATCATATAGGAGGGTCATGTTGACATTTATTGACTTCCTAGTTTATTGGACAGTTGGAATAAAATTTTTACTACTGAAAAATTACTCCACAGTTGGCTAGCACCTTTTATTTTTCTCAAAGAAATTATATATGACATCTAATGTTCAAACTATTAGTTAAAACTATTCTAAAGTTCACTTTACTGTTAAAAATAACAGTACAGTTCATTGGTTTCTGTCCATTTTTATAAAATATCCACTAGTTCCTAGGGAGAACAAGTCTGAAGACCCTTTCAGATTCTTTGCTTTTATTGTCCTGATGGTCAAAAAATATTCATAGATATTTTCTGGAGAAGAAGTAGAGAAACGTGAAAAATCCCCGTCAATCTGCATTACTTGATGGAACTGTACAGTGCTCATGAAACAAATTAGTTGCTGACAAATATTACAGATGTAATGATGAGCTACATGAAAGAGGACACACTGTAAAAAACATGTCTTAATTAGCAATGTGGGTATACTGCACTTGATGGGCTTGGCATGCTTACATTTGCCTACTGTTAGAAGGGTGGTTTGTCAATTAGTACCAGTGAATTTATCGTGAGTGGAACCTTTTTTCCTTATTTAGTATGATAGGATATCGTATGGTTCACACTGCTGCTGCAAAAGTAATTTTACTGATCTAAAGAAGGAGAAAAATAAGCATAGGAATCAGAACTTCTTCTTTCCAGCACCATACTGCAACGGTTTATTGTGACTGTGGAACTACAGCTTTGCAGTAGATCCTCATGTCACTGGAAATCTTTAATACTTGAGTTTCTAAACAAAATAACACCTATGGCATAACATTTCCACACAGCTTAACAGGAAAAGTAGCTTAACACTGTTTAATTTAAATTTGGGATACTAAAACAAAATAACTAACATACCAGTTTTCAAAGCTCAGGTATATTCTTTTGAAACAAAAAAAGGCAAGGTGGTCTTGGGAACTGTGTTTTGGTCTTACACACATATACCCTAGAGTCATGACACGGTGTTAGTATAATACTGTATTTTGTCTCCAGTCAATAGTGACGTTATGGAAAGAAGTATTTTGTCCCAGACTTGTAAGAACAATGACAATGTGTAGAAATGTTCTTTAATTAGGTCATAACTTTGTCAGTCTAACTTCCCCAGGGATCCTCTCCCAGTGTTGCTTAGAATATAGGTCTTTGTTTCTGTCTTGCACATTTCCACCTCCTAGCATGAGGGGGGTGAGCAGCTGTCACTCTTCACCACTTCAAACCCAGTTTCAGTTCCTTATTTTGACCCTTACAGTATTCCCATCTACAGAGGTTAAGAGGTGATAAAAAAAGAAGTTATTTTATTTTTCTGTGGGAAGTGGGAAGTGTTGCTGCATACTGTTACCTCTGCCTGAATATCAGTGAGCTGTTAGAATTGTTGCTTTAACCCAAAATTACCGGTTTCAATGCATGTAATTTAATAATGAATATAGCCCATTAACAGGAATTAAACTACTCCAAAAATGTAGGATTTTCTTACTCAGGATATTACAGGATTTCTGCTACTCTCCATTATTTGTTTTGATACTTCTAAAATTACCTTTGACAAGAGTGCTGATTAGAAAAATTTTTTGCACAATTTTTAATGGAGTCTAAGAATCAGAGTATTGAAGACTTGAAAAAATTATCCGTATAGATTTCTTCTCTCATATATCTGTTCCTCAGGAAAATTCAATTCAAGTCAAAATGTTTAATCCTAGAGAAATGGATGGGTCCAATTCCTTTTTAGATGAGACTAGAAGGCAAATATTGTGTGGTTTAGAGTTTGAAGAGGCTTTTAATTTTTCTTACTGCAACTTATTAGAGTAACAGATCTTCAAAAGACTCATTGTTGGAATACAAGTAAGAAGAATATTTTTGGGGCCATACCTACTCTTGCTTTGATATTTTTTTGCTAGTGTGTGCATTTCTATGCATGGAATGGAAATATAGGGTGGCCATTGAGAAAACATTTCTTTGTGGAAAAGAAGAAATGTAAATTTACATGTGCACTTTGAATCTTGGGGGCAGAAGCCTTGAAGGTCTTGTTTGCAAACAAGAAGGTTGTTGATGACGGTATCTGTTTTGTGTGGTGGTCATGAAAGGCTGTGTAACTCACTCTTGTATTAATGTTACAAAGTAAAACTGGATTTGCATTAAAATATAATGTTAGTTTGACTGTTACCTGCCTCTGTATAAACTGTGGGTTTTAATAATGTCTCTTTTCTCCTCGAAACTCAGAAAAATAATATAAAATCATAGACAAAGTGATCAAAATGTTACATTCTGATTCTGTTGTGTCAAATTTTTTCCTGGATTTCATGTGAATTCTCATTCAGTCAACTGAGTTTGGAGAATATAACAGGCATTTTTTTTAAATGGAATTTTTTTTCTAAAGCAAATATAATTACAGAAGAATATAAATTCAGACTTGGTAAGTTATTTCCTATTTATAATATTCAGTGAGGAGCCGGTGTGGAAAAGTTCTATAAATGATAAGAAATTTTGTGTCAGTAAATTACAAGTTATATTGAATTTCCAAAGTACAGCCTCTTCAGTTAATTAAAAACTTTGGTTTTCATGAGAAAATGCTTTTTGTTGAGCTCAAATTATGGAATTCTGATATTGGATTGTTTGGATATTCAAGAAAACAAATCCTGATGGGTATGGGCAGGACAGCCATCACTCTTGTTGGAAAATATATTATTTCAGGCACATATGCATTGATCATCTATGATGACCTTCATGGAGGCATGCCAAGTCAAGGAATGTTTTCCTCACTCATTGGCATCATAAAATCATAGAATCATAGAATGGTTTGGATTGGAATAGATCATAAAATCATCTAGTTCTAATCCCCCTGCCATGGACAGGTACACCTTTCACTAGACCTGGTTGCTCAGAGCCCCATCCAGCCTGGCCTTGAACACTTTCAGGGAAGGGTCATCCACAACTTCTCTGGGCAACTTGTTCCAGTGCCTCATCACCTTCACAGCAAAGAACTTCCTCCTAATACCTAATCTAAACCTGCTCTCTTTTGGTTTGAATCCATTCCACATTGTCCTGTCACTTCATGCCCTTGTAAAAAGTCTACCTCCATCTTTCTTGTAGCCCAGAATCATGAGTATCAGCTGTGAAAGCGTTTTTCTGAATAGATGACAAGAGTAGTATGAGCACGTACAAGATGTTCACAGATTAATTTTATCAACAGTGGAGCAGTGTAGTAGGCAGACAGCAGAGGCACCATTAATTTTGCATTGAAACTCAAAGATTATACTGGAGAACATCAATGGCCTGAGAAATTTTCACTGATAGTTTTCAAACATGCTTGGTGTTTATGTATCAACAGTGGTATTTGAACAAACAGCTCAGAAGAGTATCTACTGCCCTTGCTGCCTGGATATGAAGTCCTTTGCTGGCTAAGTTGATTCTTTGTCAGAAAACAAGGGCAGGCTGCTGCCTTCTTATCTGGCTGACATTTAAGAGCCAGCCTGCTGTGTTCTTCTTGAGTGTAGAGAAATAGGAGCAGAAGTTTTACCACGTCACTTCCACTTCCAAAGATGTATAATTTGTGGTAATTCCCTGCTCCTATCTTCTCCTAAAGTGTAGAATGATGGACTTTATTCCACACAGGGAGGTGTTGTCGGTCGAGCGGGGCAGGAGGACGACACGGTGATCAGGGATACCAGCACCCTTTATTACAACAGTGCCTCTACTTATATACACTTCTGGGTGTCACACATGTACATGCACTATTGGTCTAGCATAAACATAACAACTCATGATTGAGCCCAGGGCCAGCTGGGCTCCCCCACAGGAGGAACCTGCATACCTCACTCCAAGTCTGTTTTTTATTTAAATAATAATTTTTTAAAGTCAACAAAAATGTGCCTTCATTTATTTAGCTTTTTCTCATTACTTGTACTGCTACAGAAAGCTCAGAAGCAAAGAGAAATCCCAGTGCCTGTACCTCTTGATTACATATCACAGGGAAGTCTTAGCTGCACCACCTCTCTGCTGCCCTGTCAGAGCTTTTGTGGATTCTGCAATATGACCAATAAGGCCACTGACAGTCTTTCAAGCTCTTTAAGGGCCTCTGTCCTAACATTTTCATAGGCTATATTTTCCTGTTTGCTGTTTGCAAGAGGCCAGAGAGCAGTCTTTTATCATGCACATGCTGCCTAGTATTTACTGAACCTTGGGAGCTGTAAAGTTTTGAAATAAGGGGTTTCATCTGCACAGCATAAGTAGGACAGGGGATTAAAAATCTGAAGCACAGTTTGAGCTGCATATCTTCTGCACCTGACACTTTAGGGTAGAGATGATAGTACAAGTCCGGCCTGAGGCTCCAAAACCTTTGGAATGACCTTTTAAAACGTAATTTCTCTTCTGCAAAGCGAAAAAGCAACAAACTAAAACTGTTGCTTTCTCTTTCTGGAGAAAAGAGCAGACAACAAAACAAGCATGGTTAGTATATTCCCTTTCTGCAGTAGTATCTGTCTTCCCATTGTCTTAACCATGCCTGTGTCCCTCCTTTCTTTTACAGTACTTCTCCCCTTTTTCTCATAAGATTCTTAACTTTCTTTCTCCCTTTCTTATAGGAAATTCAACATCCCCCTCTGTCTCCTTTCCTGATGCAATGGTATTCATTCCATTTTACCTCCCTTCACACAACATGTAACTGCTGAAACTGCCACTGTCCCAGGAAGCCATGCATTTTCCCAGATGTAGTTAGGTGTATATACTGTCTTATTAGAGGGCTTTCTGACTGGGGCTTAGGTTGTGGCAGTTCAAACAGTGTTCAGTGCCTCTCAGGTGCAGCTGAGACAAATGCATTGCTTTTAATGATCACAAATAGGCAAGCTATGTAGGCCTGTGCTAGATTGGTGGCTAACTGATGCACAAGTATGCAAGGGACTGAACGGTGAGATACCTAGTCCTTCTCGTTCAAACAAAGGGAAATCAGCTGGACAGGTGGAACTGAGCATGGATGTAGACAGTTTTCTCTCAACTGAGGAGTTGGAAATGTAAATTTGGAGTAAGGTAGAGCTCTTAGAGCTCTTAGAGTTGTGCACTGCCACAGGACAAATGTCAAAGTCTGAAATTTTTTTTGATCTTTGGACATCCTCATGCACTTTTGGTTAAGGACAGCATGTTCGGTTCTGCAGAACATTTGTCATCAACAGTGTTTTGTGACAAGTTTGCAAACAGCAAACAAACAAAGCAACTATAGCAATTACCATGTGTGCCTTTCTACTCACTGCATCCAATATTAGCAATAGAATGTCCAGAACATATTACTGTAATCTCTTAGAAAGGAAATATTTTGAAATTTTTAATGATCTTTCTGAGGATTGAAGTCTGATACTGAAGATCGGACTGATGGACTTTAAAGAAAAATATATGGTTAAATTACTAACATTCCTGAATATCTCTAGGAATTTTTTTTTTTTTTAATTTTTGAGGATGAATGGGTATTTTTCCATTTTGCACCAGAGTCCTCTAACTTTTCAATGTAAGGACACTAATTCAAACAAAAGTAGTACTGAGCGTGCATTTCAAGAGTTGCAGTAGTCCAGGCAAGAGAAATTGTGTACCTGAGCACACAAACTAAGGATCTTACTTTTTGTTGCCTGCCAAATATAAACATATTGTATGTTCTAAATAGTGGGTCTGCTCTGGCTGTAGGGACATTTCTCTCCATGTGTTGAGCCTTTTTCACATTTAGATCAAGACCCTTGGCAAACATATTTCTATTAAAAATTTGCAGAAAGCTTATTCTCCTCTAGGTTGTTTATCTTTCTCAGATATGCTGATTTTTCTGTGCAAAAGACATCACTAGGGATTGTGATGTAGACTCAGAATATGTTTTCTACAAATAGAGTACGTGTCCAGCTGGGTGTCTGGCTTCTTGAGCTTCAGGCTGACTCTTTAACTTAATTTAAATGTGTGATTAGCAGGGGTTAGAGACTTTACGGATTCCCATTTTAATTCAGCTAAACACAATTCATGGAACAGATACCACGCTAAAAATAATGTTTATATTTTTTTTTCCAGGGGCAGGAGAAATGGAATTATCTTACCCTCTGCTCCCATTCTTACACAATGGAACAGCTGAAGTGTAGTTCTTTTCTTCCCAAAAAAGAGCTGACCTGTCACTTACTACACATTAAGGATTGTTTAGGACCTTTGCTCCAGTCATATTCGAGTAATGTAATGCTCATTCTTGTTATAAATCTAAGACCATTTGAAGGCTGGTTTGTTGACCATTAGATACTGCAATGAACTCTATGGACCTAATTGCAAGATACTGAACTTGTACCAGTCAGAAACAAACCTCACTCAGCATTTTTGCAATGTTTTCAAAGAATAATGAAAGAGCTTTATTGTAAAAGCTTACTTTCTTTTCTTTGATTGAGGAAAAGGGAGAACAAAATATTTTTAGACAATACCATTCAGACAAGAACTGAGTGCTTCTAGTGGTTTACTCTGTATGTAAACTGATGAACATTTCAGATTAAAATATGCTATACAAAAGTATATGTCTTCACACCAAATATCATAGAACATCATTCCTGTAAACTGTTATTTTTTAAAAGAGCTATCATTTGGAAGGAAGACTGAATTGACAGTTTACCCACAAAAGTGCATACTTTGTGTCTCTCAGTGAGGTGGAATCTGATACATTGCTATAATATGACTAAATATATAGTTCCATAATGTAGTGTGGCAGTTTAAAAAATTTGAGACAGAAGCTTTTCTAATATTTTCTGGAATTTATTTGCATCATCTGAATAAGTATATTTCTTCAAAAGAAATTGCTATGTACACTGTTATTCTTAAAATCCTGTTTATGGACAAAAACAAAGCACACCTACATCTAAAGGAATGAAACAAATGCAACAAATGACTACAAATGAAATCTTAGTAGCCTAATTAAAGAAAATTTTTTAATCAATCTATTAGCCAAAATTATTTGTAATTATTACAAAAAAATCCAAGGGGGAAAAAAAATTAAAGTTGTTATGTACATTCTTAGTTTCTACCCCTCATCATGGTGTGATGCTCCTGATTCCCCTGCTGCTTTGATCCTAAGTTTGCTGATCCTTCACTGAAAAAAATGTGTTGTTCTTGTCACCAGTTTCTTCTTTCTCATTCTAGGGTTCACTTGGAGTAATTTTAAATGTTTGCCGGTGGGCTTTCACACCTTTGCTCTTTCTTCATTGGTCTACAGCTGCATGAAGTTACTGTGATTGGAGCTATGGTCCCATTTGTGTTTGTTAGGTACTATGTGTTTATTCTCTTTGTTAATTCTCAGACTAGTTTTGTCCAGCTCCAGGTTTATATTTCTGTTAACTGACCACTGGGAAATTGGTTGTAATCATGAGGTTTCTAGTGCCAAGCCCATGTCCCACTTCTTATCATTTTTTCTCCATTTTGTTAGAGTAATTGCTAGGTACATAGTTCACCAGCTTAAAGCAATTTTTTATGTCAGATCAGGTTGAAAAAATGCTTGGTTGAAATTCTTGATGCTCAATTACCATTTTTAACCCAATTTTTATTAACTGCCGAAACAGTTAACTAAGTTTGAAGTCATATCACTTTGAGCTGGTTTTTACTGCTCAGCAACACAAAGAATATTTTTGGGATTTGTTACTACACAACGAAATAGGAAAATGGAGCAAGAACTAAAGTTTTCAATTTGACATATTTTCTATCATTTGTTGCATAAACAAGAAACAATTGCAGAGCAAGAAGCAGTTTGGGCTTCTCTCTGGGGTCAGCTTGCTCAAGTTATTTTGGCCTGAATTCTTTCATTTTTGGAATATACGCACTCATCAGGGCTTAGATGTCTGCAGAACTACCCATTCCTTTTGTTAGCCTCCTCTTTTCTGCAACCATTTTCTAACATGGTTTACCGTTTTGAGATGTGACAATCATAAAAAATGATGCAAAAAGGCACCTTAATAACCATAAACAATATCTCTTTTTAACTGTGATTCACAAAAATTTCTTTTGGTTGATACCTTCTTACAGGAAAGTATGAAATGAGGTTTACCTATGACTAAGTAGGATCTTTATTTTTCCAAAAATCAAGCAGTCAAGTAGCAGGAAAGAGTAAGAGATTAATAGGAAAGACAGGAAGGGAGGAGCTCCTGTTTTTCTGCATGTGTAGAAGTGATCTTCAGTTCCCTTTCTCTTTATTTTAATCAGTGTGCATTTTGACTTAAAATAAAGTCATATGGTTTGTGTTCTGAAACTTAAGTTATTTTAAAGTGGAATAAATTTCCATGCTCTCCAAAGTTTGCAGCTATTCTGACATGTTTAGTTTTGTTTCTTACGGAAAAACTACGGCAATTTTGTTAATTGTGAGAAGAGTTTGGCAATTTGCCCAGAGACACTTATCAGAAGAGTGTTTTAGTTTGCTGTCAAAATTCTAATCTCCACAGCCATAGAAAATCTTAAATCTCAACTCAGTTCTCAGCTCAGAAAACCTGTGTAGATAATTTATCTTACAACTTGGTAATTTAATATTAAAGTCAAAACCAGTCTCATTCTTTCACTACCAGAAACCAAGGGATAACAGAACAGCCATGGGGTGTCTAATCATGGGAGTTGCTACTCAGGATCTGGGTGAAACAACATGCAGGTGATATATGCAATTACCCTTCTACATTTCATCTGGATTTACACTATTTTTTACCAACTTTTATGTTCTTTGGAAAAGGCCCCCAAATGCTTCTTATTCAGCTGTAGATCCTAGTTTTAAGGGATTTTTCAGTTGTGTTGAGGGGAATAATTTAGAAAAGGTCTTTTTTCTGTTTACACTCTATCTTCAGACTATGATCTACAAGAATAAAACACTCATTACCTTGCCCTTCTGTATAATGAAATTTTGTAAAAGATCA
>JAYRBT010000042.1:18717732-18747089 GCA_036023395.1 Myiotriccus ornatus | reverse complement strand
ATCTTCAGACTATGATCTACAAGAATAAAACACTCATTACCTTGCCCTTCTGTATAATGAAATTTTGTAAAAGATCAATTAATCTCATTAAAGCAATATACAGCAAGAATAGATTTCTTTCATAATGCTTTTATAGCACTGATTGAGTACATTGGATTAGATGTGATAACTCCTGAGTATAGTTTTCTTAGCTCCTGATTAAGAGTTAGGTGGAAAAGCATTCATGTAGCTAATGATAAACTAATCTATTCAGGAGGACAGAATGTTTATAGCTAATTTATCAGTGACCTGCAGCACAGTGTGAAAATAATTAATTAGCGACATGCAACTCGCAATGCACAGGAAATGAATACAACTATTTTTAGATTGTTAGTAATTTTCTGTGATTATGAATGCGTGCCTCTTCTGTAGCTACTGAAAACATATTTTATAGTGTGACTGTGTGTTGTTTTTACACTCTCTCCTCTCTGTTTTTAATTATAGTACTATCATATGAGTGTATCTGGAATTAGAACACTGTAGCTGTAGGCCAGCAATAGCTTAATTGTTCAAGATCCCACATAAACTAATTGTTGCTTGTGATGAGCTTTCTTTGGAAAAGATTGCATTCCCAAATTGAAGGAAACAGGAAGCAAATACGAGGATGCTAAAAATAATTATAATGAGAAATCAGAAGCTTTCTAAATTAAGTTCTAGAATGCTATTTAAAATCACTCACATGCTTTCTCATTTAACACTGCCCTTCTTCCAAATTTAATTTGACCATATCAATGATAGCATATATATTATGATTCCTTAAGATTTTCAGTATTCAGGACAGACTTTGCAGACTACTGATTTTGGTCCTGAAAATGAACATATATTAATTGTTTGGAACTATCTAACACACCAAATTTGGTTCTGAAAATTACTGAAATCTGGAAAGTATCATGACAGCAATCAGTACAGAGTTAGCACCGAAATTTAAAATTTAGCAGAAAGATCTAAAAGCCTTTCCAAAATACCTAATTGCTAAAGAGCAACAAAAATAGATAGTTACTAAACAACTGTATAAACATTTTGCATATCATAATAGAAAGCAAAATATTTAAAAAAGCAATTTTTAGGGCAGGCATCATATTATACTTACTGAGCATTTTGACACTTCAGGCAATACCTGGCATTACAAAATATTTATAAAGCATATTAAAAAAAATTCCACATGAGAAAGAGATTAAAATTGCACTGAATAAACAGCAATTACAGTTTATAATGTTTGGAGGTAATAAAAGAGATAATTCATTGCATACTGAACATGTAAATGTGATTTTCTCTTCATAATTGTGTCAAGTGCATTTTTCTGAACACCAGTACTGAATGTCAGTTTTTTTAAGCTCTCTTAAATTTAATCTTTTCAGTCAAATAATATAACTATTAATAGCTTTTAATATTTGCTATGGGCCTGTTTTTATTTTCTGAAGAGTTAATGATCATCAAAATTACTAATTTTTGTAACCTTGGGAGCAGCTTACATGGCCATGGATGAATGTCACAGCATATAACATAAGACACACTTTTGTTTCTAGTCTTACCTAAAAGTAGCCTGAAGTCCTTTCCTTCTTTGCTGAAAGCTGTGTATAAGTAAGAGGGAATTCAATACATACATTAACTAAATTGTACTGGAGGACTACCCTATCGTTTGGAGAATATAATTATTAGATACTGTTTATACAGAAATGTTTTGGAAGAGCAGGAGTGAGACTGTTTTGGGACAGAGGAAGATAACTGACTATACATGTAATATTGGTTTTCGGCTTTAGTGCTAACCCTAACCAAAGAAATTGTGGTTGTAGTGTAAATTGACAAGCCAGAAGGAAAAACACAAAAGAGTGTTAGTTTGAAAATATTGCATTAATTTCTTACTTTTGATATGAAATGTAAGAAATTAGTGAAACACTTCTTTTACTATTTAGAGAAGGGAAGGAACTGAGTTTCATTTCATTTGTTATTGTATCAAATAGAAAAGACGGCAAAAAGAGGGGAGGCATGCACATCTCCTCACTGAGGAGGCCTTATCAGTAGCTTTGGAGGATCCACTCTGGAGATGTTCATGAAAGACTGTGGCCTGTGGGAAGGACCCACCCTGCAGCAGGGGAAAGGTGAGCAGGAAGGATTAGCAGAGAGGAGCTGACATGGGCTGACCACAAGACCCATTCACCACCCAGAGTTAAGAAGGATGGAGTGAAACTGAGCCTATGAAAAAGAGGGGGTGGGGAAGGTGTTTAGTTTTTGTTTGTTTCTCACTATCCAAATCTATTTTAATGGGCAATAAAATAAAACAGTTGTCCTAAGGTCAAGTCTGTTTTGCCTGTGATACTGAGCTTCCAATCTTCATCTTGACCCATGGGCTTTTTTATGTTTTTTCTTCTTCCATCTTTTTGAAGACAGGAAGTAAGAAAGTGGTTTGGTATCTGGCAGCCAGTCAAGGTCAATCCATCACACGTGTATAAGATGTGTAATCTTCCAGATATGTCTATTGCCCTAATTTGGCATTAACTTGGTTGAAAATTTTGCACAAGCTGCTTTTGCAATGGAAGTATGGGCTGATTCAATTGCTGGGCACTTCGCAAGTGGAAAGATTGTAGAGGGCATGGACTGAATTCTGAGTCCAACTCTGACATTGATTCTTCCCTGCTGTAGTCGTGTCACTTACCTTCAACAAAATTACTAGCTTTCAGGGCTTATACTGTGCTTTATGAAGTTTCATTATATGTTACTTGCAATGATTTGCTATGTAAGAATGAAAATCTATCACAGAGTTCCCCTGACATTTGTTACATTTGTAATGTCTGACAGACTTGTGCTGCTGTAACCATGGGAGGACCCTGGATCACTCGCAGTTGTCAGATAGATGTTTTTCCTTTAGAAACCCAGCTGAATAAAACACTGCTCTTAAATTCTATGGATCTTTTTTCCCTGCATAAGAAAAATGTAAAAATCGTCCTAGAGATGCATGACTAACAGTTTCCTATTCCTTTTTTCTTATTGATTTGGATTTCTGAATAAATACAGCAAAGGTGGTGGAACAGCTCCTGTCAGCGGAAGGAACCCAAGATCAAGACCTTATTGAGGGATTTGGATATCACAAGTGCATGAATGCTTGAGTGGGCATTGTTAATTAAAGTAACTTGAAATTATTTTCAGTATAGACTCATTTGCCAGCTAGAACCTCATGATCTTGGAAAATGAGAATACTCGTCCTTTGGGATGACAGAAAAGGCCAGAAAAGTGTACGTACCAAATATTCAGATTCCATATGACAAGCCTGTATGTGAAATCTTATTTTAAAACCTACAATACTTGTCAAACTGCTTAAAAAGAACGTTTTTTTTTTTGCTCTCCTCTGAGGAATAGTTTTCCACATTATACATCCACAAGGTCTTATGATTAACTTTAAGCACTATAAACTTGCAGCAGGACTAGCATTCATATAGCTAAATTTAGCTATCATGCTGCTGTTGGTTGCTGATAAGCTAAAATTACATCCTTTTGATTTGTCTGCCATTTAAAAAATATTTTAGAGGATTATTAAGTTCATAATCAGAATTATCACTGTTTCTCCACACTGAATTTAGGGTCTTGTGGCTGAAGTGTGATTTCATACTTGTCTATCTCTGTTTTTACAGACAATATGCTTCATAAATTTAACTCCCAATGAAATGACTCTAAAAAGAGTGACAAAATGCATTCTATTTCTTAAAATAGTGAAAGACTCTTCAACATATTCTATCATAATAGTGGAAAAATAAGGCAGACTAATATTAAATGGCCAGCATTCCCAACCACATGGAGAATAGTAGCAACGGTTCCTATAATATTTTCTGGATGACTGCTTATTTTAGCTGTATAAATTGATAATATATGTGATAAAGATGTTCAAAGAGTTTTCTTGGGCAGAGAATTTCTGGAGCATGAAACCTGTATTTCACATCTCAAACTACTTGCCAGTGATGGACTCATCTTCTATTATTACTCTCCCATTCCTAACCATTTCAAACATTTTCACAAATGTGACTCTAATAAATCTCTACTAAATCATACATGTTTCCCTTACTTTCTGAGCTAAAAGGAGTTAGCAGCACGTCCTACAGGTCAGCTATTTGGCTTTGCTTTTGTGACCCATTTGTTTGCTGCCTTTCTGAGATAGGGCAGTAGCAGACCACACTACAGGGACAAGCCATGAGCCTCTGAATTCCTTAAAATTACTGGACAGATGTTGTAGTGCACTGTAAAATCTCTGTGATGCAGCGGTGTTGTCCATGACTTCTTTTCATCCAGTTTGAGGAAACTTTAAAGTGGAAACACCTAGGAAGAAAAGGCATCTTAAATTCTTGTCTTCCTGCCAAAAATTATGCTAACGAGGCATGGCAAAATGGAGAGGTTACAGCCACAGTGATCCCTGGCAAGACACTCTTGTCTAAATTTCGACCTCTTCAGCCTTGAAGTAAATAAAGGCATGCTAATATTCTAATGTAGCAAAAGATGAAAAGAGTGTGTAATTTTTGCAGAATGTAGAGAAGAAAACTAATCCCTGTTTACATGAGAGACTTCCAGGCTCTGCTTTCACAGCAGGCAGGATTTGCTCAAGTAGCTGTATGCTGCCTTTCAACCTGGCATAATAAAATATGTATTGTCACTCTTTCGGTGTGAAAGAACGGGATATGTCCATGTTGGAGTTATTTCTAAAAGCATCTGTGATTTTACTTAGCTGTGATTTGCAAGACTGTAAAATGACTTTTCAGTATTGGAACCTCTCAAGGGTTTCTGTGTCATAGTTGCCTAATCTCCTCATCAGTTCAGATCCAATTCTTAAAACTGTTAATAAAGCAGATCAAGACTACTCTGTCACAGCCCACCTACACACTAAAACATTGTGCTCTATAATAAGGAGACATTATCACTGAGTTTTTTTTTGTTCCCTTTCCACAATGTCTCATGCTAAAATGTCCTGCTTTAGAGTTCTGAACACGTCTAAATTAAGATGATTTATTTTAATGTATTTATACTCCTAATAGGCCTTTCTTATAAGCAGATTAAGCTACCACCAATAAAACTACTAGGCTGAAATAGAACAAGTAAATTACTTCAAGTGAAGAAATAAATTCAGATTTAACATTTGTTGTCTTTGGAAAATAAAACAGACTGCTATTTTTCACAGCTAATGTGGAATTTCTCAAGTTATTGCAGGCAATAAAAGAGCCTAGGACAAGACTCACCTGACAATACTCTGCTACCAAGTCCTGTCTTGAATGTGGAGAGAGATTACATTGTATTGTAGCAATATGTATAGGTAAATAAATAATCCTTTGGGCCTCATTTCAATAAGTAAAATCATGTTGATGCTGCCCCAGCAGGAGCACGTTTCATACATGCTGAGGTCTCCCTGTCAATCTAAACAAAGGACTCACTTTAGCTGAAAAACAATTGAAGGCTCAGAGGAAAGAATTTAACTGAGTTTAAATAGTAGAGGCATTTTCTTGAAATTTAGTCTCTTGGGTTAGTTTTTTTGTTTTGTTTTGATTTTTTTTTTTCAATGCCACAGTCTGCTATTCAGAAGATTGTCTTAACTCTGAGGCCATAACTTCTCAGATAAAAAAGATATTTATAACTACATACAGTTATACTTTGAATGGTAGGTGGAATAAAAACAAAATTAAGGTTAGAAACTTTCATGTATGGTTTAGGGCTGAAACGGAAATTTATGGACATGGGGAGTTTTCTCCCTTATCAGTGGGCTTATGTCATAGATTCTTTAGTGCAGACTTTAAAAGTTGCAGAGCCATATGTTTTGAGGATCTTTGATATGATCTGCAATAAATACACATATCTTGAACAGTTTGCTCATCTTAGATCAATTGTTTTGAAGACTAGTGGTATATATGATAATAACGAGTAAATATTACCTAAAAACTGGATGGAGTTTAAAATATCAGAATGATCTTTCCTCGTTGTCTATGCTTGATTTGTGTTACGGTAGAATTTGGAAGGGTATAGGTATATGGCCTTTACAAGGAGAAATATATATATTTAAAACATACTGAATATCCACTGTTTGCTAATGCTTGTTGTTATCTCCAAGATGCCTTCTTCTCTTCTTAAGTCAGCTGACTAAGGAAAGGTAAGCTCTGAGTATTTTATAGCCATATCCTTTTAGAAAACGTAATAAAGCTCCACATGTCATTTGGCTGTAATTTCTGTCAAGCTATCTATACCTTTAAGTCATTTTTACCATCTGTCTCATTTTTGTCATACTGGAAGTTAGGAACAATGTATCTTGGTACGCAGGTAGCTTCTTATTCTTGTAACAGCCTGAGAAATAAGAGTACTTCTGCCTCTCCTGTGGCGTAATGCAACAGAACATAATTAGGTGAAGGACATTTGCCTTGTTTTAGGAGGGCATTCATAGCTACTGCTTGTCAGCCAAGAGGCAGCGGTCATCAGTGTAAGGAACACGTACAAAATGTGAATCTATGGATCAGAATCTAGCTGAAGTATGTTAGCTCTGATTTGATCTCACATCAAAACCTGAAGGCCCTCTGGATTTGAAGTAAGACCTTCAATCATTCTGCACTCACTCGCTAAAAAGCATAACCAGCATCAAGGCTATAATGCTGTGGGTGGTGATTACCACATGAGATCCAGTTGCTACTCCTGGTGCCGTGGTGATTGTGTCCTGATCAGAGTTTTCAAAAAGGATGTTTGATTATCCTTATGGTTTTCTGTTCTTTTGGGAGGGAAAACTGGATAATGTGAAAAAAAAATCTGTTTTGATAATGCTAGTTATTTCTGCTAAAAGTAATTTATATCTGGGTTCTGTATGGAGAGGGGTTTTTTTTTGTTTGTTTGTTTGTTTTGGTTTGGGGTTGTTTTGTTTTTTTTTTACTAAAGAATTCTGTTACATCCATGAAACAGAGAGTAGAAGGGCTTTTAATACATATTCTGAATTAGAAAGTTCAGTATGCCCAGGTATGTTTCTGAGCACTGAATAAAGGGAATGTCCTACATCTGTGGTAGTATACAATATCAACCACCAAAATGTACAGGCTGCTCATAAACCACTCACATGATGAATCATGACCATCTGGAAGAGTGTGAACTGGCCTATGCCAAAAGTTTGCCAGGGGCTGTTGACTGGCAGTCAGTTCCAATCAGCCAGCGTAGAGCATGTGCAGGTGTTCGTGCTTTAACATAACATGTAGAGGTAGCTATACAGTGTCTGCTCTTGCATCTAATTCTACCTCATGCTCCCTAAACTATTCAGCTCACTCAGCCACTTAGGACACAGCTGTTGCAAATCTACCTCGCTGTGGCCAGCTAGCAGCTGCCTCCTGTGCTTGATGTCTACTCTCTCATTCTGTTGCAATCAAACTACAGCTCTCCTCTCCCTCCCTCCCTCTCCCTCTCCCTCTCCCTCTCCCTCTCCCTCTCCCTCTCCTCTCCAACAAATGGCCAACATTTGTAAATGAGGCCTTTTATTCCAACCAGTTACTTTTTTACCCCTACTGAAAGTTTGAAGTTTTATTTCTTGTTGGATCCCAAAATCTGACATCAGTAGAAAAGGATGTGAGTGGACTGTGCAGAAAGCCTTGGACTAGGAGAGCTGGGGAAAAAAACCTCAATTTGAGAAGCAGACAAGACATCATCAGCTGTTGACTGCCCTGCCTCAGCCCAGAGTCCACACCTTGATTTCATCAAACCTATGCAGAAGACTATTTGTACCTTATCTCTTCCTTTGTGTTGCCTGAGACCCTGCATCTTGTAAACCTGAATACCCATTTCCCCCTGTAGAATTCCCTAAGATAATTTTTTTTCCCCATGAGGTAACTGTTAAGACCCTAAATTTGTTAACCTGGGTTTTGCTTTATGGCGTCCCCAAAAAAAACCCTACTTGTAATAAATTGTAATAGTTCCAACCCCCTGTTGAATATGTAAACCCTAAAACCTTTAAAAATGAACCTGTAAGTCCAATAAAAAATTCCAGTTTTTTGCCTCCCCGGGGATCGTCTTAGTCTCATTGACCTCTGCAATTTCTCTACAGTGAAACACCTCAGGTTGAATGTTTTCCTGCTGGATGTGAAAAGTTACATCTCTGCTTCCTCCCTCCATCTGGGACTTTACTGTGATTGTTCTTTCATTCCCTTTGATTCCTCTGCTCATCTTCTTAATTAGTTGTGATTCAGGTGAATGCAAACTGAAGATGCTTCCCCTCTGGGAGTGCTATTCTGTCACTGGATCAGGTGCAGATGGCAGAGCTCTTGTTAACTTAATTGATTATTAAAAAGCTGACATATGGAAGGAATTGCTTTCTTTCACTTTTCAGCTTGGGGAAATTGTCATGCTATAGGAGTAAACAACTTAGGAAGTTCCTAAGTTTTTTATCAGAGTTATCAACATATTAGAGGGAGGCTTTTGGTCTTCTCATGAGTTCTCACCTCCCTAAAAACTGGAAGTTTGCACTCCTTACTACCATGTGGAGTTGCATTTCTGATAAGTTACCTATGAAAGGAGTGTGTCTGCAGAATTAAAGAACTTCCAGCATTCTTGTGAGTTCTATGAAGAAAAACAAAAATATGATAGATAAAGAAATAGTCCAGGAAACACAAGAAAGTTGGAGATAATGTAACAGAAACATACTTGTTTTGTTTGACATGTATTCTCTGAAGTTTGTACTTCCATATTGCTATTAAAAAATTCTGATTTTCCTCACTGTTTTTATAAACAAACTGACTAAAGGAAAGGACAACTATGCTTTTTTATTTGAGTAGTAATGGCAAAAACTTGCAGTTCAAAGACATGGACAGAACTCAGCATAAATCTGGCCTATGAAGACGTATGGGTTGCTTGACCTTGACAGACCTGCTAAAACTGCCACTGTCTCCAAACTTAAAAGCTGTTGCAAAGAGTTTCATTGGAATTTCTGTCCATTTTTTCACTTTGCTGTTAAAGGCCAAAACCCATGTATGATTGTGTGGTGATTTTAAGCTGAGTCGATGTTGGGTGAATGAGTACCAAGGCAGTTTGGGAGGGAAACTAATTGTGCCATGTTTCTCTTGTTATGGCTGAAGTCTTCTGAGAAATGTTATGGAAGGAGAAAAAAAGCAATATCTTCGTAGGAAACTTGCAAAGTGGAGAATTTGAACTTCTTATATTTGGGGGAAGAAGGATTTCTTTGCTTTAGCACAGCAAGACAGTAATTAGCCATCCCTATGGGACTGTCTTTAGACTCACAGTGGAGAAAGAGAGTGATTTCTGGTGTGTAGAAACAAAGGAGAAGAAGTGGGCTAGTACGTGCCATCTCTGTGAGCTGAGACTTTTACAGGGCTTCTCTCTTCTTTTTTTGTCTCTCTCTGTGCTACACTGTTTTCTACCATGTTGTATGTAATGGCCTGCTAAACTCTCAAAAGAGTGTAGAGCCAGTTACCAGTCTAATAAAATGCTTCCCTGCCATTTGCTTAATTACAGTATGACAATCAAGTTATATTGTCTAAAAGAGACTTTCTACAATTTGAACCAGAGCCAAATTGTAAATGTAGAGATGTCAGTGTAGAGGATTAATTCAGGCATTATCTGATTTAAGAGAAAGACAGTTAACCTCTCTTTATAATTATGAACCTGCAGCTTTGGGGAAAAATACCAAAACATCAATTAAGCATAACCATGACTTGTTGGTAACAAAACCAGAAAGATAATGAATTCTTCAATCAATAGCAAAATGCTGTAGAAAGCATGTTTGCTCTATCAACTTATCTGAAGTTGTTGAATACAAATCACTATCTCTTTGTGACTAACTTAACATTCTTTACTCACTGATGTTGATATGTTGGAGTCAACATGCAAAGCAACATGGAAAGGTAATATTCTTCTCATCCAGGGAAAAACAAATGAAATTTTTATCAATTAATTGAGAGAAATGAAATTCTGGAGGGAACCCTCTATTCTCTATATTTCAGCAAGACCCAGTGACATTGGTTACAGTGCCCTGATTTTGAATGAACAAACAGACTTTAAATTAATACTTATCATATATTATTTTGTTTCTCAGCACTAGCATGACATCAAATCACAGATATGTATCTTATTTAGAAAGATGAAGAACAGTCATTGTATGTCTCCTAAAACAAATACTGATTAACACAGTTGTTTTCAGAAAAATCATGCATAGCAGTGCTCTAAATTAATATTATAAATACAACTGCTTTATACAAAGGCAAAACCTCAACCCTCGGTCTTGTCTGTGTTTTTCTCTTGCAGCTGGTCTCTTTGTAGTGCCTTTGTGCTTGTGTGCACACCTCTGCCAGGAGAGAGCTTTCTGTTGGAAAAAGTCTCCCAGTGAATCCATTTCCCTAATGGTTCTTAGATATTGAAATTCAAGTCCGTTAGGTTAGTGTAATTTTTGTAGGGTATATTAAGATATCAAATCGTGCTCATATCCATGAAAAGTATTCTGTTCTTTGCAAGACTTTTGAATCTATTTTTATCATGAAGATAAAAATTACTGTTGCAGTAAGGGAAAGGGAAGGCAGTATTGATTGTAACAAAAGCTAAACTCTTAAAGTATGAGACTGGTCATAAAGATAGTCTGAGTGTGGAGAAGTCCCCTGTTTACTGTCTCTTGATAATTTATACCAAGTGTGTTCAGATTGGATATAAAAAGATTTTCTAGTTGTCAAGAAATATCTAAGCTAAACCACAGTTTTTCTGCAAGTGTTTTCATCTTTAATAAAGGTACTGGAGATGATAACACACATCCATTTCACAATGCTTTCTGACAATTAATTAGCATATTTTTTCAAAATAGAAGAGAATCATAGAAACACAGAATGGTTAGGGTTGGAACAGAACCCCCAAAGTTCCTCTGGTTCCAATCTCCCTGCCATGGACAGGGATGCCATTTGAGTACTGGAGTACTGTGTTCAGTTTTGGGTCCCTCACTCCAAGAAAAATATTGAGGTGAGAAGAACCAAAGGTGATCACAGCACAGACAGCACATCCACACAGTGCCATCCCACAGCATCTGGACAGACAAGTCCCAGACAAACCAATTAATACATCGAAGTCCAGAAGGAACAACAGGAGATGGATCTACCACATTGCCAGAACACCCATGCAGGAGGTAGGGATGGAAACAGAGATGGTTACAGCAGTGCACTTATGACATAGCATCAAAAAGGGTAGGGGACCTGCACCTAAGCTTAAATGGGTCCCCTGGGCCAATGCACAGACACTGTTGCTGGAGGTTCCAATGGAGGCTGGCCAGGGAAACTGAGGCTTACTACTGCACTCAGGACTAACAGATGCAGTGAGTTATAAGTTTCATTCTAAAAAACTTTGAAAGAATGCAATGTACACATGCCATGATATCAAAGAATTCAAACTAAAAGCACACTTACACACTAAATGCTGTAGGTGTATCTTATGGAACCCAGGAGAAATCCAGTGTGGTCTCTGGGTATGAGAGCAGTCCTTACTCCTGAAGAATTTAGCAGTATAAATGCGAATCGTTTGATAAAAGCTAAACCATCTTTGTCCTCTAATGATACAGCATAATCTGAAATGTGGTATAATTAGATCTTTGAGGAGTCTCACTTTCTGTTTAAAGTGAATGGACTCTTTATGATCGAGTTAAGTGTGACTAGTGTAGGATTTATGCTCAGCTGGAACTAATCCTTGTTTTTTTAGCAAAATAAACTGTGTCTCCTAGAAGTATTTTACAAGAAAGATGATCCATAATTCCTTTGGCACTGAAATTTGAAAATAAATTCGTTATATAGCCGTGTAATAGATGACTTTGTATGCAATTTAATTTATTATTTATGCAGCTTGAAGCTGATTTTATTTTTGATATATAGGTCTTTTCAGTGTGATTACACATTACTTGGAATTGTGCATGTTTTGCTGTCATTTATAAGAGCTTCTGGTTGTCTGTTCTTTCTGGAGCAGAACAATTGGCAATATTTATGGATGGATGCTAGGAAAAAATCTGTATAAATTATCTCTGACAGTAAGAGGATATCATAATGGTCAAAGGCAAAACATCTAAAACCCAAAAAACTTGTAAGGGAATCAAAGAAGGATGGGAAAGGTTTACTACTCCCCTCAGAGAAAACTGCTATGTATTTGCTGCACGTAGAATGTATTTAGTGAGGGAAATAACACAAATATTTAGTGCTGGATATAATTCACTATGGAGTGTATTTAGGGTTTTCATAGATGCATATTAAGCAAAACAGTCATGATAGTGATTTAAAAAAGAAAAAAAATGCTGATAAATATTCCATATGTTCTGTGGAAATGCATTGCTCTCATTGTTCTTGTATCCCACCTCTCTTTCCAGGCTCACTTAAATGGCTACCTTCTAAGAGAAGCAGGCTTCCATTTAGGTGCAAGCTGGTGAATAATTTATTTTACTTGACACATCTTGACCAGTTTAGCCTTACAGCAGCATGGAAAGCTATGGATGCTATGGATCATTGATTCCTATGAATTTATTTGTTAAAACTTAAATGGTCTTTTCCATGCTGGAATATATGGAAATATTGCTCTAACTTCACAGAGAAAGTCATTTTCTTCAAGTGTTAAGTAGGCAATGTTAGAAATTCAAACACATATTATGTTGTTTCTTTTTGTATTCAGAATTAAAGTAAGAGTTGGCAATGAGTTTTATTACAAGATTTTAGGATGAAATAAAATAATTTAGTATCTTTTACAACATCTTTTATAATGAATATGTAATGAGTAAAATCAGTGAAAGCAATTGTTGAGATATATATCTATATAATTTTTTTCTGGTCCTTTGCTGTTAAAACTTTAATACTTTTAAAATATGTCTTTTCATTCCCGGGGTTGTACACTGGATTCTTATTTGTACAAACTGTAAAATCTTCATGACAGAGTCCATTTCTCTCTCAGTTTAAAGTATCATGTGTATATTTTATTACATATTCTTCACAGCGATATGATATTTAAGTCTTGGAGTATCTTTTAGGAAGCTAATTTGTATAAGCTTGTACCCTCAGACCAAAATAATTTTCTGAAATCATTACTTTCCAATCTACCTTTAGCAAGAGAAGGGGGTTTGCTGAAAATCTAAGACCAGAAGGCAACACAAAAAAAGAGACAGAGGAATGTGAGAGTGGAGGACAGAAAGGGGCGCCAAGAGAAAACAGCTGTTCTTGACAAGGCTTCAAGGGAAACTTGAAAAGACTGACAGATGTGCTACACTTGTCAGAATTAAGAAAGCCCTCCATGGACTGAAATACAGCACTCACCTACTTAATAAGGTTAGACTGCAACTCTGCATGTTTTCTTACCTTTTTGATAAGACTCAGGATGCCTGGATCCACTCTTCTGCCACATCCATCCTCTTGTTCTTCTATCTATAGTTTCACCCGAAAACAAAAGTAGGAGTTGACAGACACACAGCTGTGTGTTCCAAAATACAAGTCCTTTTTTGCTTTGTTTGGTTGACAGTTTTTTCTTTTGTGGTAGGGTTTAAATGATAACTCCTCTTACTAATCTCTGTTATTCTGTTATATGTTAATAATGTAATTGGCTTTTGCACTATTACAAGTATTCTAATTTCTATCATTTTTGATTGCTCATATACTTCTGTGAAATATGAGATACTTCTATTTTGGTGATGATTTCTGAACTACAGAATGAAAATATTGTCCTAAGGTTCTCATCAACCTAATACATTAGTTGAAAAAGGGTTCTGTATTATAAATATAGTGTAAATATTCTTTTCAGTTATGAGCTTGGTGAATTCCCTGGTCATAATTGATTTGCTGCGTGATTCTGGGTAAGAGACTTCCTTTCTTCTCTTCTTTAAAATATAACGATGTAATTCTCTCACTCTTCTGGAGAAAGTGGAGGACATAGTCTTCTTCATTTGCAAGCATCATCCCCTGTGCTGACATGGAGCAGCTAAATATTTCCTCTAATTTCAGGCAGATTATAAAACCATTCATACTGAAACTCTTACAGTAAAAACCTCTGAATTTCCAAAGTCCACTTGCTGTGTGATAATGGCATGAAATCTTTCTCACAATGTAGCTTCTTATTCTGAAGCTCTTTAGTCTTCTGTGTACCATGTCTTACCATTTTCTCAGGTTCATGTTACCCCATTTGTGATGATGTTCCCTCAAAACAAGTAGTCACGTGTTCCAGTCGGACAAACTGTCTGACTTTAGCTTGGTGCAGAGTAGATTCCAAAAGCCAGATTCACTCCTTGCATATTCTGTTCTCATTTATGTGAAGACAGATTTTGCTATGGAAAGTACTGAAGTACTTTGATATCTCTGTATAAAAATGCAGCTGTATATTTGGACAGTTATAAAAACAAATTTCATTCATAAAGAGCTGTGTGTGTTGAAATTATAAGGACATTTAATAACATAGTAAGGAAAAAAATAGATCAATAAAAATCACTTCCCACAGTAGTTCAAGGATTGTCATCTCTGCAGAGCAGAAAATGTGATAAGGCTTGGTGGCTTCATGATGCTATGTTTATTTTTTTCAGTCAAGGAAAAAAATGTCTTTATTTGTCTCTGAAAGCAATCCTTTCCTGGTTTTTTAGACATAATATGCTGGCTTTTGTGCTTTTATAAAAAATATACTTGAACTTGCTGAATTATCTTTCAAGGAAGAGGTATACTCAGGGGTGGATTGCAGACAGACTATATGGAGAAGGATTGAAATGGGTGCATTAAATTTAGAAAAAGACTCCCATCTTTAAACCTTTTGTAAATGCTACCCATGTTTATTCCGGAATAATAAAATTGTTATGAGCTTGTGACAATTACAAGTATGTTCCTATACAATATTATTTCTATGTAAAGTATCATTCACATCACAGTAATATATACAGTGTGTATCTACACTTTTATAACAGTTTGAAATGAAGGTAGGCTGAATGCTAAGATGTAGTGGCTTATGGTCAGCATATCAACAAACAGAACTCCATTTTATTTTGGAGAAAATCAGTGTCTCACTGGGCTGGCATGTGTGTGTATATGTGTGTGCGTACCTGGGTGTTCTGTGTGTAAGTTTTGCTCTGATGGGTTATCACTTTCTCTTTGATTAACTTGTCAGCTGACTAAGCTCTATCTTTGCGTGTAGATTCCTCAAGACAAGGAATGGAAGTTTATTTTTGCTTTCAGTCTTACAGATGTAAAGCAAAAACCTCAATGGAATTTACCCTGTATGTATGCTAATAGGAAACACATGTAGCATGTAGCTTTCAACATATCACATGTAGCTGTAGCTGTTCTATATGTTCTTCCATCTCTAATAGTTGTTTTGTCCTGTGTTATGTATGATTTACAGTGAGAGGCTCTGGGATTTTTGGAGTCCTTTATTCATTTTTCTCTCAAAGTGGATATGGAGCAGAGTAGATAAAGGTGCTCACAGTGAGTGGCATTTCAGGAAGAGGGAAAGGGGTACAGCACCAGTGTCCATGAAAGGTGGGCAGCACACTTCCTTCACTGTCCTTTCTGCAGTACTGCCTGCCAAATCACATTGTCTCCAAGGCAACCTCTCACAAGGCTCAAAGCTTTGGTCCTGAGATGTGAATGTCTTTGGGGCCGATGTGTACTGGCAAGAAACACAGCCGGGGTGAACACTGAGGTGGCCTGCAGTGAGATGGGCACATTTGATATGGGGCCAGGGGATGCCTTCATGTGGGTCCAAGGGAGTCTGTGCAGGGTCCATGGATGCTCCCGTGCAGCCCAAGTCCAGGACAGCCATGCCATCATGGGGTATGACCATCTCTCTCTATTCTTCCTTCTTTTTCCCTCAGCCCTTGTGAGATGCCAGTTGGAGTCCTCTGTCCAAATCTGGAGTTCACAGCACAGGAAAAAGATGGACACGTTGAAACAAGATCAGAGGAGCCTCTGGGCTACAGTACTTCTCCTGGGAAGACAGACTGAGAGAGTTGGGGTTGTTCAACCTGGAGAAGAGAAGGCTCTGGGGACACCTCATTGTGGCATTCCAGTTCTTAAAGGGGCTTATAAAAAAGAGGCAGAGTGACTTTTTACACCGACAGATAGTGACAGGACAAGAGGGAATGTTTTCAAATTAAAAAAGGAGACATTTAGATTAGATATTTGGAAGAAATTCTTCACTGGAGGGTAGTGAAGCACTGGAATAGGTTGCCCAGGGAAGCTGTGGATGACCCATCCCTGGAATTGTTCAAGGCCACGGTGGATGGGGCTTTGAGCAACGTGGTCTAGATGGAGGTGTCCCTACCCATGGCAGGAGGGTTGGAACTAGATGTTCTTCAAGATTTCTTTCAACTCCTGATGTTCTATGATTGTATGATTCACAGCATCTCTTCTCAGCCAGCTAAATTACTAGAAGTGGGGGTAGTAATGGCTTCAGGGCCCTAAAAAGTAGTACAATACATTGTGTATTTCCAGTGCCTGACAGCGATTGTCGTGACTACTTTGTACTTCATTCGTTCGCAGTCATATGTAAAAGACAAATACCACTCTTGGTGCAATCAGGGTGCCCACCAGCCCTGGGTGACAGGGCAAAGCGTGCTTGATTATGTCTTATGGAAGGGAACTCCACACACAAACAGAGCTGTTCCCAAGGATGTCACTGGAAGGAGACTGGCCCTTAAGAGGCTCATTCACATGAACATGAAGGAGCACGGAGAACAATCTCAGCAGCCCAGTCAGAGGAAGGGACACTCTGCCCTGGCTCCTTACAGGAGAGCCTCAACACTGATTATGAAACCCTTCAAGATGAGTCAATGAGAGCAGACCTCAGAAGGACTGTGCAGTCTGAGTGCCTTGACAGCATACAGTGAAGAGCATTTAGGGATTAGTCAAAACTTATTATGGGTTGTCCAGGGTGAGAAACCAAAGGTGAAGAAAGTAAGGGATCAAGGTCATTGGGGGAGGATGAGACATGGGAAAGTAAAAGGATAGGAGGTTAAAAGCGTCTGCATATGTTTAAACTGGGTTTGTTAGTATGCTTGTCTCACCATATCCTGCACTCGATCACTGTCATCTGCACTGTCATCTCAGTAACTGTCATCTCAGGGAGTCTCTGTTCCATGTACATCTGTGTTAGTGGAGGTCTAGGTGCCAAAACCAGCAGTTAGAACAGATATCAAAGGGCCTAGGTTTCTGGGACCAGCACCAAGTAGATTATTGTCATGGTTTTGCTGGTTCTTAGAAACTAAGCAGGGATTTTTCCCTTCCCCCTGCCCACTGTGTGGAGGGGATGTTTAAATGGATAGTTAAGTAACACAAAAGAAGCTGTTGGTAAGGTCACACTCGTAGTTAATGGCCCTCAGAATCTTGCTTTTGGGGAAGGGGGAGGAGTTCCTTTTACTTTTTTCCCCTTCCATCTCCTGGGAAATGGGGGGGAGGAGTTCAGGTGGCTGCTGAAGCTGGAAGAAGGTCAAACTAGGGAATCGGAGTGGGTTTTGTTCTTGGCTTGGCTGTCAGCTGTGGATTCTGCTTGGATTTTCATTGGAGAGGAACTGTTTTGGGAGGTTTTTCCCCTTTCCCGTTCCTGCTTGTTTTTTTCTTAGTAGTGGTTCTTGTGCACATCAAAGGCAGAGGGAAAAACTATACCACACAATTCGGCCAGCAGGACAGAGTGAGTTTCCCACTGGGGAGGACTTTTTTTATTGTTGTCTCTCTCCCTCCTCTCTCTCCCCTTTCCCAGTGGGGGGAATGGAGGGGGAACCCATTTTCGGTTTCTCCAACACACCCTGGAGGGTGTTACCCCAGGTGGCAACGACCAGTGATCCCACAGCGCCCCCTGCTGACCGGCACAAAGCACTGCAGGCTCTGCATTTCCAGTGATCCAACAGCTCCCTCTGGTGACTGTGGTTAGAATTGCACCAAAGGACCCAAACTGAACTGTTTACCTTTTTTTTTTCTTTGTTTATTGGTTTGTTTTGAAGGGGATTATTCGTGGGCATAGGAGTATTGTTTGGTTGTATTACTTGTTTTCTTTTGTTGTTTCTGCCAATACACATATATCTTTTAATAAAGGGTTGTTATTTTTCTCTTTTCCACACATTTTTCCCCCTCAGTTGAAGCCTCTTAATTTTGGATTTACAGTTGCTTAGAGGGAGGAGTTTGGGTCTTCCTCATAACTCACGCTCAGCAAAACAACTGTGTCTCATTTAAACTGAGACAATTATGTAGCTTGGTAGCCATGTTTGGTAGTAGTTTAAGTCTAGGACAGATATGTGTCTGTGTCTGGTGAGGAACACCAACTGTGTCTGTGTCTGTGCTGGAAGGACAAGCACGTGCCAGTTACTGGGGAGGCTGTGGAGTTTGGGAATTGCCTAAGACACCTATTTGTATGCCTATGTGTGATGTTTACAGTGTTGGTGCAGTTTTCTGTAAGTCTATCATTTTGTTTGAACTGGACATACTAGCTCACATATATTAAATCATATGTGTACAGCATATAACCCATATAGTTTTTTCACTAAGTATACCTTTTCCTTGACTCAGAAACCTGAATAATTCCAGGCTCGTCTCATCAGATGTCTCCCCATTTTCTCTATTCATTCTAGTAATCTTTTCATCTGTTCTGGTTTCACTTTATCTGTTCTGATCATTAGCCATTCCATCTGTACTGGTTTCAACTGAGGTGTCAAAAGAGACACTGAATGTTAAATTGGTCTTTTTATGGTCTCACCTGCGTGATGATGCCAAATACAGTACTCGTTTACACATGAAAACCCAAAATTCCTAATCAACAATGCATCATTTTACTCAGCAAGAGAATAGCTGCTAAAGTATTCTTCCCCTTACAAACAGAAAACAACCGAAATTATTGCAGATTACAATACCATCTTTTTAAAAAAACTTATGTTGGGAAAAAATAACTGGTTTGAAATAATTCAAATGTTCTATTAAAATTCATCATGTTTTCAATATCCAGATAGAAGCAGCATGTGTTGTACTGCTAACGTTACTTGGTCTGTTCAACCTGGAGAAGAGGAGACTGAGGGGAGACCTCATTGCAAGCTACAACTTCCTCAGGAGAGGAAGAGGAGGGGTAGGAACTGTCTCTGGGGTGCCCAGTGACAGAACTCAACGGAATGGCCTGAAGGTGTGTTGAGAAGTTTAGGTTGGATATTAGAAAAGGGTGACTGGCTGCTGGAACAGGCTCCTCACGGAAGCGGTCACAGCCCCAAGCCTGACAGAGTTCAAGAATGGTATGGACGATACTCCCAGGCACATGATATGACTCTTGGGGATGATCCTGATCAGGGCTAAGGGTTGGACTCGATGATCCTTGTGGGTCCCTTCCAACTCAGCATATTCTGTGATTCTGTGACTGTGATTTTTCAGTGTCAACCCAAATAAATAAAATCTTACCCATACTACTGAAGAAATTCATCTTTCTAATTAAAAAAATGAAAGAAGAAGGTCATATGAGGATATATCTGTTCTATTTAGAATATTTTGGCAAAAATGAATGTTATTGATTTTGGTTTTGCATATAAGAAGAATGTGTTTGTTGTGTGGCCTGTGGGGCAGCTTGACTCCAGTTAGAAGGAGACAGCTTCTTTTGGGAGGTTGAGTCCCAAGAATGAGCATCCAACTACTGGGCATGCAACTTCGGGTGAAATTAGTTTGTGAATAGGTCAAGTTTCCAGTGTGGCTGCAAGAGGCTATCGGTAGAGAACTCAAAGTGGGCACCATGGGTTGCTGTAGCTGGTCATTGCACAAATAATAGTTACCATACAGTCCTAGTATTTCAGTCTTATAGGCTTCACCAAAGACTCTTTTTCCCAAATCACACATGATTTATTTGCTCACATTTTCAGTCATTTTCAGCTATATCTTGTTGACATCAGAACATATTTATTGATAGAGTAACATTAGCATAAAACTTTTAATGTTCAAAATTACCTTATAAGATAGGTGGTTTAGGTTTCTTTTTATTTTGCTGTGGGAAAACAAAAAAATAAAGAAAGGTAAGGAAATAAATTCTGTATTTTTAAGTAGTACTAGAGGGCAGACAGGAAGCTTTATGAACCTCTAACTAAAGCTATTTTTAGGAACTAGAATTCTTTTGCTTAGTATATAATACTCAGTGTGAACTTAGTAAGAGATGCTTCAGAGAAAGCTATTGACACACTGGCATGTTTTAATATGAAGATTCTTTGCTGTGAGAAAAGGTTGTAATAACATTTCAAAGCTATCCTCAGCTAAATAAAGGCTACACTGCAGCACTCAAAAGAGAAAAGAAAAAGGTATGTTCATCTAACACATCCTACTGCAAACTGACAGTTGGGCAAACAGAGAATGAGAGAAGAAGCCTTGATTATAATCCTCTGACTTTCAAAATATAGAAAATAATGGCTATAATTCAGGTGGGATGAATTAACTTACTTCTTTCTCAGAACACAGGTGAAGAAAAGGTGTCAGAAGTTCTCCGTACAACTCCTCTTTGAGTGGCCTAAATTACATTTAGCTAAGCACGGTTCCTCAGCTCTAGTGCTCTGAGACTGGAACTACTCACTACAAGAGGAATCATACTGTTTTAGAAAAATATAGAACACTTTTTTCCCCTTGTTTTTATCTGTTTAATGAAGACATAAAGAAAAGGCTAAAGGGAAAATAGTGATAGAAGGGGGGAGGAATTCCTTCAGAGGAGAGAGATATACTGGAATATGAAACTATGCTCCCACCACTTACAGGAAGACATAAGAGGCATGAACATGCAACATCTTTTAAATTCAACTCTCAAACCTCTCAAGTGCTCTGTTATGAAGAAATTGGTGTTCGTGAGAGGCATTTATCACCAAGTGTCCTCACTCACACCTCTTCAGTTTCTAGAGGATTACTTTAAAAAAAATTTTTTTTTAAACGTAATTGCTGAAGTATAGAATAGTATACGGCCTGAGAAAGCCTGGGTTTTTAATTTGTGTTGGCACATGGCGCACCAGTTCTAATGTGTTCTTGGTTAATTTTCTTGCTTTCAGCATTGTATGCTAATCTGGAGTTAGTACATCATCTCTTCTTGATCACATTTCAATTGCAAAAATAAAATTACGCACAACTTTAATTATGCAAAGATGTTACATATCTTTCTTGCCTGCTTGAACTCTACATTTATTCATGTACACTCACTATAATTACTGTACTGGCTCCTCGTACCAAAGTATCACAAAACTATGGTTAGGATTTAATCGTGTATAAATAATCTTTTCAGCAGACACATTATATGAAAACAGAATTCCATGTGATACTCCAGTGCTCCTTATAAAGCCAGAATAAGTATTTCTATTTCATGAGTCTTACTAGCTTGGTTTCCATAGAAACCTTTGCTCTTGAATGTAATTTCATTATTAATAGACTCTACATGTGTTTTGTTTTGCACTTTTGGGTCAGTTTTACAAGTGTCAACCATTTCTGAATTTTGCAGTTAAAGTTCCCATATAGATTTCCTTTCTACCTTTGTTGCCTTAAAAAGTAAAAGATCTAAAATACTGACTCAGTAGTCCTCTTGAAGCTGAATAGGATGCCTGCAGCCAGATTTGACGCACAGTAAGGGTAAAGTAGCTTCATGAACATTCTAACCTATTGTTCTGTTATTCTACTTGGTCTCCCTCTCTGGCTTTTTCATTTGAATATATATATATATTTGTGTGTGTTTATATATACATAGCAAACCTTCAGTTGGAGATTCTCTGTGAAGGAATTCTGGCATGCAAGATTGCAAGTGTTTGGTTTCAATTTTCAGTGGATAATTCCGATGATTTACTTGTAGCTTTTCTTGAGGATGGAATAGTTTCTTGTGTTTTGAATTCATCAAAGTTTCATTCTTGGAAACATTTGGTCCTTCCAACAGCTAATCTGAGCTAATATGATTTGTCAAAACAAAGTGTCATTTCTCAGTCTGAATATAGCCTTTTCTCAGTTTCTAAGAGAAATGTCTTTATTCCATTGCCTAGCTATGCACTACTACTTGATATTGTCTGTAACTGCACAAAAGGAGAAGTTCACCCCCTGGAGCAGTCTATGACCCAGGTCCACACAACTAATTTAGTAGAGGGTAAACAGTTGTAAATTAATGAAACATGCCTCCTGCTAAACTAATATTGATTTCAAATCTCAAGAGCAATTGCTCATCCATTGACATTGGACCTTCTGGGGAAACTGCAGAGTAGGTGGGTCTGCCTGATGTTGGGCACACAGCATACATATGAAGCAGCAAAGACAGATGGCATGGAATACGTTATCTGTACAAGGTCCATTTACACTGTAAGTCAGGACAGGTCCTGAGGTTTCCTTGGGTCTGCACCTTCATGCGAGCTGTGCCCATATAATGTGGGCAAGAGGGGAATCTGAGTAGAATCTGAATCAAAAGGCAATGTCTTAAATATAGTCCATGTGCCTTGTACAAAGGATGATGCTCCCTTTATTCCACTCTAGCTACAGGCATGGTGTTTTGTTTCGTGTCACAGGAAAAGTGACGACTACACAGAGTAGACAAAAACTGGTCTGTCCATTCTTCCAGTCCAATGGTCAAATTACCATGTAGTTTATGATTGCTGTTGTTTAAGAAAGTATTTATTTTTTAAAATTCATTTATACCCTACTTATGCCTATGGTATTCCAAGAACTAGTTTGACACTAAATAAAGAAAGATGTCATCTCCTGGATGACCTCCAACCTGTTACAAGTACTGTAAAAATTTTCGTGAGGTTTAGCAAATGAGTTCAATGAGCATACAAATACCTATGATTTATTGAACCTTTAAAGTTTTTCCCTAGAAAATCCCCTAAAACTTCATGAGAAATTAATTTTCTCTGTCTGTGCTTTGTCATATTTTGGGTTTTATTATGTCTTTGTGACACCTAGTTCTCAGTGTCCCTTTTTCCAAATGGTCTTTTGCCTATTTCAAGTGTTTGACATCTATTACTGTTTCTTGGTATTTCATTTTGTTATATCATTAAAATGAGGTCAGTCTCTTAATTTTACCCTCTTTTTAACCAAAACACTAAGCATCAGCAAAAGAATCAGTTCAGAAGACTGTAGGTAATACTTTCATGTAATGATTCAGATTAAGTCTATTCAAAATATGATTGATTTGCCAAAATAAACAGCACATGGAGAAATAGATTTAAAGTCAGAAATCTGTAATGTCTCACTTAAGCTTGGTTTTTACCCTGAAATCCGTGGCCTTCTCAGAATCATATTCTATCTGCATGTTGTAGCTCTCTATAGCTCTAATCTGATTGAAGAAATTTCCTTTCCCCTAGCCTAGGAGAGTTTGGGGTTTTTTAAGAGGTAAATGTCTTTTCTTGTCAAAAGACCCATGCTGCTAGGATTGGGGGAAAAAATTTTAGTTTTACGTTTGAGGAAATGTTTCTTTTCTACAGTACTGTTTTACTATTCCTGCCTGATTTCTGTAACACTGCATTTTAATCTCACTGTGTTTGTGCAGGGCGATGTCACAGAGGTGTCTGAGGATCTTACAGCATTATTAAACCTGGTGCAAACATTATTCCTTTGCCCACAGCATCCTCATGTAGTGGAGCTGATTTTGGATAGGCAAGCATTTTCAACTATTCCAATGGTATTACGAGCCTTTATTTTCCTTCAGTCTGAAGAATCTTTACAACCATTTCTTTCTAAGCTGTTGTAAAACAAATTACACCACTTTCAAAGAACTGAGAAAATTAATTTTATATTTTTGTTCATGCCTTTCCAGAAAGAAGTTTATAGAGGAAAATCGACTGTCCCAAGTTTTATTTTTCTTTACATTATGGTATGGTTGTAATTAGAGTTTAGATTATTGGTAAATAAAATTAAGAATTCTTTAGGACTCTTGCTCAAATAGAATGCAGTTATATCTTTTTGACAGATTTAGTGAAATGGGGTTGAGAAGCAATCATGTTTAGTCTCCAGCTGCTCCTCGAGCAGGATCTGCTTGTGGGCCACTGAGTTTCCCCTCAATGGCTTTAAAGACAGACACAATATGGCATCTGTGCTCTGGGGATTAGCACAGTTTAAATGCCTCTAAACTGATATGTCAGAAAAGATGTAATCTTTATGGAGTCTTTGAGCTTATAAATCGACTTATTTTGGATTCTGTATAAGTTTGAATTTTATTTTGACTCAATTGGTTTCTTTTCCTCCTTTCCATAATTGTTAATAGTTTTATAAGGCACGATATTCAAGATCTATGCCTCTGACTTTTGAAATTTATAGGTGCTATTTTGCCATACATTTAAAAACAGGGCTTGCCATGCCCTTATTTTAATAAAAACAATTGAGGTATTTACAGTAGAGAAATGACATGACCATGAAAGATATCATGTTTCAAGTCCAAAGGAGAATATTCCCCTATCACTCACTGACCAATTCATCCACACAGTCACATACTGTATTAAAAGCTTCTGGCAGCACTTAACATATTCATTCTCTCACTTTTAATAAATGTGTTAGAGGTAGGATTTTTAGTTTGTGCTTGGCTGGAACAAGGCTTGTCTGGATAAAACACATGAGCAGTTTTATTCACTTATCTTCAACCCTCTAAAATTTTCATCTAATCTACATAACTTGTTTAGATTTCCTCTATAACTAAGAGATTAAAAAAAAAATTTAGACTGTGATTTTTCTCAGATATAGTGTGTCTCAGTGAGATAGATTGATTTCTGGACATACAGATATATTTTCATTTTCCTATTCTGTTTTACGAAGGGAATCTATATGAACAATTAGACCAGACACTGAGCTTTTGGCAACTGAAATTATGATTTTAGACATATGTCTTGAATTAATTTTGGTATGTAAACCAGTGTTTCTACATGTGTTAAAGCTATAAGATTCCTACCTTCCTCAAATTAATCTCTTCACTTTCAACACACTCTTATGTAAATATATTTCAAGTCCAAATTTATTCCTAACCACAATGAATACAGATCTGCGCCTCTGCATATCTCTGTTACTAACCTATGTTTTGTCTAAGACTGCACAGAACACGGATGTATGTTCCTTGTGGGACCTCTCCACTATTTTCAGATGCTCTGGAAAGAGATGGAGCTCTACGCACTGCTGCAAAGCAGCAGCATTTGGTGGGAGTCACCTCACATGGCCTATTCAGAAGTACATAAATTCTTCTTCTATGTGTCACAGAAGGTGCTCTGATGATAAGCTTCAGTTTAAGAGATTTGTATTCAGATTTGGAAGTAGAGGGCTTGATATTACCACCTCTGTACAGTGTCACGAAATATTTCAAAATATCACTGTATTGGATTAGTCACAGAAATAGGGATCTGTATTTTCTAGGCTGAAAGTTACAAAAAACTCCACGACATCTGATATTAAACTAAAGACCCGTGTTTAGCCAACAAAACTCAACCAAGAACTAATGCATGATTTAGATCATCCCTTAAACAGTAACAAACAATTCACATCTCAGTACTGTTAATTCCAACTCTTTTGGAAACACAAGGGAGAAGTCAGCCAATAAAGGGAAAAAATGTCTAAAGGTTCAGTTATCGATATAGACAATAACTGCTGGTCATGGCAGCACGTTTGTTACCTGTTGTGACACTCAGCTATCAACCTGCTACCCAACCCATAGCAGTGTCCCACCTAATGCTTCTCATCAGTGTCAGCCTTGTTGCCACCACTCCAATTGTCATGCTTTCAGCAGTTTCTAAACTGGTTTATGATGGGGTACTTTGCTGGTAGGTATATTTATATGTAAACTCTTTGGAAATGCATCACACTTGCAGGACACATGATTCATGGAGTGAAACCAAGCTTGATTAGAAAGAGCCCAGTAGGATTCCCTTTTGGCAACACTATACACCAGGAACTTTCAGTCCAGCTATTTATCAACATGGATGTAAAATGAAATAGCATTTAAAGATAGCATTTAAAATTTATTTTTTTTAACTTCCCCTGAGTAATATTTTTCCTTATGCTAGTAGTGTGAATTTAAAATTATTAGGTATTGTGCTCTGTAAGTGTGCTTCTGTGTAGGACATTTTTTTTTCTTAAAAAATATGGCATTTGGAATAAAGGCAGAAGTGAGGCAAAGGGGGAGAGGTGAGCATGATTTAAAAAAAAACCCACAAAACAACAACAAAAGAGAGAATTAGGTAGCCTGTTCTACTTCCCCTTGTCCTCTCCATTTCCTGAGACAGACTGCTCTGTACTTCAAACTGTACTTTGCCCAATATGCATTTTGTGATTTCCTACAAGAGAGCTATGGTCAGCATAGGAGCCAAAGTAATGTGAGGCAACCAGCCCTAGAAGAGTTGAAAGGTTACTCTTACATGCATATGAACACTCTGTACCACACTGGCTGCATTAATTCATTTGGCATACATCAGAGATTCAGGAAAACGTCTGGTTCTCTCTCCAGCATGATTTGACGCAACACATGCTCATTCTCTTACCAGTTTGCTTTACTTTTAAAGACTTCAAAATTCTTTCAGAACTTTCTTTTTACTTCTTAAATTTCTAGATGCTTAAAATATGCTTCAAACTGCTTCGAGATGCTTTAAACTTCATTCATGGCAGACATTTGAACAACATCTTCCAAATACCAGCATGAGAGACAGTAAGGGGAGCTGTGGTAGCATTGCTTTTTCATTTTCTAGGAGAAATGTCAAAGCTTTCAGATAGACTGAAATGTGAAGGAAAAGAAAACTAAAGTGGAAACTGCTAGTATAATCAGTATGAATTAATAAAATGTAGAATGAATACGCATTATTACATTTAAGGGACAAGCTTTTACACAGTTAACACATATTAGAAAATGTACCCTCAGAGTCAGTGATAATTGCTTAACTTTTAAAAAGTTAAATCCAGACTATAAGTTCCTTGCAACTTTTTATTCTACAGAGGATGAATCAACTGTTAGGAGACTTGAAAAAGGATCCTGATTTTCTCCAATTTAAGAATTTTTATTTAGTTAGTTTTATCAAAGATGTGAAAATTCATGTGTGATCCTTAGGCATCTAAATCAGATTTTTACAACTTTATCACACAAGCAATGAATTTAGTCAAAGCGTTTATTTTCACCTAATGCTCTGGGCAAATAATAGCTTTAATAAACTACATTTGAAAATAAGATACAGCTTTACTTTACTATGTATTTTATAGTGACCTGACCTGGACACTAGCTAAATGCCAGAAAACCTGAAGCGGTAATGAAATCTGGCTGCTTGCCAGTGCCACTGACTCAACTCACTGCAATGCTCAATCTTGTGTAGAAACCTATGGAGCAGTGACAGAACTGCTTTCAGCTTGGCAGGAACAGTATAAACAGACCTATGGACTGAGACTACAAGTGCACAAGAGAAGTGTAAACAACTTGATTTCAAGAATCCCAGCTGAATAACATGTCATGTTCTACTACAGTTACAATGCTAGATCTCATGAATGTAACCTGCACAAAGGATAAAAGCCACAGAGGAGGTTGCATGGTTCACATTTCTTTGTGTATCCAACAAGAGAAGGAAAAGTTGTCAGTTTGAAAGCAAAAAAACACCACTTCTACTCCCTTCCCCTCTTGCACATACACCAAAAAGGAAAAAAAAGTATACAAATTGTGAGAACTTATACTGATAAGCAAAATCTTCTTCTATTTAAATCGAATCCTCAATCAATTCTTGGCATTATGATGTCTTTGCTATCTGACCCCCAGGGTCAAAACAGTTTGCTGCTTTCTCAAAAATTTCAGGCCTCAAAGGGCAGTTAATGATGTGTGTTTGCTTTCTAATGATGACTGTAGTATTCTCAGAGCAAAACCACAACCTATCGTACAGTGATAACAGAACAATTTTTTTAGTAAGCTTAGCATCAATATGATGCATCACTGCTTGATATTGCTAACATACCCTTGAAACCATTTCTTAGGCTGTAGAGGAAAGTGTCAGCTTTTGTTTTGCCTAAACATTATGAAATACATCTGCAAACCCTTTTGCATCTTATGATCATTTAAGGAGTCAGAAAGTATAGAAGGAATGACAAATAGAGCACTTATCTTTTAAGAAAACTTCTCAGTTTTTTCAATACCAAACTGTAACTGCTACAGCTGTGTTTCCATTGGAACTATTGTGACTGAAAACTATTTATTGTGACCTGCATGCAGATTTAACCATCTAACAGCACATGTCTGCACATAGAGACAGCACCCGTAAGGAACCACTCAGGTGTTCTGGGGCAGGCAGTACTGATATGTATCCTTTGAAACAAAATATATGTGGTTCTGTGCATGTATGTGTTGTGTGTTCTGATGTGAACACACACTGTGAACAGTCTGTACTGCATCTTATTTGAAATATAATTAACATATTCAGATTTGAGGGAGAAAGTAGTGACGCAGCTAAGAAACTATTGACCCGATGGATAGATCCTGCAGGCTTCTAAGAGAGTGAGTTACATTGTATGAGCTGCAGGTTGCTGGGCTTGTTTTATCCCATAAGTGGATTAATATAATTTTAGTCATATATCTTTCATGAAGGATTTGTAATTTGTCAGTTTTACTTGTAAATTAGCTCTAGAAGCAAGCCATATAACTCATGCGGTCTAAAATCATAAATTATAGAAGAGTTTGGGTTAGAATAAACATTTAAAGGTCATCTAGTTCAATTCCCTTGCAATGAGCAGGGACATCTTCAACTAGATCAGACTGCTCAGAGTCCCATCCAACCTGACCTTGAGTGTTTCCAGGGACGGGGCATCTACAACATCTCTGGGCAAAACTGGACCCAGTACAAACCAAGAATCTGCATATTCTTCTGAAGAGATCATATAAAACTGAAGAATGAGCTATGACTTGTGATAAGAAAATTGATTGTTAAAGACAATTTGGGTATATTATAAATGTCACTAACCTATGTGGCAAAGTTTTAACACTACGAATTCAACAACACAAAAAGCTGACTCATGAGTCCTTGATGACTCATATATAATTTCTGAAGGCCTTACTGAAAATTGTGTTTAATAATTAGAAAAATTAATAATCTCCTGTAAAATCAGTCAGAAAAATATTGCTTATAATAGTAAATACATTTCTGGGGAAAATGCAGAAACCATAGAGGAAATACAAGTGATGATTGTTCTGCTATTCTTTTGTAAATTGTCTTTGCTAAACAAAGATTTCTGATGGTACACACATACAGAATTTTAAGTATGTCTTTGTAGACTGATTTTTAAATTATCACACACATTTTAAGTCACCTGTGATCACCTATATTTGTAGATCTGTTATTTTCCTCCTTCCCTCCTCTTTACTGTAATTTCTGGCCACTAGCAATACTCTAAGCAGGTAGTAGAGGCTCTAAAACCTGGAAGTAGGAA
>JAYRBT010000042.1:18705158-18717632 GCA_036023395.1 Myiotriccus ornatus | reverse complement strand
CTCCTCTTTACTGTAATTTCTGGCCACTAGCAATACTCTAAGCAGGTAGTAGAGGCTCTAAAACCTGGAAGTAGGAAGGGGTGATTTTTCTGAGTTTGGCCTCTCACTTCATCCAAAGGCAATAGTTGGGGGTCCATGAACTTTTTATGCCGTTGAATATAACATATGGGCTAAATTCTACTTTTGAAATAGGAAGAAGGTATTTCTCATTTTTTACTTCTTGTAAGCCACTCAAAAACTTGAGGAACACCTTTGAAGAGAGAGTACAATTTAGAGGTATGAGGATATTCAGCTGCCAGTGGGCCTGGTGTTCCTCAGCTCCTTACATACTGACAGATTTCTGCTTCATTGTTCAACACTTGCTGTAGTTCCACTTGCTGACTGTCTGTGCCCCCTTAAAAATGCAGTGTAAATAATTATGGAAAAAGGTGCATGGCAGATGTTTATCATATGTATCTTCATATTATCTCCTAAGCTTTGAACTGAGAAAAGTGCCACCCTTCTATTTGCCAAAAGTCATGTGAGTTCTGATGGGCAGAAGAAATACATTTTCAAACTGAAATTACACATATATATATACAAAATCAAGTTAGCTATGATAGGATTAATATCTAATGCTGTACTACTGTAGTGCTATGATTTTTAAGCTAACACTTGAAAATTTCTGTGTCTTTACAGTCATCTATGAAATAAGAGGGCTTATGAAAACAAGTGAATCCTTGCAGAACTTACTTTGCTGGGCTGTCTACTCATTGTGACAGGATTATGGAGGATCTTAGGGATGTTTCCCAGTCTCCTTTCCAACTTTTGGCATGAAAATAAATCCTTGAAATAGAAGGAAAATTCTTTGTAGTTCTCTGATTGATGTTCAAGAGAGGAAGAACGTGTGGAAAACTGAGATTTTTGTCCTTCTCTATAAAGAGTACTTAAACAGGGACTTTCCACGAACATTAACATGGCTTATTAAGAAGATGGAAAATACCTTTGTCCCAAATTTTATTTCACTAAATTTTCCTTCCTTCATACAGAAGTAGAAAAATGCTAGAGCTCCAAAAAAGGTGACAATTTTCTTATTTCTTTGGAAAGTGTCTTAATTCTCTAAAACAACTGCCTTTCTTTTTGCTAAACTTTGCATGAGATGTAAAACTTAAGAAATGGTTTTGACGAGGGAAATTTCATCCCTGATAATCAGGCAAAGTTATAAAAACTGGAGAAATTACATGTAATGAAGAGTATTTGGTAAAATGAATTTAACCTAGCAGAGTCTTTAGTTCTGGCTTTTATAGACACAACTGAAATACCTCGTTCTTTTTTTCTTCAAGTTTTTTTCGTAAATGAAAGATGAAAATATACGTATGGTGTAAATTTATATGGTCTTTTGTATACTCTGTGTATATATGACATTGCTGCATGTTAAACTTGTGCAAAATTGGAGCTGTCTCATGACATAAGAAAAGATAAAAGTAAAAAATATATTTTGGGGGTTCCAGTAGGGTAGGAGTGGGTTAAAATGAAATTTCTCATATTCAAACTCACTTTCCTAGCTGTATGTCCAAGTCAAATTAGTGTCCAAAGTTAACAGAGCTGATTTCAAGTGCCAGTTTCAATGTCTCAACAATCTCTTGAGGGAAGCTGTTTTCATAAGCTTTTGCTTGACATAAAGCCCTATTTTCAAGATTTACTTACACGAGTTTTTACAAAATTCACACACACACACATTCCATTCCAAAAATGTCCATTTTCCCCAAATATTTTTGTCTGTCTTTATTATATATGTAAATTTATCTCATAAAATTCCTCCTTCCAGAAATGGTATTATTTGCTTTAATTGAAAAAAACCACAGCACTGTGCTTGCTATTGCATGGAATTTCATTTGCGTGTTTAAAAACAGTTTGGGAATAGTGTCTGGGAAACAACAGATTTGTTTTTTGTTGTTGTGTTTTATTTCTCATGTACAATATTTTAGGATTTGATCAAATAATTATTAGGAACAGGCTACTGGAGTGGAATTTTTACCCAGTTTCTCAACTCTACGGCAGAGATGTGCTCTCAGGCCATTGAACCAGTTTCATTTTGCACTTGGCTGAAATATAAAAGAGAAAACCAGCAAACGTTTATCAGATTAGATTAATTTTTATTTTAAATTCTTCTTCCCATCTTTTTTTATGAAAACAGAAACAAATGCAAAGGCATTATATACTATCAGTCAATCATGTCATAAATTGCCTGAAATTCATTGTTGAAAGTAAACACATAAATACATAAATAATTCCCTCTCCTCATTTTTTTTTCCTTCTTAAGTGCAAGCAACAGGATATATTAAAAAAATTAAATATTTTAAAGGGTGCAGGGCAGTTAAAGAAAACTACATGTTTAGTAATGAGGTCATAAACTTTTGCTTTGTTCTGACAAATAATCTATCTTACCGTATTACATGTATGTTTATGTGAAGTTACGTTACAGATGAGTTAGTAATATGTTTTTATGTAAATTGAATTAATTAGTTGCATAAGTTTGTTAGGTTTTCAGAAGTGTGATTGTTAATGCAGAGTGTGTTGTAAAATCAGTTGTAATAGTAGTGTTTTTCATTTAAAGCTAACATAACAGTTATAGTAAATGAAATATTTCGCACCACATCTGTCAAATTCACAAGCAGAACCAGAGCAGTATTGTCAGATAACCTCCAGTGGTCCAGGACATAATTTTCAATTGCACATATCATAACTGAGGTTTCTGAAAGGCCTTTACAGCAGCTTTCCCTCAGGCTTCCGTTCAGTGTGTAGGCTAGAAATCAAACCTGCAGAAGGAACAATGGTCTTGCCTGTAGAATCTTGTGGCCTTTGTTACAGAATTTGATGGATATAAAACAGGTGTGGTCTGGGACTGTGCAAAGCCTGCCCTGTGACTAATACTACTAAATGTTGTCTCAAACAGTAGGTTGAAGTCTTTCTTGGTTATGCCATAGAGTTCCTTTGTATTGTTAAAGAGCTGTACTAGACTTTTTTCTTCTGAATGAGTTTTCTGCCACATTGTTGGTAAATGGTCTTTGAATACATATAGCCCTGAGTAGAGCTTCATAATTCTAAATATCATGGACTTTTCTAGCAAAATTAATGAGCATTTTAATCTCTTGCTGTCTTAGTTCCTTATCTTCAATACTAATACTTATTGTTTAGCTACAATATTGGTATGAAAGTGTATAAGTATTAAAAAAATTTCAAATATGACAGTGGTACTAAAGGATGAGAGCAAATGGATGCCTTCTACTGCAAAGGATTTTAGTGGCATGCAACAAACAGAACACAGGATGTCATAAAGAACAACAAGGAAAGACAAAATATTAAATACCTTCTCATTCGGCCACCTTGTGGACTGAGCTTCCAGTTTTATAGAAAAATATTTCAATAACTGAAAATAAGGCTTTGCTATACCAGCTATCTTATGAAGAACTTTGTTATGAATGCTTAGGCAAACTGTCATGATTTAAGTTTGGAAAGTTTGACTTTGCAGTTGCAATGCTGGGGTTTTTTTTAATCATCAGCTTTGTAGGTGTTATATGCTTCTGGACATGTATATAAGACTTTTATATTTTTTACTTAGGTTGCAAATGTCATCTATCATTTTAAAAAGAAGACAGAGAATTTTATAGTAACCTAAATAAGAAGACAGAATGTTTTGGGGTTGGAGGCTTATAAAAATTAGAGAAATATGTTGATCCATCCAGTTGTCAGGTGTTAGGTTCCTTCAAGAAAATCCAATCAATATATTTTCTAGCTGAGATTTGTTATAAGTAGACAGAAAGAAATTAAAATGTTTTTCTAGATTTAAACTCATTAGGAATCCTCATGAAGCAATCTGGACCCTGTTTAAAGTTGGTGGTTTATCATTTGCTTCAGTTTGTAAAAATTTAATCTTAGTTATTTTAAATAGGAGGAATTGACTATTCTTGATTGGTTGCTTTGCAAATAAAGTAAGTAGGTGTTGACTATGTTTTGGAACAGTTTGGAAAAACACATGCTCATATCAAACAAAGAATAATAAAGAAAGCTCTATGTAACTACAGCACAACTTTCTAGTAGTCCATTGTGACTTTACTATGAAGGCATTTCACTTCCCGTACAAGTGCTGTGTTTTAATCAGTTAATATGCATGAAGGATTTTGAACACCTACTTAAGTGCTCATCACTAATAATAATTTACCCTATGTAATGCTTTACTATATGCCAGACAGAAGCATGGTTTCAGAGTTGTGTCCAAAAACTTGCTGAAACTGTAATTGCAGTGAAAGAAGTAAACTGGCCAGGTACCCAGCAGATGGACATTAAAGACCTTGTTCAGTATGTCACACTTGCAAGAATGAAGACTTATTCAGAGCTTGCAAAAAACCAAAACCAACCAAACAAACCAATCAACAACCTCCCCCACCAAAAACAAAAAAACTCAAACAAACCCAAGCATATTTCTGTATGTGTTGCCTGGTAAAATTCAAAGATTTAGAGTATTGTTCAAAAAGTGTTAAAAATAGCGATACTGAAAGCTGTCAGATACCTTTTTTCCATTTTGTCAGTGCAAGAAGAGTGTTTGCTTATTAAAGAAGGAGAGATGTAAGACCCTGAGAGATTATGGAGACCAAGAACTTGGTGATATTTTGAAAAGTTTATTTATCTGTATCACAGCTATAAGCATACACATTTTTAAAAAGAAGATATGAAATGTAAAGGAGGACAATCTTTGAACAATAGATAGAAATTTTCTTAAAGGAAAATATGAGTTGTAAATTTTTATACAGTATAAACTTCTAATAATTTTTGAAGGTTTTTTTCTGGTTTCCCTATCATAATTTATTGCCAGTGGATTTTTTCTATTCTCCTTCAGATGATAGCAGACATCACTGGAGTCACAAATACTGAGCTTATTCTGATGCATTTTGATCCTGTATGGTGCATCCTGCAAAGGATACCTGCCAATATATTGGACTTGTTATATTTATTGACAGGAATACTGTCATGCTTGATTCTGTCAGAACAAGAAGAAACTTTTGATTTAGGCATGGGATGCTCTCCTACTCACCATGGTTATTTAATCTAATCATGATATTCTTCTCATGTTTTCCTGTTGGCTTAATTGATGTTATTATCTGTCAGTATAACTTACATAAAATATGATGATATTGGTAATGTTAGCAATATTGCAAAGAGTAGCATTAAATACTGGATGAAGTTATGGAGGGGAAATGGCATATAATGTGTTTAGTGCAGCTATACTGTTCAAGGTTATCGGCTTCAATAATGAAAAAAAAGCATGGGGACACAAAAAATGCTACGTGATTTACAAGCATCACAATAAAATTGTTACATGTTCATAGAATGTCTTATAGAACTGTTAACACATTTTAGATTTTCATTTGATTGATATATAATTTAATTCTGGTGGCTGGCATATAAAAAGTATTTTTAAAATACACATTGTACTATGTGGGGGAGCCCAGCTGGCCCTGGGCTCTCTGTAAGCTAGGATACCGAAGACGGAACTTTACACCTGGCAGAGGGTTAACCACGGAGAGTAAGGACTGTGGCACAGGGTGGACTTCCTGCTAGGCATGTCTAACCTATAGTATTCAGACATGTGGCTGTGTGTCCAATCATGAGTTGTTATGTTTGTGGTAAACCAATGGTGCGTGTACATGTGTCACCTAGAACAGTATAAAGTAGAAGCACTGTTGCAATAAAGCTGCAGCTGGTATCCCTGAACAGTGTCGTCTTCCCGCTCCGACCAGCGACAGTACTACATGGTTTCCACTGCCTTCAAGCTTGAAATATTGAACCATCACAGAAAAAAGAAACTGAGTAACATAAAGGTGGTATTTTGTTTGTCAGATCTCTAACAACTATAAATGCTTCATTGTTAATGAGAGCATTTAAACTGTTGAAAAATCAGTGACATAATCAAGAAAGTAATTTTATAAAACACACAGTGCAAATCTGGAATATTTTTGCTGGGTTTCATAAATTAGAAAAATTGTTTTTTAGTGGTTTATGATGAGATAACTATTCCTAATACTAGGACAAGGTTAAAACAATGCGAATGAAAGCAACTGTTAATAAACTGTTTTCCTTACCAAATGAAACAACTTGTTTTGTTTTTTTGTTTGTTTGTTTTGCATTATCGTCATGGTAGTCAGTTAAATATAGCTATCTCTGTCTTGTGTAAATGACTGAGAAATATACGAACATTTTCCTTTGTTCTGATACTTATTGCCTCAAATGTGTCACAGGAATTGTTTAGTGTCCACAGAAATTTTAATAACTGTTAGAAATTAATTAATTTTCATTCTAAGGTATAGAGAGAGTTTTCTATTAAACAATAACAGAATCAAGGAATATTCTGAGTTGGAAGGGACCCAAAAGGATCGTAGAGTCCAACTTTTAAGGGAATGGCCGCTGTGGGGATCAGCCCCGCAACTTTGGTGTTACTGGCACCATGCTCTAATCAACTGAGAAACAGAGTTCTTTACTATTCACTTTGAATGAATACTGTCTTAAGATTCTTCCTCTACTGAAGAGAATAAAAAAGTTTCCTTTATCATGGGTAAAGAAAAATCCAGTATGAACAGATTAAAAAAAAACAAGCAAGAAAAAGAAACAAAATGTGACCATTATTGGTTGGTATTACTTCCAGTAATACTTCCAGGAATTGCCCAGTCATTTCTTGGAAATCTCCTCTCTGAGTTCATGGATCTTTCAGTCAAATATTGCTGGTATAACACAAAGACTAAAGAGAGATCAAAGCACTGAGGGAATATAAAACATTAATATTCCGTAGAAACAAAAGAGATTGGACTGTTGAAAATCTAAAAAATAGTACAGGAAGTAGAAGGAAGCAGAAGTGAGTAAAACCAGAATATATAAACTGCAAGATACTTCAGAAGCCTGAATAAGGAAGAACATGAATAATTTTGAAAATGTGTCTGCCACTCAGTCCTACAGCACACGTGTTTGATTGTGTCTTCCTTCAGACTCAGCACCCAACTGGGAGAGGAGGAGGTGGTGCTAGGAGTGACCAAGGAGAATTTAAATGGTTCCAGGGAGCACGAATGACCTGTAGAGCATCCAACAGGTGCAGACAAAGAGGGGTGTGGCACAACAGTGAGGACGTGTCGTGGCTGTGAAGGTGGGGCATGGCAGTTTGCATGGCAGTTCGTGAGGGTGGGGCAAACCTCTCTGAACCATCTGGAAGCAGTAAATGGAGGCAGAAAACAGAGTCAGTAGATGGTGAGGTAGAGCAAAGAGATACTTTCAGCCCCAGTCTTATTAACATTTTAGTTTAAGCTTCCTCAGTTATGGTGTTGACATGCCATAAAACTCTATTCCCTGTAGCTGCAAGAGTCAATGTACCAGGCACGTCAGAGGCCTCCAGCTGGCCAGACCTGCTGATGGCAGACACAGATCTCCAGATCACAGTTTTCCAGGAGTGCCAGATGCCTCTTCGTGAGGCTGGGGCTGACAAAGAGTTATTTTGCAGAATTTGTGCCATGGTTGAGGAGCTGTGTTGTCAAGGGAAGGAGCTACGGGAAGAAGTGAACAGGCCGCGTAGTATTTGAAGAAACAAGAGACAGACTGATTACAGTCTCAAGACTCTTGGGAGTCTTGAACATCCATTTAGTGGAGAAGCAGGTGGACTTAAAACCCTGCAGGGTAATTACTCAAAGGACTGTTACTTAGGGGTTCCCAAATGTTGAAAGTCAAGCAGGAGAGGCAGAAGGCTGGCTTTGCTGAGCAGGGATCTTGGAATAAAGGCAAAAAAGGAAGGTGTATGCCCAGTGGAAGCAATGTCAAGTGACATGGGAACAATACAGAGATTCTGCTTGCCACTGTAGGGAAAAAAATTTGTGTGGCCGAAGCTCAAGTGGAGTTGAAGCTGGCCAGAAATGTGGGGAACAATGAAAAGAGTTTTTTCAAATATATTAATGGCAATAGGAATTATAGAAATATAACTGTCTCATTACAGGATGAGGATGGTCACCTCACAAACGGGGACAGAGACAAGGAAGAGGTGTTTAATATTTTCTTTGCCTCTGTCTTCAACCTGGATGATGGATAAAGAGGGACTCAGTGCCCTGAGCTGGAGGACTATGACTGGGAGAATTATCAACTCCATGTCAACCCTGAAATTGTGCAGGATCTCCTGCTCCAGGTGGATCCCCAAAAATCTATGGGACCTGATGGGATTCATCCAAGAATTCTCAAAGAGCTAGCTGATATCATTGCAAAACCTCTCAATAATTTTTGAGCCATCTTGGTATATGGAGAGGTCAAAGCTGCCTGGAAGTTGTCAAGCATTCTCCTGATTTTCAAGAAGGCAAGAAGGAGGACTACAGGCCTGTCAGTCTCATTTCAGTGCCTGGTAAAGTTATGGAGAAGATTATTCTGGGATGTATTGGAAAACACCTGAAAGATGATGCAGTCATTGGTCACAGTCAACATGGCTTCACGAAAGTCCTTCTCATCAAACCTGATTTCCTTCTATGACAATGTAACCCACCTAGCTGACCAAGGGAAGCCAGCTGATTTTGGATTTCAGTAAAGCTTTTGATATCGTCTCTCCCAGGACCTTTCTGGACAACTGTCCAGCACACAGCTGGATAAACACGCCATGTGGTGGGTGAGCAATTGGCTCACGGGTCGAGCACAGGGTGTAATAGTGAGTAGGGGAACATCAGACTGGTGGTCTGTCACTAGTGTGGTTCTGCGGGAATCCATCTTAGGCCCTGTGCTCTTCAACAGCTTCATAAATGACTTAGATGCAGGACTGGAGGGGATACTAAAAAAGTTTGAAGATGGCACAAAACTGGGAGGAGCTGTTGACTACCTCAAAGGCAGGGAGACCCTGCAGAGAGACCTCAACAAATTGGAGGAGTGGGCAATCACGGATCACATGAAGTTCAACAAGGGAAAGTTCTGGATCCTGCACTTGGGATAGGGCAACCCCAAATGTACATACAGACTGGGGAATGAAATGCTGTAAAGCAGTGCCATGGAAAGGGACCTGGTCGATGGCAGGTTGAATATGAGTCAGCAGTGCCCTGGCAGCCAGGAGGGACAACATGTCCTAGGGCACATCAGGGAAAGCTTTGCCAGCCAGTCGAGGGAGGGGATTGTCCTGCTCTGCTCTGCACTGATGCAGCCCCACCTTGAATACTGTGTGCAGTTTTGGGCACTGGAAACAAAGATATTAAGCCATTAGAGAGCATCAGAAGGAGGGCAATGAAGATGGTAAAGGGCCTTGAAGGGAAGCCATATGAGAAGCAGCTGAGGTCACTTGGTCTCAGCCTTCAGCCTGAAGGAAACTGGAGGGAGACCTCATTACAGTCTACAACTTCCTTGTGAAGGGAAAAAGAGGGACAGGCACTGATCTCTTCTCTGTTGTGATCAGTGACAGAACCCTAGGAAATGGCCTGAAGTTGTGTCACCGAGGTTTAGGTTGAATATTAGAAAGAGGTTCTTCACCCAGAGGGTGGTTGTGTTCTGAAACAGGCCCCCCAGGGAAGTGGTCACAGCACCAAGACTGACAGAGTTCAAGAAGCATTTGGACAATACTCTTGGGCACATGGTTTGACTCTTGGGGCTGGTCCTGTGCAGGGACTTGATGATCCTCGTGGGTCCCTTCCAACTCAGCATATCATGTGATTCTGTGTGATTGATTCTATAATGTTCATCACTTGAGGAACACAAGAAAACTAACAGTTCTCTTTACTGTTTTAATTATTTTAATTCTGAACAGCATTATATAAATTAGTTATTGATTTTGTTGACATTTATAGCTAATCAATTTTTTTAATCTTTCAGAATAAAGTATCTGTTAGAATGCACTTTGCACAGTAAAATTCTTGAAACAACCTAAAATGCTGCAGACCTATTACTAGAGCAGGCCAAGATTGTTTCTGTTTTGGAAATGCCAGTTCAGTTAAATCAAATTTTGCAATAGAAATTTATTGCTTCCAGGGTATATATGAAAAAAATTTTTGAAGGTGTTGTGGTTTAACCCCAGCCAGCCACCAAGCACTACGCATCCACTTGTCCCCTTTCCCACTAGCGGGGAAGAGAAGCATAAGGGTAAAAGTGAGAAAACTCATAGGCTGAAATAAAACAGTTCCATAGGTAAAGCAAAAGCTGCACATGCAAGCTAAGCAAAACAAGGAAAAATTCACTGATTCACCTTGGCAGGCAGGTGATCAGCCATCCCCAGGAAAGCAGGGCCCCATCACATATAGCAGTTACTTGCGGAGACAAACACCATCATTCCAAGCATCCCTTTCCTTTCTCCTTCTTACCCCCCACTTTATGCACTGAAGAGATGTCATATGGTATGGAATATCCCTTGGGTCAGTTGGGGTCACCTGTCCCGGCTGTGTCTCCTCCCAGCTTCCCATGCACTCCAAACTTCCTTGCCAGTGTTGCAGCACAAAAAGCAGAAAAGGCTCTGCGTAAGCAGTGCTCAGCAATAACAAAAACATCTCTGTGCTATCAACACTGTGTTCGCCACAAATCCAAAAGATAGCACTGTGAAGAAAATTAACTCTGCTCCAGCCAAAACCAGCACAGAGGGAGCACATTTTTGGCCAAATGTAAGGAAAAAAAATCTCATAGTCTGATGGTTAAGTCATATGCCTGAGATATGATAGGTAAGATGAAATTCCTCCTCTCTCATATTCATTCTACCTTTCTCAGCATTCATAGTGTGTACTTAGGTGTCTCAGAGGGTGAGTGCCCTAGTCATTAGCTCTTCTATACATTGGCTTCCTCCCCTCTAAGGCTTTGCAAGCTGTTCTGGACTTTGCTCCCACTCAAAACAAGAGACCCATTTGTGTTTTACAGACTGGAAAACTTGTTTCCCATCCAGCTCCATTTGTAATTAAGTATTTTATTTTTCCTCAGTTTAAACATCCTCCTTTAAGTTCTTGAAACATGATGAAACGGAGAGAAACCCGCAGGTTCCATTCTCTCACTTTCCAGTAAGTAATGATCCATATAAGTTATGGTCTAAAGAGGACTACTCTGACCAGCTCTAAGAGCTCTGCCCAAAGCCCCATAGAAATCAAAAAAATCTGTTGGTGCAGCTGACTTCACAGAGTAGTGACTTACCATGACTAGTTGTTCACGGATACATAAATTCTGGGCAGTTAAGTTGGGGGTTTGGTAAACCAGAAACCTCACCTCTGGTCTCCTTCACAGCCACTAGCTTTTTGCACTTCAGCTGGTGGTTGGCAATTTATTTCTCTGTTAGCAAACCTGCCCTCCCACCAACTTTTTGCCAGTGTTTCCAGTTGAACTGCTGTCTGAAATTAGATTCTTCGTCATTTAAGATAGAATTAGGAGAAAATATACACTTTTGGGAGCAGGGAATACATGTCTTGTATTTACCACTCCTGTGGGGTTTTAGCTACAGTTTTTAAATAATAATTTCTGAGAAGCTGGTAACATAGCTGGTTGATATAGCATCAGATAATCTGATAATTTAAATTTATTTGTTGGTCATTTTTTTTTATTTGCCAGAGAGAAGGAAGCATTTATTTTTTATTTTGGAAGACTGTAAATATATCAAAAGTGTTTATTCAATCCTGTTGGAAACACAATCACTATTTTTGTGCTGGAAGCAAAATAATTCAGGCATGGGTTCAAGAGCTTTCTTTGATTAGCTAAACTGTTAATTGTTAGTACGATTCCTAGCTTGGTTTTGTATTGTGCCAGCTGTGCCGGGGCACAGTCAGGGAGTCACTAGGGACAGGAGATCATTCCTAACAGGCCATTTGGACTTGGCTACTCTGTTCTGGGAGGGAAGAGGGCTTAGCTCTATGGACCAACACGAGCTGTGCAGTGCCAGCTGGCCTCAGGTCCACAGAAGGATCCATAGCCCGTTAATTTATTGATGTAGATGTAACCAGTAAAACTGTGGCGGGCACGAACAGAAAAGTTTCAGTAGTCAAGAGTATTTTCACCTTAATATGAGCAGCACTCTAAGTCACCTTTTCCTAGACCTACATAAAAGCTTATTTTCTTGAAAATAAAATATAATTTTGAGGTTAGAAAGAATTACCTTCACCTTTTTAATTTAAACTGCCCAAGCTAGGAAGTGCTCTAGGGAAGCATTTTCATGGTGCTCTGAGTGATTTCATACTTATCTATTAAATTATCTTCACTCATAATAAACTCTGCCTTGTAACAGTAGGTAGTGCTCTACCTTGTTCTAATTAATGAATCAGTTAATGGACAACCCGCAGAATCAGAGTATACTAATTTACAGAGAATCTAGTTAATTTGTTGAAACATACTGACGGTGTTGAAGCTACCCAATATTTGGAACGATAAAATAGTCCTTCCAGACAGAAACCAATAGTTACATGTGGGGGAGCCCAGCTGGCCCTGGGCTCTCTGTAAGCTAGGATACTGAAGATGGAACTTTACACCTGGCAGAGG
>JAYRBT010000042.1:18684992-18705058 GCA_036023395.1 Myiotriccus ornatus | reverse complement strand
TATAAGTAGAAGCACTGTTGTAATAGGGGGGGCTGGTATCCCTGGTCACCGTGTCGTCCTCCCGCCCCGACCGGACGGCAACAGTTACAGTCACTAAAGCTGGAGTTAAAGGCAGAGAACTGATTCTTTACATTTATCACAGTGCTGAGATACTACCCTTCAAAATGATGTTTCTTTAAAGACATTAATGAATAATACATCAGAGACATTAAGAGGATACCTGTGATTGTGTATTAGGATGCAGTTCTGAGGCACAGCCTCTGCATGGTGCTGAACCCTTTCTTGTGTATTGACATCAGACAATTCTGGAATCCTAAGGCCATGCTGGATGTGCAGTAACTACAGATAATAAACAGGGAACAGTGTACAGTGCTGGCAAGCAGTCAAAATTTGTGTGCCTATATTTTGGAAGGGAGAGTAGCAGACGACTTTCAGAATGTGGAACTCAAGTGATGTCACACGAAACAGGAGATGAAAATTTGTAGTGGTAAGATGGAGTTTGAACAACAAAGAGCTAAATAGAAAAAACCCACATTTTCTGCTACACTGTAAGCAGGAAAGCTTCTAGAGATTTAATTGGTTAGTTTGCATGAACAAGAGGGAGAAACAATTAAAAATAGCATTATGGGGAAGATAAATAATTTCTACCCCTTGCAGAGGATAATCTCTTGAAAAATATCAAGATCAGGTATTATCAGAAGTAAAGGCACTCAGGCAAATTGACAGACTGATGAGCAGTAGGTCGTAAGCACAAGATTGTACATGTGTCTGCGTGCCAGAGTTTGAGAGTGAAGCTTTTGAGAGTATAACAGAGGTTTACAACTTTTAATTAAAGTATTTTGTATTTCTGAATCCTGAAGTTTGTATGAGTGTTTGAAGGGATGACATGTATCTACTTAAAATTGCTTTGAGAAAGAAATTGAACACTGAATACTGACAAGTTTTCTTTGAATTACTGGTACAATGGTTGAAACAGTAATTAAAATATTTATAAAATATTTATAAAACTTCCTGGTGTAAGGAAAACAAACATGCCTAACTTCACACAAGAATACAATGGGGTTTTAACCCTAAAGAGTTTTCAGTGTATGTAAACAAAATGGTAGGGAAAACAGGGCTGGAAACCTTGAATGGAGTTTTCAAAATGTTTGCTAAATGCCACATGGAAAGACTTTGGGGAAGCTAAATAATGTTTGGTTTACAGGAAAATTGCTATCAAAAATTAATAACCAGGTAAGGAACAGAAAGGCATTCAAATTTTATCAAGATAAAGAAGGAGAGGTTGCCCAACCTTTTTTTTTTGCTTATCTACAGTTAAGAATGTTTACATAAAAGAAAGGAGCAAAAAGGTGGCAAAATCTTTATATAACACAGCTAATAGTATTAACCAACTCAGGAAACTTCAGAAATACCTAAGAACATTAAAATAGCTATGCTGGGTCAGATTATAAATCAGCTTTCTCCAGGACCCTATTTCTGATAGCACACATATAGGAAAAGAACATACCAAGAAGAAAGGCAAACGTTAATATTTCTTCTGATATACCTTCCTAGCTTCTAGATGTCTGCAGAACAGACTGACCAAGACAGAAGATCTATCTGAGACTTTATATTTAATAGATTCAGGGAATCTAGCGAATTAGATGTGCAGTTTGATGGCAAATGAAACTCTATAATAAAGATAAATTCTAAGTAATGCATATTCCGGTAAATAAATTCATTTAAACATATTACTGGGTTATAAATTAGCTGAAATCACTTAGGGGAAAAAAAAAATAAATCTAAGGCCCCAGCGTGAACCCTTTATTCTCTGTCATTTGTATATTAACTATTTGTATTACAACAGAATCTCCAGACACTGACCATGCTTCTACTGTGCACATCCATTACACAGACAGAGTCAAAAGTCTGCAGCCGGAAAGACCTTGCAATCTGAGTGTACCAGCAGACAGGTAGATGTGGGGGAACAAGGAAACAATGAGGCAGTATTGATTGGAAGGATAAGCATCGGTGTCAGGTTAATTGACCTTTTTTTAATTCTGCATTGGTGGTCAAAAAGAAAACAACATGTTAGCATGTATAATGCCATTACATGAATCAATGAGTTCTAATCTTACCATCTCAAAAGGCTACAGTAAAGCCAGAAGGAATTTACAGCCAGATGACAGAAATTATTCAGAAAACAGAAATGTGGGATTCAAAGGTTGGGAATAATTAATTTAGATGGGGAAACATGGTTTCAAGATGTGAAATATTTAAGGACTTAGTAATACTAATATGCAAAGACTGTCAATTGGATGTCCATAATTAGGTGTTTACTTATATAGGGCATAATAGACAAAAATTTAAAAATTAGCATCTGAAAAGCAATTTTTCCTTGTGTGCTGTATACTTAAAATATGGAATGAGCTGTTATTGTCTGATGTCAGTGTGACGGATGTCACTTCAGTCCTATTCAAACTGGAGCTGCAGGTTAATCTGAATAATGCCATGTGTAATTGTGATTCTCTTCTTTTAATGGTATGCACATCTCTATGCATCCAGGCATAGTCTAGCCACCCTCTCCTTCCATGAAGAACAGGAAAATATTTTCCTCATGTACAGTTTAGCCAACAATTTTCCGACACTGGGTTTCTTTCTGCTGTCTCTGAAGCACTTAATAGATACCCACCTAATGCTAGATACCCACTGTGAAAAAATAAGACCCCAGGTGAGGTTGGTCTGATCTAGAGCAGCAGTTGCTGTGACCTTTAATGAGAAACTCTATTAAATATCAGAATTGAGACTATAATGTATGCCTTTACATAATCAGCAACATTTAGTTTTTAGCATGCATTTAGTTTTCAGTTCTGGCTCACTGCCCAACTGCAGCAGGACTGATGGGAGTATTTCAGGGATATCTTTTCTTCTCCCTCCCTTCTCTAGCAGTATGGAAGAAGGGAGAGGAGGGAGAAACGCAACGTTTTAGCTACAAACAACAGCTAACTTCAAGAACAATTAGAAACTGCACAATGAATAATTCAGCATTTTGTCACTTCAGGGGCTTCCCATTCTGCTTTTATAATTCAGAACACTTTCTTCCCTCCCCCTTCTCGTTAAGGAGAAATCCTAGCTGGAGAGGCAATCTCCAGGGACTGGCTGCTGCTTAACATGCAGGTGGCATTCCCTGGGGTTTGCAGGCAGCCCCAGCTGGAGGCACGTTGACTGTGTGCATGTGGGACCTCTGTGGGACACGGCCTGGTCATGCTCACGCAACTACAAAACTGAAGAAGGCATTTATTGTTAAAATGTTTTTTCTTTCTTATTCCTTGCATTGTTTGAGGAACAGGATTCAATATGAAATTACAGGGAAATTGTATTATCTGAGAATCCTGGAGTACTTATAATTTTCAACAGGATTTCTTTATCTTTTTCTTTTTATTTTTTTTTCTCCAGCAGAGAAAACTGTTACTCTGTAACAACAAGGTCTGATTAAGACAGGGAAAGTGGGTAAGAAATGAGTGGGCAGACAGGCACATACTATAAGTGCAACAATTTTCAAGAACCTAGTTTATCTGAGGAGCTGAAGACCTCTTATTGTCCGTCAAATGAAATTGTATTCAATGATGTTCGTATGTATAAAAGACCCAAATAAACAAATAAAAACCTTTTTTGCAAAAACCTCTTTTTTTCTCTTGCTACTACTGTCAATAGGAGCATTGCATTGTGGTGAAAAAACGTTGAACAAAGAAAACCTGTACTTAAAGAGGAGCTTTAAAATAGGCTTTCAAGGACAACATATTGTTCCAGCTCAGAATAGAACTGTGCTTTTTAAAAGTCAGAGCTTGCAAGTCAGTCTATTTTTAGTGCCAAGATTTATTATTGCAGTGTTCAAATTTATGTACACAATACTAAATATTATGTTATAAGGGAATAGTCAATGTGGCCAGATGAGTGCTAATATTTTGGGGGGGGGTATTTTTTTTTACATTGTACAGGCACTCAGCACATTTTATAGCACACGTTTTAAGAACTAGTTTTGGCCACACTGTGACCTATAACAAAAAATGGGGCCAAAATCATTGCACCTGAGTGCTTCACCTGAGATATTAGCAAAATACTCACTCTAGTATTTTTCTGTCTAGGAAATAAGCTACAGATACTAATAAATTGGTCCACCTTGCTGAACATTTCTTCAGAGCTCATGGGCCACTTCAGCCCCTTCAGAGTACAAAGAATGTGATGCACATTGTAGGCTGATTGCTGATCAGGCAGATATATTTCTTAGCACCTCTTCTAAAGTCCTATCTTTCCAATGTGTTTCTTGAACAAGTACAGGGGAAATACAGCAAATAGTGGTTTGTTGAATTATCTCAGAGCTGTGGTTTCATCAGGCTGGACTGCCACTGAGAGGAGAAAACTCCTTCTTTGTTTCAAGATGAGAACTCCCAAATTCTTCACTGTGGTCTTCCAGATCATTGAGTTCGTCCTATCAAAAGGCAAACACAGTGGAAAGTAACTGTTTTTTAGCAGAACAGTCCCTGATGTGCCTGATTGCTCAGTGGTGGAGTGCTGTCATAGTGGGGGGTGGGCAGAAGCACCACATGGATTGGAGTCAAACATGCATTTCAGATCAGCTCATCAGGCAGCTGTACACTTAGTTACTTCCTTTCATACATCTCTCTTCCAGGACTCCACATCAACTAAAGGCACAGGATGATTGCACTCTCCAGTGATGATGAGCCTTAGTTTATAAGATGTTAATAATTGTGAATATTGCAGTTTGAATATATCCCTGTGGCATTTCAACATTGTGTTTGGTAGGATGTCATGCTACAGAGTATGGCTTTCAGAAGCTTTCACATATTTTTAAGGCTACTTGTATGTGAAGTTGAACTATGCAGACAGTAGAGAATAACATATGTCATCAACGTTTCTTTACTGACAATTTTGCCAATTTTTAGTATTGCAACACTTCTGCAGATAAGGCTATAAGAGTAGTTTGTTCCACGAACCACAGAACAGATGAAATTAGTCATTAGCTGTGAGTACCCAAAGCTGTGCACGTTTGTGTTTGCCAGTCAGTATACTTGGCTGAATGGCCAGTAGGTACATGTGTTCTGCTGCTAAAACACGACATATAACAGATGAATTCTGCCTGTCTTTCCCTTTCTGGCATTCTCCTTTAACCAAGCAATATTATTCATGAAACTTGCAGGAATTTAGTTATCTTTGACACTTCAACTTCTCTTTCCAATTCACTGATAATTAACCAATAATGCAAAATGCAGTAAGTGTAGTCTAACAAGCAAATGTACAATCAGTTAAGCTGTATGTGCCTTGAGAAACCAATGTCAAAATGCATATTAAAATAAAATGTTGGGATGATCCTTTCTTTTACCTGTACTTATATTCTATATTGTAGAGACTGAAACATAATGTTTATACAAATCATGACACACTTGATCAGAAAACAGTTCCGTTTTGAAAGGTTATCCAATAGCTTTTGTTTCAGGATCTTATCTCCATATTTTTTTGTCTATACATTCCTATTGATGTTTAACCACTCTACTGTATATCTTCATTTGCTGGATCTTTCACTGCAGATCACATAACTTTAGGCAATGGTAATATTACTATGCTAATATTGTTATAATATGCTATTAATCAGCATTATATAAATATTTTATAAGTTAATTGCCTGAAATTATAAGTGCCATAAAAACCTTAAAAGAGCAACTCCACGTGAGTAGAGACAATATAGTCCATTTTCCTGCTCTGAAAGACTTTTGTCCTCAGAAACATGTTCATTTCTTCCCGTTATGTCTAGTAACCTGATGTGCCTACAACTCTTTTGGCTACAATACCGTTATCTGATGACTAATGGTGCAGTCAGCACCTGAGCTATGCTACCTTATGTGGGAAAACAAGTCAGCTGTTTTGTCACTTCTAAGGCTGGATGCAGCTTAGGATAATATTTGTATCACTTTACATTTTTTTTAAGAGACAAATTTCATGAGAAAACAGATCTTAAACTTTCTTCTCTAATCTTAGCATCTCCTCCCTCCCTTTTGTCCCAAATGTGTTCCTCCCCATGTAGGTATTTTCAAATGACCAGCTTCATTCTCTTACATATTGCATCTCACCCTTTGGATAGGGTGTTCCTAATGAAGTGTTAAGCTCCCCTGTGTTTCTGGTTGACAGCTGGTATGTCAGTCTCTAAACCATCTTCAAAATGTATTAATATTTTCTTGGGTTTTTTCCCTTAGTTTTCATGTGTATCTTCATATTTATATCAGTTCTTTTGACAGATCATCTTTTTTTCTCGTGCTTGCATAGAGAATGTTACAATAGGCCTGGAGCCTGGCTATGAAACGATACTCCTGTATATTAGTACAATATTGTGATAGTGAATACAGGAGGGTCAAATAAACCCTCTATCCTAATGGTGTTATAGAGTAGAAATAGAAATGGAAAACTCTCATCATTTTTGTATGTGTGTGTCTACATAAATTATGAAATTGTAGGATATCTCTAGTTGGAAGGGACCCATAAGCATCATCTAGTCCAAGTCCCAACTATATATATACAGATATGTATGTATGTGTATGTAAGAGAGAAAACAATAGTTAATAGCTTTCCCCTTATCTTGGATTTGGTTATGGTGATTCTGATTTTTAATTCCAAAGCCCTGTGAACTGTGTCAGTACCACTGACAGATGGCTGAGGAAAAGACACTGAGATCTCCACTGCAAAAATCATTTAGATGGAACGGCTGAACTAAGCATGTGCTTTGTGAAGTTGGAGAGAAGATAACAGAATGTTGTGACTAGCACATTTCAACAATCCACTTTTAGAAATGTCAGTTTCTCTGAGTTAGTCAGAAAGCAACAGCCCTTCATAGTGCCCAGACCCTAACCCTGAGTTTGAAGGATGTCCGTGGCTAGCAGTTGCCAGTAAGTAGTAGGTGTGATGCCAAACACCTCAGAACTGTTTCTCATGCTACGTGGGGCTGGCAGGAACCACTACTGCAGGTTAAACACCATGTGCACAGAGAGTTCAGACCACACATGAAATCCAGACTGATGTCTTAGACTGCATAATATCTGGAATAACTTTAGTACCGACCTGGCATCCAGGGTCTCAACTCACTGAGATTATTTAAATGGTCCTGTCTCTCCAGTTTTGGATCCTTCCTTGTCACAAAAACAGTACAGTCTTCACTGTCCTAGTTCCATTTGCACTGCACTTTGTAGGTTAATCTTGTGACTAATGTATTTTTTTTTAAAGTAATCTGGACAAGACATAGTTAGATAAATAATTCTGTCCATCCAAACCTCACTTATTTGGAGACTCATGTATTCAAATATTCACCTAAACTTGGCAGCCATCCAGACTGCCTTCTCCTACTCCACTCCTGAGTGGTTTCACAGAGGTTGACACTTTACTGCCTGTTCAGAAACTACAGTTTCCTGGATAAATGTAGTAGATAGCTTTAGTTAAAATAAGTATTAGATCTATTAACTTCTTGACAAAGGATATTGTGGATGAAAACAGGCTTTTTCTTTCTGGAGAAATGATACAAAAAGAACAACTATCCCTCGGAGATTACTTAGTAGACTAAGCACATGAGTTTCACAGATCCCCATCTGCAGAAAATAGACAGGAAAAATTAAGAAAATGTTATTTCCCTGTTCTTCCACCCGGTTGTCTGTTCTTGACCTCTTCTTCCCTTACCCTGACATAAGCTAACGGTTACTAGGTTAGTTGAACTCTTGGTCTGAAGCAGTATGTTTGTTCTTGCCTACTTTAACTGCTTAGTCCTGTAAGCACCTGAGTTCTGTAGGTGCCTTTCAATCTGGTGTAGAAGTTCATTGGATGTACGCATTTTTTCCTCAGTGCAAGTTCAGAATCAGATAGACCTTCAGTTCCTTCAAGAAATCTGTCTGCTTCGGGATTTCCAAACAAGCCAACTAATCAACACTTCTCCTAGTGAGTAAGAACGTTTGCTCAGGCAATAGGGGACCTACTGCCCCGGCAACTCTGCATCTTTGACATTCTTGAATGCTATCACATACTCAGTCTCAAAATATATCCCCAAATCTGCAGCTTTCTCTTTGTGAACAGAAAAGCTTGTTCAGATGTCAAAAATATTTCTGCCTAGACTGAAAAAACCCCTCTTATATCTAGCCCTCACTAAGAAGTAGAATTGACCTGGTTTATTCAGGTTTTCTCCTTGAGGCACTCTGCATGTATCACTGAAATTTGATGCTTTCTTTTTTATTTTCCTCCAATTTTATAAGCAAGCCCACTGTGTGAAGCTGCATCACAACTACCAACCTTGCAGCTTTGGAAGATTAACTGAGAAGTCCCACAGAGCCTGCTAACATCATATAATTGACTGAGGGAGTTCTCCTAAAGAGTAGTATAAGGAACTCCCTTTCTGCTAGACTCTCATCATTGGCTGTTTACTCTTGAAAAGCTTTTTTGGGGAGGGGAAGGGCATTGGGTGGAAGGGGAATGAATTCTTGACAGTGTTTTTTGTTGTTTTCAGAAGGAAAACCTCAGCGCTATTCATGCAGGCTGTTCTTGTTTGGTCACTTGTCTGGATTGTTTGCCTCTGCTTGGAAGAATTAAAGCATTTTCAGAAAAGTAATCTTATCACCAGAGGGCAATTAGACATTTCGTAATCCTATCACCCCTGTGCTGAAATTACCATGCCCAGTTAGCAATAACTCTGCTTCTAAGAACAGTGAGCAGCAGCACAGCATGAATTATTTAACTCGATGCTGGGCTTCCTGTTTTCAAGTCACCAGAATAATACTGGCACCACAGACAGTAATTATCCCCAGCATAGAGAAGAAACAGTTAATGGAACCTGCCTTTTAAATCAATATTATTAATTCAAGGAAAGAAACAGCATGTACTATCTGTCGCCTATGGAGTTTTGATCTGGGCTTGATGTCACGCTGAAGTAAGTGGTTGCCATGGAGATTGGAGCTTGTGTCTGCATATCCCTCCCTGCCAGTGAGCTGTGAGGAGTGTTTTTGGAGAGGAAGTGCCCATCTGTAGTCAATCACTATTGTTCTGGCACAGCCACATGCTGGCCTCTCCGCAGCCTTCCGAACTGCGTCACGACACAGCAGTGTCAGCCCCTCTGAATAAAGACTCCCTGTTGAACCAGATTTATCCACCCTGCCATTTTCACTGTCAGTTGATTATCTGCTTGTATTTTCTGGCTGTGCTAATGCAGTCTCTTAGCACTGTTATCATAGAATCTCTACAGCTTGATATCTCGCAAAGCTGGATGGATCTTCTGTGTTTGCTTGCTTACTTTGTCACCCCCTTCACTTGATCAAGGGAAAGTACCCATACTACGTCAGCTACTCTGCTTGTTTTCTTTCCTCTTAGGTGCAGAAGACCTTGAAAGCCTGAATGTGTTTTGTCTTCTGTAGAAATTCATAGCAACCTGCTATGAAGCAAACTGCTTGTAATAGATCCTTGTATTAAATCTTCATTATTAATTGCCAGCATATGTTTCTAGAACAAAGACTGGCAGTTTGGCACAGTCCACCATGATTATTCAATATATCTGTTTATTAACCAATTAAGTAATGGGTTCATATGCCAGTAACATATGAAATCAGGGTATTATTACTAACTGGAAGATGTCAGACAAAATTGCTTCTGCCACCTGAAGACAATGCAATAAGATATCTTCCTGAATACTAGGTGGAGTTTGTAGACTTATTTTCCTTTCCTCATTAAATACAATATTCAAAGTAACTTCTCACACATTTTGTTTTGGCAAGAGATTCTGGGAAGTGACTGTCTTGAACACTATGCCCAGAAGGAATTAGCTATGTTGGAAGCAGAAGATTTATTTAACTATTATCCCCATTATTTTTTTTCTCTTTCCCCTCATTTTTCTCTTCTCTATCCCTATTTTGTGTATCTCTTATGTCAAGTACAGGTGCATTTGATCTATCTAGGCTTCTCACTGAAAGTGATGCAAGAGGTTTTCAGGACAACCACTACGTGTGTTCTCCTCTGCTATCATTCTTGGAAATGACTGAACATCTTTTTAAGAAAAATCAAAATGAATCAGCTTTAAGCAGACACATGGAATGAAAAACTGCAGGAAAAACAATTAAAGTGTAGTACATTGTGATAAGAGTAAACATTTGGATTGTGAAGAACGTGCCTGCCAGGGATTCTGGGTTCTTACCTAACCACTGATCATTTTCCAAATACACTGCTATCTGTGGTAGGTTGATTACACCTTGAGTACTCCCAGTCAGGATAGAGGTGTAGCATTCACACCTCAGTTTGCACTGCATGCTAACTTTTCTGATTGCATGATGGATGTAATTTCATATTTGCAATCTGCCCTGCTGTTATAAGCAATACGAACATTTCTGCAGTCCTGAATGGTATGGCTCAGGCAGGGCTGCTGTGGCGGTGTGATTGCCAACTGCAGGGATGCACAGGAAAAGAACAACACCTTTCCCTCACTACCACCCCCTCCAACATGTTTTATTTATATCTCCCATTCCAGCTGGCATGCACATTGGCAACTCTGGGATCTCTGACCCTGAATTAAACTGCTGCAGGGCTGATCAAGAGACCTGGCAGGTACTTGGTAAAGCTGAATTCCTCAGGAAATGTTCTAATTTTTCTGAATCTATGAATTTTAAGAGAAATTTCAAAGGGATGTTTCTGAGAGCTTTATCAGTTCTATGAGAAGCATGTTTTTATGGCTAATTTTCCAAAAGAATTGCCCTATCGTGTGATTTTTTCATGGTAAATGTGTGTTTTGCTGGTTTTTTTTGTGAGGGTTGACTCATGATTTTTGAGCTTTTAAGCTGGGTGAAGAGGCCAGCCATACTCACAAAAAAAGCTAATTTGCAAATAGAAAAGCAGTACATCTAAGCCAAGCAAGGAAACACAAGCTTTCACTTCTGAAAGTGATGGAAAGTTGGATTCCTAGTCATGGGAAAAAACCAAAACAAACCAAAGCATTACCCTATGGGTGAAAATCCCTGGTGCTTGTAAACCATGTAAGGCTTAACAGGGAAACAAACAATAGTTGGAAGGATGAATGAACATAAACAGATTTATATTTTAGTGTATTTATCCGTCAGAAATGCAGTGAAATTGGTATATTCCCAGAGAATATGTAAATAATGGAGAATTTTCATTTTGCCAAGGCTTTCCATTAGAAAACATCTAGGCAGGTTTACTTGAAGCTTTGTTTTATCTTGAAGCTCTGCTCTAAACTTAAAATGAATGAAAAATATAAATATATGAACTTTTTTTTGTTTCTACTATTTTTTTTCACTTCATTCGGATTCTTGAGCATCATTTCATTGCACTCAAAAGTACAAATTCAACCTCTGTCAGTAGCCATGGCCTATTTTATGTTCTGAAAAATCCTTCCAGAATGGCCCCCTCAAGCAACAAATGGCCCAATTTATTTACAACAGTGCTGAAAAACTATTTCCATGAATGTTCATAGATCAAGAGCTCCACTGAAATAGAGAATGTCCTAAAAACCTGTTGCATTCTTTATTATTTTGTGTTTGTGTTGCACTCATGTCCTGAGGCCACAATCAAAAGCAAGGAAGTCTATGGAGATTGAAAGAATTACGATCTTGCTTGTGTTTTGTGACTATACTTGTAACTTTATCTCTCTATGTACTGTCCCCCTTTTCCTCTAAGACTTTAGTTTACCCTTCAAACCATTTTCTTTTTTAAAAATCTCCTTTCATTAGCCTTCTATTTCCATTTTTTACCTGACCGCTGTCTTGAGACCCCTATTTACCTTAGTGGTTACATCCAGTAAAATCATGCTTGAAGTAGTTGATTAGTGACCTACCTATTTAGATTCCTTCTTCTTTTACATGCAAACAAAATTATATATGACGTGAATCAAGTATCTCAGCAACTAAATAAATTTAAGTTCACTCTGTGAAGGTGGTCTTTGGGAAGGGGGGCTATTGCTCTGTGTAGGCAGCTGCAAGTCACTTAGGGAAATAGAGCAGTGTTCAACAGTCCTGAAGAGAAAGCCCATCAGATCAATACTTGTAATAAGACCCATCTCATTCTGTTTCTTTTTTTACCTGTCTCCTTCCTAGTCCTCTCAAACTTTCCTTCTGATTTGACCTTTGCTTCAGTCATGCAGTGAAACCACTCTGGTTGACTAAGACCTGCACTGAGACATTCTACTGGGATAGTGGAGAATTTGTGAGCAAAACACTGAATATGAGACTCTCAAGAAGAAGTCAGTGGTAGTGAATTTATCAGGTTGTGTTTTTTTGTGGGAAATACAGATTTCCCCCTTTTTTCAAACAAATACATAAAAATCACAGTACATTTACTGTAACAATACCATTAATATGAATAAAAATCTATTTTATAAGTAGTTAGTACTTGCACTTGTTTACGTGATATGACAGTACACTTTCTTCCTTAGATAGCCCAAACTTTTAAAATATGACAATATCTAATAATGAATATTGGATGAGTTTGTCACACTTGTTCGTATTGATGAACATGTTGCAAAGAATAATGCAATAAAAATATGCTTGTGGGTTCCACAGTGGAACAAAACATGAAATTGTTCAGACCTCCAGAATTCACATTACAATTTCCTTGTCCTGCTGAGGAAAATTGGGTCTGAAGGGATAACAGGATGAAGGGGAATATTTCAAGTAATTTCATGGAATTAGAGAGTGATTGACAGTAGGAATTAATCTATATTTGTTCTGCTTTAAGGATAAGTTTTGCAGGGGTTAATTAACTTCATGCTCTCTTCATTTCACTTTGTACACTGTGGAAATGACTATATTATTTTTTCCCAGTGTAAAATGTTATAATACTAGTTTTTTCTTTCCACTTGGTCAGACAGTGGTCTGATTACTCACTATAGCAGAACTTTATATTTCTGAAGTTTGATTCACATGAAGTCTTTTCATGCTTACGCTCTGAGTCAGGATAAGCAGGAGGAAGAATGAGACTGCAGAGCACTGAGATCAGCAGTGTTTTCAGCACCTGCATGCAATAATGTGATTTGACCGACGTGTGTGGAACTGAGCCCAAAAACTACAGGAAAAAATAATTTAGGCTGTATTGGTTGACATCTAGAAAATGTTCCTACTATAAAAGTTATGCTGATTACAATATGCAATAATTTTCATAAAAGCAGATAGATTTTTCTCAGTTTCTTGCCTTAGCCTATGTTCCTCTAGCCAGTTTCCATACTAGTGTTTGTAAAACATATTGCACATCTTTAATAATGATATAAAGTCGGTTCAAAAAAATATCCAAAATTCTATTCATCTGTATGACATGAAGGTTTGGTTCATAAGTCTCTGAAGAGAGAGGAAAAAAAAGAATTCAAAATGTACTTTATCTTCAGTACAATTCAGGTTACTACACAGAACCTCCTACTCACCACACTTCAGTGAGTCATGCATGCTAAGCATAATGATTCCTCCTTTTTTTTAATGTGCTCTGGTTCTAATTTTCTCATTTACAATTACAAATGTTACATTCCTTTTAAAAAGTTGACATAATCGAATCACCAAAAATATATCATAATGTAACTGAATAATTTTAACTCATTCTCAAATCCATTTTTTGACTGCTCTACATTATTGTAGCTATATTACTTACATTAACTTTGTACAATATGTGCCCTGATAAAATATTGGCAAAGATGCTGTTAACCATATTTGTAAAAGCTCTGTCTGTGTGATTAGTTTTTATATTAGTAAATTTGAATAAAACATTGATCATAGAACAGTCAAATTACAATGTAACTTCTAACAAAATCTTGGCTGAAAATGAGTCCTTTTCACTTATACTTTATTATCCTTCTCCCCACTCACCCTCCCTGCTCCCCAGGATTTGGAGTTCAGTTCTGCCCTTTTTGATGTACTGTTCTTTCTTAATATTTGAGGAAAATGAGATTATGAGTCCACTTGAAACCAAAGACAGATTTCCATATTAAAGTAAAGCCAGAGAACTATATAACATATGCCTTCAACACATGTCTATATAACTTCAATAATTTGCAGCAATGTACAGAGGTATAGCTCTATAGGTAAAAAAGAAAAGCCACAATACTATCAGCCAAGAGGAGCTGTTAGGTGATTTTTATGATCTGATAAATGTCCTTCTACAAAATGAGGTAAGGTGTTGAAAAAGGCAGTAGTATGGAAGCGGGAGACAAAATATTTCTTTGATTTTTCTTTGAAGGAGGATAAAATTCTGTCAGGACAAATAGAAGTTTTGACCTGTCATGTCTAAACAGTCTTCCTAAATATTACAGAATTTACATTCAAAATATTAAAGTCATGTCATAATAGAATCTAATAGTTTTGCAAACTTTAAGATATTATATTATTTCACCGTTCAAGTTTTTAAAGAGCCTACAGGTCATGCCATGAAATGGTGTTCAAAGATTCCTATGGTTCCTGTAGCAGAACAGTAGCAATGAAACCTGTCAAAGTTTTTCTGTACCCACGTTATGAAGCCTCACAGGGAAACAGCCATCCTGAGACGTTTAAAGTTATACAACAAGTGATGTTTAGTTACAGACTCAGCTAAAGGTAATGAGAAAATTTATTTTCTTTTTTTTGTAGAAGGCCTGAACTTGCTCAGCCCAATTCAAGATGATACAAACAAGTTCTAGTCTGCAAGGTTTGTCCTCAGCCTGTTGTGATAAGCCCTGCTGGGTGTATGTTTGCTTTGGAGTTTATATATGTCCTGTCATGATGAAGTGCGAGCAAAACAAGCACAGGTCTAGGCACCAGACTGAAGATTTAATGTGCATAATGTAAGGCCAAGGCTTGAATACACAGTAGTCACTTGACCTGGAGCTAAGAATTTCAGAGAGAAGGGGTTTCCCTTATTCACACCAATATGGGAGACAAATAATACAAGACAAATGAGAGGAAGCTAAACAGCATGGTACTTCTTAAGAAACACTCTGTAATAACCTCTTTTTTTCAGAGACAATTTGCACTCAGAAAAGACTCTTCGGATGAGGCTACGTAACTCAAAAATCAAGCATCATATATTCTGGTGCCTTTTTGAGAGCCTGCATGGTAATAACATCTAATGTGTTCTGCTGCATATGTTCCCTAAAAAGTCTATAGTGTTTCTGTTATTTCTGGTCAGTAAATTATTTGTACTGGGGTGCTCAGATGCCCCTTCAGCACAGGCCAAGTAACGGTAATGATTCACTGTGAAATAATGCTAGCACTCTTGGACTCTGTCATCACTTTTATCTACCTGAAAATTATTTCTTTTACTTTCAGAAAGTTGTGGTATTATCCACTGTACTCAGTAGAGAATCAGTTTTAAAAATATGTTACACCACTCAAGTAAGATTGATAGACTCACTGAAGTATTTATGCCTTTCTGTTGTCTGGAGAGGAAATTTATCAACGAGATTAGATTAGAATCTGAAGGCAGACTTCAACTGGCTAAACATATGTATTTGAACAATTTCTTGTCTAGAGTATTCCAAATGTCTGCAAAGCTGGTGAATATGACTGGTGGCCTAAAGAGAATCCAGGAGAAGGAGCTAGAAATTGCTTGATCTGCACAAACAGTGTTAGATATCAATGTTGAGGCAGACTGAGATGCTAAATCTACATGTGTACAGGAAGGTGACTGCACATGAGCCAGGTGTATTAGTTTCTACTATAATCAATGAGGGTGCAACTCAATTGCCTAACACACATTACCTGAGATGACCCAGGGTACACAACATAGTCTCCAACGGCTATGACAAAAATGCGCGGGTCGCCTATAGGCTCCATACCACACCTGAAAGCCTTCAGTTGACATCTTGGACATCTGGGGAATCTCAGATGATGCTGAACAGCAAAGGTAATACAACAGAGATGAATGTCAGATCTAGTCAATATAGTCAGCAGAAGTGAGAAAGCTATTCAGCTCATCCTGGAATAGTTACCCACTTCTGACCATCTCAGTAGCTCTCTGTACTGCACTGACTCAGTTAACTAGATTAGGAAAGGCTACAACTTAGTAAGCTAAGACCTAGTTGCATATCTGGCTGTGGATCTGAAATCCACCCAGAGCTGACAGAAGCATGAAGTTAGGTGAGCTGAATCTCTTCCCCATCAGTCAGTACATGAATACATGACAGGCAGTTCTCCCACCTTCACAATAGCAGTGTCATCCTCAGTTTGAACAGCTGTTTTGAGTCAGGCTGTTAGCAACAAGATGTTTATTTAAAATGTCAGTTATGTAACGTATGACTATTTAAATGGGTTTTTCTTTATATTATGGTAAATTAACATAATTTAAAAATTACTCTCACTTCCCACTTTATTCACTCTGAAGTTACCAGAGTTCTGATTTTTCCTATGACATCAGTGAATACAATAACTTAAGCAATCTAAAATTTCAGCAGCTGCCTTCTCTTCTATGTACAGTTTCTGGTTTTTTTTGGTTTTACTTTTTTGTTTGTTTTTTTTTTGGGGGGGGGACAAACATGATATTTGGCAAAAACAGGCTACTTGAAATGATGCCATTGGCTATGCAGCTTTGGAGTGAATGTTTTCCGTGATGTTCTCCATGTGAAAGAGCCTGGGCATTCCTTACACACATTATTTTGTAGATAAAAACCTAACAGACTAGATTATAACACCCTCCCCCCCAAATCAGGTATTGAATTTTACATTGGATTAATTCCAAAGAGTAAGATCATATGAAGTATAGCACTGGCAAAAATCAATGGTACAATTCAGTTCACCTAAACATTGGTTAGTTCATATAGCCATACTCAGAAAACATAACTTTCTTTAGAGTTGCTGGCATAAGGATTGCCATCCCTATCAGCCTAGATGTAAATTCAATGAATTAATTAACAATGTTACAGGCATAAGTGGAGAGAATATGTGCTTTTGCTGCATGGGCAGTTTAGTTACAATGATAAACTAAAAGGTGAAGTAGAGCAGTCTCATGATCAAACAGATGGATTCTTTTTAAGACTAAAACTGCTTTTCCTTAGTTATGCCCCCATTCTTGCTCAGAAGTGTATCTTTAAAAAGTCACTTCTAATTTAACCAGGCTGTTGAAATTTAAGATACACTCACACAAAACCAGAGTGAAGGTAAAAACTACAGAACAGATTTAGATACTCAGGGGCACAGAAGGAAGTCAGGACCAGATCTTTTAAATTTCTATGTCTATTTACAGGATTTGGATCTTGCCTTCCCAAAGTGTGTTTTTGTCTTCTCTGAAGAAAGGATGTGTAAGGTGCAAGCAACTTTCTTGGTTCCTTGCTCTACAAAACTGTGGTGGGATAATAACAAAAAATAACTACTAAAACATAACAGACTAATATTTACAAACAGATTTCCATCTGTATTTTGCTTTTTCCTAAGCATGTCAGTGTGTAAGTTTGTCCATGGCAGAATCCACTGTGGTGTGTGCAATAGTATTCGGCCAGAAGATGATTTTTGACAGTCTATAAAAAGGCATTTCATATACATATAAAATGCAGATATGGCAATATGTTTTGTAGTAATGTGAAACCTGTCAAAAGGCTTGAATGAAACCAGAATATCAAAAGCAGTAGAAGACCCATACTATTTACAGATGTAAACTGCGCTAAAATTATCTTTGGATACAAACATCTTTCAGTAAATTTCCTATAATTTTTACACACAGACATGGACTCTCTCATCATAATACCTGTGAAGAAAAGTTCTTTTAGATTTCATTCTGAAATTTCTTAATAATTTTGCTCTCTTAGAGTATTCTATGACAGCTTACCCTCCTTTAAAAGTTATGTTTTGCTTCTGCTATACACTTTGGAAACACACTAAGGAACCTTAAAAGTTTTAGACAAAATAGGCAAAGAGCTAGTAGAACAAAACCCATATGAGCAAAACAACATACTAACCTCTTATATCTAACTATAAAAACTAATTACATTTAATCTTCAAATTGCATATTGAGAAAGGATGATCTGGTGAGGTGAGAGGAAAGAGAAAAAGCAGTTTGAAAGATCTTGTTCAGCAGAAGTCAAAGGTAGCTGCAGCATTGTATGTCTCTGTATATCAAATACCTTGCCAAAAGGTTGTTATAGTTGTTATATTGAGAGTCTGGCCTTCAGAAACTCTTTCTCTGTGCTCTCTAGTACATTAGCCTGTGCTAATGGTATTTGAGATCTAGTGTAGATATATAGCCAGCCTAAGTGACTCAAAAAATCTGTTTTCAAATTACTAAGGTAACCCATTTCTTAACAACCACAGACCATTGTTTAGACTAGTTTTATTAATTTCTGAAATTACTCTGGTATTCCAAGGTTGCTTTGTACATGGAGAAACACTGAAAAAGATATAGGAAAAAAAAGGATTAACATTTTGAGTACTGGTACGGCAGAATCTGAAATTTTACTCTCTTCTTTATCCTCGAAATACACATTTGCCAGTTTTTCAGGCTAATTATTATGGTACTCAACAAACAAGAAGTGAGGGAAAAATAACAAGATTTAGTTCGGAAAAGCTGAAATAAAAATGGAACCATTTTCAGTCAAAGATGAAGGAGGAATATGAGTTAAAGGTCAAGGAATTACACAGACTTCAACTAACAAACAGAAAATCATGAGTGAAATTGCATTTATTTAAAGCTCTTAAAACTCAGTTTACTCAAGAAACACCCAGAAGGCAAATGTTAATATACTTTTGCAGCCATATTTGACTCCTGTATAGAGTGATAGATAGTATTTTTTCTACAATATTTTCCTTCTCATGTGTTACCATTCCTGATCCAATTCAATACACAAATAAATAGGGGGAAAAACAGAAGGAATAAACAAAAGGGTTTTTTCCTGAATAGTAGCATGGATAAAAGTTTTTTTTACATTGTGTTTTGGCTCTTCTAGATTCTTTTTTGTCCAAAAAACCCTTTTCAGACACTTATAAGGCATTATTGTTAATTATTGGATGCTGTGCTGCTAGTCCTTCTGCTTTCTTTGACTTTTTGAGGTTTTAATATGCTCTCTATCATCTGTGAAACTTGTTTGTAAGAGGAGATCAGATGCTATCAGATGCTCTTTGGTGCTATGACAGAAGGGAGCGTGTGTGTACGGAGAGATGCAACTCAGCACAAGTGACTGTGATTTCAAAAGCACTGCTAGCAAAGAAAAGTTGAAAAAAATATGGTAAAAGGTGAAAATATTTTTAAAAGCATGTGTATGATGTGCTATGGTATGGATAACATAAAGGTAGGCAATTATATAACAATAAGAAAAAAGTATAAGTCAGAAATTTAGCGAAAGGAGGATCAAAAACCCAGAAAAGTGTCAATTGTCAAATATTTAGCATGACAAGTGATTCCAGAACCAAATGAATTTGTGCTGCCACAGAGTTCGCACTCACACAGCTGTCTTGAGAAACAATTCTCAAACATACTAGAAAATACTTAAAAAATCGAGTACTATCTTTTTGCAGGCTAATTTCTTTTCTCTTTGAACACCTGTTTTCTGAAAAAAAAAATGGTGCATTGGAAAAATACCTTGTTAATTTTTTTGTCCTCCCTAAATTTAATTTCATTTGAGTTATGGCTAATCACTACAAGCCAGTCTAGGATGTGGATCTGTGCAGGTGCAATTCTCGGATGGCTGTTACTGTTTTTCAGCTTTGTATCTCCAACAGCACCCTTAGGACTGAGTAGCATCTTAGAGAAGATGTGCATTGAGAATATTGCTTGTGAATGCATAATCACGGAGACAAAATCTCTGTGGCAATCCCAACCCCTGCCAAACTCTGTGCACTGACTGAGCCAAAGGTTTTGGCAGAGGCGTAGCCCATCGCCTCTTTATTACTCTCCTAATCATACAGTGCAGCACATCAGTTTTAAAGAACTGGAAAATGGCTTTAGAAAGCAACAAAACTAGGAAGTAGTTTGTCACCTTTTTTAGTGACCATTATTTCCATATAATTTTTTGCTTTCAGCTGACAATTTATATTATGAAGTTCTGTAAAGGAGATTACAAAGACTTGACATACCCTGAATGGTGCATGTGGCTGCAGAGATAC
>JAYRBT010000042.1:18661628-18684892 GCA_036023395.1 Myiotriccus ornatus | reverse complement strand
GGAGACAAAATCTCTGTGGCAATCCCAACCCCTGCCAAACTCTGTGCACTGACTGAGCCAAAGGTTTTGGCAGAGGCCTAGCCCATCGCCTCTTTATTACTCTCCTAATCATACAGTGCTGCACATCAGTTTTAAAGAACTGGAAAATGGCTTTAGAAAGCAACAAAACTAGGAAGTAGTGTGTCACCTTTTTTAGTGACCATTATTTCCATATAATTTTTTGCTTTCAGCTGACATTTTATATTATGAAGTTCTGTAAAGGAGATTACAAAGACTTGACATACCCTGAATGGTGCATGTGGCTGCAGAGATACTGAGCAGTCATAAAAGCAACTAATCTGAACTCAGTGCATCCTACCCTTTAACTGAAACAAGGCATTACTTATTGATCACTGAGGACAGTGGGTGTCTGCTTGTGGTCCCTTATTTCCTGTGACATCCAGACACAAACATGAAGGTTTTTTGTCAAATTGATTTCTGCATAAATACAAACTTCCCCCTCCCTGTCTCCAAGTCCTGCTGAAGTGCTCTTGGACATTCAGTGGTTTCAGGAATTACTTGTCTATATGCCCAATTTGGGCTCCTGTTTCTGAGAATTTTGACAAAGGAATGGCATATTGATCTGAGCTTTGGCCTGGATTTGCTAGGAGCTAATCTTTCCAATACACACGAGCTCACTGCTAACATGAAGGAGACAGATGAATTACTCATCATAGAAGAAATGAGCACAAGTGGGCACCAGAAATGCTGGCTGCTATATTTAGCTTATAATACTAATATTGGAACGTCATAGTCATGCCCTCTAACTTAATGGCAGCCCTATGAGATTCTATCTAGATTTTATGATCTTATATGGAAAGTAATTCAGCTATTTGGGGAACTATGCTGTGTGCATACAAACAGTGAGACTACTTACGTCTGTTCTCTGTGTTATCAGTACCATTAAAAAGTCACATCAGTTGTGAGGATGTTCTGCTTTATAGTTTCTGCTTTTATTGTCTCTAAGGAAACCACTTTACTTATCCACACTTACTGTGCTTGCCACATCCACAATTTGCACAGTCAGGACAAGGAAAAACAGTACATCAGAAATACTGTTCTTAATATAAATGTATTAGTAAATATATCAGTATTACTTGCTTTTATGCTCTTAAATCTGAATCTCCTTTTAGCAAATGTCCTGTGTTTGTGTAGGTTACCACAGGAGTAAACTGGCATGAAGATACTGTGCCACAATTCTGGTCAGCACTTTGAGATGAATTTTACTCTAACTGAATGCCAGAAGGACTAGAAAGGACTGTGGGGTTTTTTAGATAAATGAAGAACAGAGGGGAAAATTATTGAAAAGTCTAAGGCTAAAATGTCCTTTAAAAACATTTGTGTTCTCTCTTCCCTTCTTCATTTCATAAAAAATACTCCTTGTGTTTATGTAATTTAAAGAGAATTTTTTTTTTTTTAAGTAGAAATTCATACCAATTACAAGGTCAAGAGAATTATTATTTTCACCTAAATCTACTTCTTCTCCATGATTTATCAAGAGTCTTGAGGGACTGCTTTTCAAAATGACAGCTTTTGTCACACACTGCTAATTTTAGACCTTTCAAAATTTTTTAAACTTAACACATTTCAGGCCCATTAGAAGCTGTATGTGCCCATTATGTGATTGGAGAAAAGCTTCATAACCACAAAATAACCCCCATGGACGTTTTTAGAAGTGTACAGCACTTTGGATGACACTGTTGGGAGTTGGGGGAGTTAAAGGAAGGTGGAGTTCCTTTAACCCTTCTGGCCTCCATGATGCACATCATTCTAAAATTTAATCTCTGTTTGCTAAAGAGAAGAGGATTTTCTAACCCGTGATTCTGTCGAGAAGCCTTACTTGAGAGAGATGGCATCATGTCCCTTCACAATGAGACATTAACTATGTCAGTTAAAACTTCTGTGTTTCTGACCTATTGCTCAGAGATACATCAGTCTGGAATTGTGGTATATTTTCCATGAATATGTTTACCCAATGTTCTGACTGACCAAACATTTCAAGGCTTCCTTCCAGATGGAAGATGCACCACTGTATTGTACTCATGACAGATATAATTTCAATCCTTTTCAAGAAATGGATTTAGAAGAAGCCAGACCTTTCCTGACCAATTTTCTCACAGAAGTTCAATTTATTTAGAAAAATTAATGCTTAAATATTTTTATTTTAAAAAAGTATTAGTTTTTCAGGACAAAATAATATCACATTTCAATACTTTAAAAACATCAAAGAACAATACATCATTTATTAATGTAGCCAAAGAGGGATTAATTCAGATAAAATTTTCTAATGTAGGAAGTAAAATGTCTCTGTTTTTGGCTAACATACAATAGAAGTAATGGTACTAACTATGCCTTGGAAGTCATCTTTCTTTTAATCCAACATCTCAAAATGATAATAGCAGAAAGGTATTGCAATAATTTATGCAGATTCCCTGGCTAGGGTTAATATGAAGTTTCCATTTTTAGGGTACATAGAAATGTAACAGAAACATATGAAATAATATTGCACAGATATAAATTAGATCATAAGGGTTTACAGCTACAAATTAGCTTAAGTGTGCATTTATAGGTACTAATAAACCATTGAAATTTCCTTTGTAACATTTCATAGTTCCTGCATTTAAAAGCATAAAGCTGACATAATATTCAAAATATGACTCACAAACAGATTTCTGAAAAAGGGTTAAATCGGTTTAATTTGTGATATATAATGTACTATAGGCATTTATTCCTCCATATAGCATATTTTAATGTGTTTATGAAAGCCTATAGCTGAATGTAATTCAGTAAGAATGATTGTCTGTTTGAATGTTCACTCATTATTAGCTAGTTTTCGTTTATTATTCCAGTCATACAGTCAAGGAACTGAAAAATACTGCTAGTCTTAGGTAAACAATCACATCAAGATTCATTTTCAACATGTAGGGGGAAAGTATGTCCTACGGGACAATCACAGATTATCAGGGTGATGAACCCCATGCTTGTGAATAACTATGATGCCTCAGAAATAGGGACAGGTTTCCTGATAACCTGACCAAAAAACCGCTTGCAATCATGCTAGTTTTTAGCTGTGCTATAGATATTGTTTTCACCACTCTCATGTTTTAAAGATTATTTTTACCCTTTTTCTACACAAATGCATTGCCTGTACAAAGATGCTTTTGAAACTCTGAAGTCCTTGATGGAAGGGAATGTATCAGCTGGTTTCTTCAGGTCCTTTTTCCACTCTCCTGAATATAGGACAGGACAATTTCAGTGCTCCAAAGTGAGATGTTGTGCAAACTTGTCCATTTGGGACTTAAAACAGATGTAAGCAGATAAAGGCTAGCATATTTTGCTGGGGACACGACATAGTCAATATGATTGTGAAATGCAGAACCCTTTTATAAGTAATAATATCATGGAAAATATGACACGATATATTTTTTAATTAAACCCCATATCGTTAAGCAGTAGAGTGAAAAAGTACACGGAGTATCCCTGCACAGCTAGTTGATGTTATCTGTCTGCCCTTTTACATGAGCCAGGAGGAGAACCAGAACATTAACAAATAGCTTCTATTCTCTCAACTCAAAGCAGAGGAAGAATAACAAGTTGTGTAAATGGAAGCAGAAATATTAGATTTCATGTTATTCCTTTCCATTTCCCTGTCTTCTGAACTGTTATTAATAACAGAGGTAAGTAAAAACATTGTAAAGGTTTAGTGTCCTCCTACCTGCTAATTCTTATGTCTTCTGCAGTCACTGAGATTTTACAACCAGCTATAAGGGGATTACTTTAAATCCTTTTCCATCACTATGAAGAACATTCTTAAAGGAACCCTGACAAGCTCATATTTTGATTTCCTTTTTGGATTTCTAATCCATTAGAAAGTCAGGGTTTAGGAAGTTTTTTTTAAAAAGAATTACTCTTTTTTCAGGTATTGAAAAAAAACACAGCAAAACCCTGACCTGATGTGTTCCTACTTTATGTTCTTTAGTTAACAGAGGGAGGCTATTAAAATAGTTTTTTTTTTTTTCCTCCATATTACATTAACTTTCTCTGTGTTAAAGATTTCCAGTTAAAGAGTAAAAAACCCCAAAAATGTTACACTCAATTATTCTTTTAAAATAAGTAAGAGTTATCCCACATTTACCATCAGGCTCTGTGCGACTCATCCTACATCCTACCAACCCCAACAGTGTGTTAGGCACAAGCAAATAAGAAACTCCATTGTCTCAGATTCCTGCTCACCACTAAAATCTCATGGACCAGCTGGAGAATGATGTCTTCAGGCCTTTTTTAACACCTTCAGATATGGCTTCAGATACTCATTATCACCCACTATGATGACTACTACAGGTACAAATAGACACAATCGCATGCATACAAAAATCACTTAACATAGTTTTAATAAAGAGATAAGCTGTTATTATACAAATGGCAAGTCTGTTTCCTGGTGAACAGATATAGTAGAACTGATTTTTGAGCTCACATTTGCCTACAAGACATATTACTTAGGTCCAAGGCAACACACTGATCTGTTTGTCTTTTATACATTATTTATGAATGTCCACTAATAAAAGTGTACTTTTACATTTATGTCTGTAGAACAGAGTTACTGTGTGAAAAGTCTGCCTTCTACCAGCCTTTGCCTCTGGCCCAAAAATGAATGCAATATGGCTTCTGCTGAAGTTTCAGGCACGTCCATCTTTTAATTGGTTTTTTATGCCGTGTATGCCATATGGCCAGAAATACTAAATATAATGCATGGTCATTTACTGACTTTAGGGAACTCTTCCTCAATTTAATTAAACAGGATAACTTGCTAATGCAAGTGCTGCCTATTATGCCTGAGGAGTTTAAAAATGATAAATGAATTACAAAGGAGGCCTTTTCTGGAAATTGAGACAAATCCTTTTGACTGGAGAGATGGGCTCCCATCTGCAAATATTTTGTATTTCTACTTTTCTGACAGCCAGGGGGTGAATCTTTCCCCCGCAAAAAAACAGGTATCTTGCATTGGATTAGGTTGGATTAATGTCTCTCTACTTAAACTCTCATTGTAATTTTTTTCAGTCGTGTACTTCACATTGGCAAAAATTACGGTCATAGTTTACATTTATTTGACCGAGGTTTTGTATTTCAGAGCATCCCAGTGCAGAATATTAGTGTCCTCGTCACACTGTTTTCTCTGACTGATTGAATGTGATCTCAGGTGAAATATTGCACACAGATGAAGGAAGAGCATGGATTTGACCAGCCATCTTTAGTTTTCTTGCCCACAACCCCTAAACCCCAACCTATATAGTGTCAGAGGGCACATTTGAGTCTACCTGTCCAGTATCAGGAAAGAACTATGAACTAAACCTAAAGATCAAAAGGATCATTTAAAAATGGTCATTTTAGTTCAAATCTCTTTTGGAAAATAATATTAAGGGCTTCATTTTCAGGCGAGTATCAGAACAAAATATCAGAAGTCTAAATCTGAAAAAATGTAGTAAGTGAGATCCTTGTCCTCCAAACAGCTCTAGTTTGAGCAGCTTATGAATATCTCTCTGAAATGCCAAATACAAATCCCTGGAATGTCCCCAAAGTGGTCTGTGAATATGTAATTACAGAATCACAGGCTACATTGGGGATATTCCAGTAGTTTGTATTTGGCATTTCAGAGAGATACTTGCAAGCTTTCTTAATTTACTAGAAACAAGGCCAATGGAACTGAAAATTCCAAGAAAAAGCAACAAGGCATGTGAACTGTGTTACCTGATGGTGCCAAATATGCAACCTTTGCATGAGAGGCTTGCCATTTCATATCTTCTAGCATGAAGTTATGTAATTGTCCAGTTTAAGTATGAAATAAACTGGAAATATTTTAGCTATGTTCATCATGAAATGTGTCATTAAAATGTATGCCTCTTCAATGAAAATTGCACTTTACACTCAAGGGGTCTGGACCTGAAATTGTCAGTGAATTCCTTGCAATGCTCTCCTGAGAACCCACAATCTGGGCCAAAAAAAATCCTCAGAGCAATGGCAGCAAGATTTCCACCAGTGGAAATCCCTTAAACTAGGATTACCTATTTAGGGAGTTAAACAGGAGCAATTGTTGCTACATCTGTCTTAGAATGAGCGCTCCCCCCACACCCCCCACAGTGCCCCTGACAGGATGAGAGCATTATTTCTCAGTGCCACCTTCTACCGCTGCCTTATGAAGAATTTATATGTTTAGAGTTTTCCTTCATGGCAGGTGTCCAGCAGTGCTGTACTATAAACCTGCCACAAAGAGTGAAAAAAGTGCAGCTTTCGGTTCAAATGGGGGCCCAGACTGATGAGCTCAGACAGGCCAAACTTCTAAAGGTTAGTGAGTCTGAACCTCAGCTGATTCACTGAGCACCGTCAAATTATGTACTACTAAGGAGGTAGCAAACATTTTTAAAGACTAATTAATTACTTGAGAAGGTTGTGGAGGATGATTAATAGACTCAAATCCTTTATTGGAGTTCTCTTGAGGAACCCTAAGGAAATAACAAATTCAGGGAGAGGACAAATTCTTTTCCTTTTTTGGCAAGTAGTTATTTAAGCTGAACAATGCTGCCAGCTGAAGTAATCATTAAAGGGATGGCTTACTGTTGCACACCAAAACCCCTACTGTGATAAATGGCAAATAAAGCGTGTCTTTCATCCCCACATCAAGGCAGCTGAGGACGAGCAAAAGCAGGGCTACTAGGATCAATCTCTTTGGCGTTACCAGGCATGGATGGCCTGTAGAGGGCTCTCAAGGTCCTCTGCTGAGCCTCCAAACCCAGTTTCACGGGCTGCAGCTGGAGGTTTTCTAAGGTCACCGAGGTCTCTCTCAAAAGAGCTAAACAAAAGGATCCTTCAGCATAAGCGTGCATTTTTTCCTTTTCTATGGCCTTGCTGTTTCTATGTACTATCTCCAGCCACAACTTTGCCTACATTATTTGGTTTAGCAAACAGATGTTAGAAAGCCACTGCTAAATATAAGTCTTCCCTGTAAGAGTCATTGTGGAAAAAAAAGGAAAAAAATGTAACAAGCTCGGAATAGGAATGAATGCTTTCAGCATTTTTTGTCTACTGTCATCTTTGAGGCAACTGTCCTATAGGCACACAGATGACTTGTTTATATTTAGTTAGCTCATTTTCTTCAGTTTCTAGAATGACCTGGGATGTGCTTGAAAACAAATATTGCATTATCATCTTTAAAGCAGACTGTACTGCAGAATACATGTCATATTTGACACAAAGTGAATAGCAGAACCAGCTACACAGATTACTTATCAAGATGCTTGCTTGAAAACCAAAACCAACCTGCAGGAAAGTGCTATATGTGCACAAGGATATGAAGCCTGCAGCAAATTAAATTTACATATATTTCATGGCAGTTAAACCCTTGTCTTGTGAGTTAATGATGTATTTTAATTGCTTGTAGCCACCGTCTTCTTTTGTAAAAATATGACCTGTAAAATGCCCTTTCCCCTTTGCCAATAGATGTGTTTTAAATCCCAAATTCTTGTTGTGGTTATCCACGCAGGTAGAGCTGAAAAATTCAGAAGGAATAGATTATTAGAGCAACCTTAGTTCCTGTCTTTCCTTGTGTGGTTATACTGAAAGGAATAACACTCTAAAATTAGGATAATTAGGCTGTTTTTCATTTCTAGTAAAGTTCTTTTATCTCTAGTAGAGTTCCTTTATGGAAGGACATGTCTCATAGCAGTCCTGCATGGCACCTTCTGGCATTACCACTTGTTTGTTTGCTTTCTCAGGAAAAATGTTATCTTATATTTTATTACCTTTACTCCATGTTCCTGGTTCCTTTCCTTGTGGTTTTAGCTAGGACAAAAGTTATATACAAAAAACTTACATCCTGTTTTTGTCTCAGTATGCAGCAATAGAGATGTAGAAGCCATCATATAGGGTTTTTGTCTTACAGGATCTCTGAACAAGCCATTCAAAGTACTAGTTGGTTCTGTTGTCCTTAACTGAAGTGGCAGCTGCCATTGAGTGTCTGAAGCCGAGCTGCTGTGATTGTGTAGTAATCACTGGAAAAAAAAAAGTGTGACAGTAAGAGACAATTGTAGGTAACAACAGGAGGCTGTGACCACGTCACCAGGTGGTACAGACTACAAATCTCAAAGCTGCTGACTGAGATACAAAAAGCCCCACCAGGACTCTTTAGGTGTTTTCAGCTTTATGGGGTTTTAGTATTTATTCTTGTCTTTAGATCAACTAAGGGTAGAGAACCACTGCTCTCCATGCTAAAGAGCTGTGGGCAGTGAGATCTGTATGTGGTAAGACTGTCAGGTATGCATATAAACACTATTTCTTTGGACTGCTATGTAAGCATTTGTAGGTATCTACTAACTGGTACTGTTGAGAGACTTTTCAGCCTGTTATATTGTAGAATTTTCTGCAAAATCTCTAATCTTTTAATGTGGGGGAGACTGTAAATTCCTTTTAGCAGGCAAGTCCTGTAGATGTGAGGAGAAATAGACCTTTCCTATCAGTCATTGCTCAGAAGGCATGTAGCACATGCCACTTCTGGATGCTGGGAGAGAGAGTCAGGTAGTGGCTAAATTTTTCTGTAAATGTTACAGTATATTTAAGTTCTCCTGGACATGTTCTGGTTATTTTGGGCAGAGATTTTCTATACAAGGATTTTGAAGTCTTTATGTGTTTTTCCAGGCCTTAGCAGGTCATATTGTGCCAACCAAAAGCCACACATCTGGAATTCTTCAAAATATTGCAAACCAGCTCCATGTGATTCAAACCATCTGCAGATGTGCAATGTGGTTTGTTCTGTGCATGCCCAGAAGGTTCAACATATCTTAAAAATGTTGGTTTTACTGTGCACATGTAGAAGATACATGCATGTAGATTTCCAGACCAGATGCACTAAGATGCAGTGCACTGACAGTAAGAAAGGTCATGTTGGAAATTTTGACTCTGCAAAGCTTTGATCTGAAGGATATGCTAGCCTTCAATCTTTCAAGCACTACTCCTCTATGTCACTTTCTCTAGCCATACTATGAAATGTCAGTAGTCACCATGTCACTCATGTTAGAGGTCCTAACACGAGTGGAGCTGCCTAACATCTGTAGTATCAATTTTGTGGAACTGTCAAAGGCACAGACATTCAAATTCATTGTGTTTCTACTTCCATGCAATGCCCATTACCAAATACCTTACTGGGCATTATGCCCCACTGTCCTTGCTAGATCACAGAGTAATGAGCATTGCTTCCAAGAAGCATGTTCTCTTGGGAGAACATGATCACGAAGGTATGAAGAGACTTTAGGAGGTTTCAGTACAACCTGCTGCTCAAAGCATGGCCATCCTGGCCAAACTGCTCAGTTTGGTCTTAAAAATCTCTGAAGAGTAAACAGCTTTTCTTCCAATGCTCAATTGACGTCATAGAGAAAAAAGAAAATCTCTTTATGCCAGATCACAGCCTCTCTATTTAGTTTTATGTCTGTTGTCTCATATCCTCCTGCTGTGCACATTAGTAGGAGCCCAAATTCACCTTTTCGGTCGCACCTTCTTTAGTACTTAGAGCTTCTGCGTGCTCCTTCTGAAGCCATCTCCGCTCCAGGCTGTAAAGCCCAGTCCCTTGGCCTCTCCTGATGGAGCAAGTGCACGTAATGCTCCAACTTAATGCTGCCCTGGTGTCCCATCACTAAATTCTCTCCAGTTCACTGATCTGTTGTGAACAGGGGGTCCAGACTGTACACAGTTTTCCAGAGCTGTTAATGAATATGGAGTAAGAGGGATGATCTGTTCCTGTGACCTGTTGGGTGTGCTACTGCTGATACAGTCCAGGAGGCTGCTGTTTTTCCTCACTGCCAGGACACACTGGTTCATGCTCAGCTGTCTGTCATTAGGGCACAATGAGGGCTGGCTGCACCCTGAGGGATGGGAGGCCAGAATTTGAGCTCAGTGTCAGGACAGGGGCTCTCCACCCAGTGTCCATCCCACACTATGGGAGTGAGATGAGCAGGGCAGGCCTGGAGATGGTACCCAGACTCAGTATCAGCCTGGTGGTGGCCAGGCAGGTCCATAATGACAAGGCAGGTCCTAGGTCAAGGTGGAAAATCAGTCAGTGCTTAGCTGGATTGTCCATCAGGTCAGGCTCAGGGGCCCATAGACAGGCACAGGGAGAACCACAACACCATCCTGCAGAGATCAGTGTCGCAGTCTTGTTCTCGGGACGGGAGACAGACCAGCAACAGGGAGTTCTTGCCAGCCTTGTGGGATGCTAAAAATGGCAAAGGCAAGGGCTGGAAGGTTAGGTTCGTTCCCACCCGAGGCCCCAGAAAGAGACACACGAGACAGTACTTGAACACCTTCACAGCCAAATGCTGATCCAACTTTATTAACAAAATGGAGGGTTTTTATACCCTCTGGGGTAGAAGGGACTAGAAAAGGGGTGGAACTTAGGCGGAGCATGCAAATCCACTACAACTGATTGGACAAAGGGTATTGCATAAACATTGGAGGGTGTTAACTGGGGAGGAGAAAAGGGGGGATAACAAGATTGGATCATACCTTGGGGTACATTGACCAATGGGGTAAGTGTTGCCAAGCCTGACAGGGCTTATCAGCTAGGGGGAGAAGAAGGGAAAATGGAGGGCAGTCAACCTAGCCTTAGGTTTTACACAAAGCATGAGCCACTATACAACAGTCTCTCAGGCCTTCCTAGAGTTTTTCTTCTGCGTTCTCTCTCTGGACTTTCCATATGTCAAAGTTGGTTTTAGCTTCTCAGTCCTTCTTCCAATCTTCCGTCTCCTCGTAGGTCCCATCTCCAACAGAGCAGGCTGTGGCTGAGGGAGAGAGAAAGAGAAAACCTTACCTGAGAGCAGCTCTCAAGGGCCAGGGAGTGGAAAGTCCTGCTCTCTGTTCCTACAGCTCCTCTACAGCAGCTTTGCTCAGCCAGTTGGCCTGGAATGCGGCCACCTCTGGCAGCCAAACCCTGGGAGGGCTGGGAAATGCATCCAGGATGCTGACAGCTGTCTGCTGAGGCCCCAGGTCCTTTGCAGAAGAGCTGCTCCCCAAACAAGTCTGGGCTTAGTCAGTCTCAGCCTGTACAGCTGAGTTCCTCTTTCCATCCTGTGCACAGGACTGTGGATTTGTCCTGGTTGAATTTCACAGGGTTCCTGCTGTCGTGTTCCTCCAGTTTGGATAGGTGCTTCTAGATGGTGACCCAGTGATCCACAGAGTACTTTATTGTCATCCAATTCGGGATAAGTGTGAATTCCATTTCTTACAGACCAATGACAAAGGTCTGTAAGACTCAGGCAATACCAGTATAGACCCCTAAGGAGCTTCATTTGTAAACAACCTCAAAGCGTGAATCATCAGCTCTGTGGACTCACTGATATACAGTGGACTACTTGTCTCTCCAGACCATAACACCCCTGTAAGGCAAAACATATGCAGATATTTTTCCCAAGAATGCCAAGACAGTGGAAAGATTAAAAAACGGTTTATTTCAGATGTAAGGACCACTTTTTAATAGTGCTGCACATACTGGGCCCCCAGGGGAAAAAGGCAAGTTCCCGCCCTCTCAGGGCCTCTTTATCCTCTCTCTTTCTCCCCTGCCTTCCCAAGGCCTCTGTACATGTCTGTCAGGGCTCTCTCTCTCTTCTCACATACAGAGAGAGACGCTGAGAACTTCTCTTGCTATGCAGGGGACGGGGAGAAATCACTGAAGCTGCCTTTGAGAAACAGTTACCATTTAGGCAGAAAACCCTCCTAGAGTGAATCGAGTTCCTAGCTTCCCCGGTACAAATTCCTCTGAAAATCAAACTATCCCTACAACCCCAGCTTGGATAAAACAATACTGTTGGTGACTGGATCTAGAGTCTTGCTGAAGACAAGTTACAGCTGCAGAGCTATTTTATCATAGCAGACAATCATGTTGTCTCTTTCACGTTACTAATCCTGGATCACACAACAACTCTGCTTCATTCCTTACTTGCTGTCCTTTGGACACTTGATAAAAGATTTAACTAATGGCTCTTTAGCCATTTTTAGCCATGTTATGTGCATTTTATTCCGTTAATATTTTCTACAGAATAATACATAAGGGAAAAAGAAGGACAGGAGATAACAAGGGAACATCTTGTGATAAGCTTGTTAAGCTTCTAAATTTAATAAAGATACAACAACATGGTTTTATGGATCAGATGCTCTTGCATTTGTAATTCACAGATTAAATGGGAACACTTCTTATTTCAAAAGGGCTGTATCATCACTGCTATTTTATATACTCAAGTTTTGAATTTTGTTTTAGAGGCTTTGAAGAATATTCCTCCTTCAGCCTGAATGGCTTTTTAAATTTCACTTTTCAAACCTAGAAATCTAAAACCACCATAACAACATCTCCATTTCTTGTAGATCTTATGTACTAACTTCATCATCAAAGCAGTGACATAAAGCACACTGAAGTGAGCACAATTCTTCCTTTAACATCAGTCATTTCTGGATTAAGCAGTACCACACAAAGCATGCTTCATTCATATTTAGTTCTTTTACCTATGGCTTCTTGATGAGCATGTTCACAGCCATATATAGGATGTAAAAGAAAAATCTGAAGTGAATAGCAGCTTTCCTATATGTCCCAGATGCCTGAGCATAGATTATTGTGCTTGAATTACTTATTACTGAAATTTAATTTTAATGTTTGTATGCTAAGCTTATTGTCTAAAAGTTCTTTTGAATCTTTCACACCTGATGTCTGCAGTCAAAAATCTGCTGGTTAGTTCTGAGTGACCATGTTAGTCAATGTTGTTGATTCTATTCTTTTATTAGAGTACTAAAGCTAAGACTACTAAGATCATGTGTGAGTCTGGGATATAATCAGGAAGACTGTAGAGATCTTACAGACAGCAGACAGAAAAACAGAACAGGGCATTTTTGAAAGTGTTAAGATGCTCAGGGTATGCCTTAGTAATCAGATGCAGTTACCTCTCCACTGCTGTGCCTGAGCTAACAAGCCCTGTGTAGGAGAGGAACTTAGTTGTTTAAACAACACTAGTGTCACTAATTGCACTAACAGCAGGTGATTCTCATCTGGTGAAACTGCAATAAGTGAATAGTATCTGCACATTGGCCAGAAGGATGTCTGCTGTGTATTGACTGTATAAACCCTCAATAGATTTCCAGAATAGTGTTCCAAGGAATATTATCTTCTACCTTCAGTGTTTTGGGAGATATAAGGAAATATACATTGCCACACAGGTGGCAAAAAAGCAGGATTTCTGCTTTGCTGGGTTTTCTGCAAAACTTGAAACACTAACAGCACTGGGTCCTCATTCCCTAGCCTCCAGGGCTCATTCCCTACCCTTCCAGGAATTCAGACAGGAATCCAAGTGAGGTCTTGTCAACTGCAGATGTATTGGATTAAGCATTTGAGTTCAACAAATCATCACAGCCCAATGAAATTTGTTTTATTTGAAAATTTGCATCAGTACTATTGGTGAGCTCTACCAGCTCATGAAGGGTAACATCCAACACACTGTCAACATTGCTAACGTGTTCTTCAGAAGGAGTTTCAAGAAACTGCCAGTTTTTGTGGTTTCCTTTTTTTTTTAGAGCAGCATCTAATAATACTTTTGATACAAATATATGGAAGTACAAATTTAAAAATTCCTGTTTATCTTTAGCAAGAATTTCTATGGAAATAATTTAAACATGTCAACACAAGTTACTTTCGGTAGAGTACAGAATATTTTTTTATTGCTAGCAAAACTATAGCACAAAAACACTGGGTTATTTTACTATAGTACAAGCCAAACCCCCTAGGCATTCCTATCTGTGTTTGGATTAATGCTTCAAATAAATATCAAGGTATTAAGATGTTTGGAATTTATTATGCATAATTGCTACTAAAATATAGCAACCACCTGAAACCCAAAAATGTGTGCCATTTCTAAATTTTAACTCAGGTATGAGTTCATCACACTTTCCTAATGATGCTATAGTTTGTCACTGGCTTTGAATAGTTCCTTTACTTTGCTTTTGTCTTATGGAAACAGCCATGCAGTCCTCTCTTGATGTAAATTCAAATAGCAGGCCCTCTGTGATAGCTGCATGTACATATGAATGCTGTTAATGCTGTCAAACCCAGTGCCATGATTTTTTTTCTAGCACAGTAGCACAGCACTGGATAGAACTCTCTGATGGAGCCACTTCAGGTTGCTGTGTATGGCTCAGACCATATTAGGAGCCTTGGGAAATTCTTAAATTTTCCTTGAGCTCAGCAAACTGCAACATCATCTCTCCTTTCAAACTTGCTGGTATATCATAGAATCATAGAGTAGTTTGTTCAGTGGAGATTATTTGTTAATCTTGAATTGTAATAGTATACCGACACCTTAAACTTTTGCAGATTGTGGCAAATGTCTCCACTTTCTAAGGAAAAAAATAGAGGGAGGTTAAAACTATGGTGGATTATGCAAAGCCTAATGAAACATGTTTTTACCTCACAGTGAAGTGAGATGTTAAGTTTCAGGCTAACCATTATATCAGTGTTTTTACACCTACTGACATATCAGCTCAGGTCCTGAAAACAATAGTTCACTCCTGATGCTAACTGGCTATTTTAGAGCTGGGTTGCTACAATTCCTGCTTTCTGATTTAGTTTGGGTCAGTGCTATCTTAGACACTATATATCATTTGCATATGTGGATAAGTTCCTACACAAGTGATTTTTGCTTTACTTAAAGCAAGGGGTAAAAAAATAAAATGGATAACGATTAGCCTCATTACTTTCCTAATTTTTCTGAAACTCTAGAAGATTTTGACATACTCGTGCAAGTGTATTTTCTTTTTTTTTTTTTTGTCAGCTTCTGCTTTTCCTGGAAATATTTAAGGGTGCTTATGAATTAAAGAATGGAGAATTTATGTTGCCTGTGTCACCTTTGAAAAGTCCTAGAAATTCTCTTAGAAATCCCTGGCTGTAGGGTGTACAGCAAAATTTGCCTTTGCCACATTTTTTTGCCCTCAAACCACACTGCTTGAGGTTTCCTTTTTCCTTGTTTTGTGTGAATTTAAAATGCAAGATAATCTCTCTGTAAATAAGCCTTTAATCACTCCTCTCCCTGCTTTAATTTTTTAAGATCTGCTATTAGTATCCTTCTTCTTACGCCAGCCCTATCTCTTCAAGCCCAAATCTGTGTTTCCTGTGAAGTCCTCCTATATAAACAGTGCCCAGTGGTCCTCTTACTTCGGGGAGACTGTAACACCATCCTTGCTGACATATGGCTCACTCCACAGCTAAATGGTCAGTCACTAACATGAGAGCTTCATGCTAACACTGGGATTTCTAAGTCCTATCAACAAATTTCCAAAATCATCATAGTTTCATAGACAAAGAAAATGAGAAAGGCAGGAACATTTTATAGCCTCACAATGACTGTCTGATGTCTAGTAGCCATACATCACAAACCACATATTTTTATGATCAACTTGAAGTTACTGGATGCTTTTAATAGCAAATATCTGTATACAACAGTCAGCTGAAACATCCTAAAGGACAGAGCTGGACTTTTTCTTTCTTGCTTTCAGCAAATTGAAATGAACAAAAGAGAAGCAGAGAAAGAGGTTTTATATCTGAGCGAAAGTGGAAGATTCCCTATTAGATGATTTTAAAATGTCAGAAAAGGTCTTGTGACTAACTTAATTTCTGTGAAAGACATACGGACAAACTCTATTAGAGCTAGTACCTTAACCTCCCCCCACCTCAATTCCTTATTTCCTGAGAGTGCCTTAAAGTGTATTGTAAGGGAGCAGCAAGCCAATTGCTGATTCACAGAGTGAGCTTTGGCATCATCCTCTTGACTGCTCTTAGGACTTGCACATGAGCACTTAAAGAGAACAAAAGGCCGTGTTTGGCAATTGTCACTCCTTTAAGTCACACAATTCAAATCAATGGCCAGTAAAGCTGAGTAGACCGTATGAGTCTGGGGGAGGACTGCAGTGGCAACACTGAACTCAGGTATTCCACTAAGAAAAGAGTGGCCCTGAAAAGCAAGCCCCTCAAATTTTTCCTTGATTTCGTCTCAAACTTGCTTGAGTTTGAAAGAAAATCGAAAGTCCTTTTAAACAAGCTTGTTTCCATTTACTTTACAACTTTCAGTTATTGACAATGGCTCTAAAAACTACATGATTTTCGTGTCCTCTAGAAATATATTTCATTTAGCTTTTATTTATCATATTTACTTTATTACTAAAACTACTATTCTTGCTCAAAGTTATGGTAATTTTACCTCTATGGGAAAATAAATCTTAAATAAAAATAAAAAAATACATCTTAAATAAAAATTAAAAATAAATATTCGGTATTTAAGACTGAGTTTGTACATAATTGCTTACCACTATTTTGAAAGAGGTGTGAATAAAGCTCGTATTAGAGATTTCAACTTGCCAAAATAAAATCAAATCAAAAAATGTTTTGTGCACCATTACTAAGTACTACGACTTCAGGGTGCATCTTACAGCAAAATTGCTGGGTTAGGGAGATCCTGACTTGTTAGTATATCTATTCAATACAGGGCAAAGCCTTTCAAAAAGACTGGCTTGTGCACGAGTCAGTAGAGCTGATTTAGCCTAGCCTGTCTGCTTGGGTTAATTAACCCAAATTAAAGATAATTAGTGAGCTAGCTCAGGTGGAACGGTATCCTGCTGCAACTATCTAGCTTCTGATTCTGAACCTGGTTTCCTCTAAGGCAACTCAGTGCTCTCTGCTGTGTGGTGTGGGCTTGCCCTAAATAACTTGCAGGTTCAGCTGAGTACAGTTCAGAGCTAGGAATAGAATTGCCATCAGTTGACTTCATGACCTGCCTGAAACCATGCTATTGTTGGTTTTCTCAGAGTTCTTGATTTTATTTTTAAGAAGCCTTCAATTTTCAGCTGAGGCAGCTTGAGGCTACTGGGAGTAGCACCTGGTATCCTTTGGAGAGCCTATTCCCAGCTCTTTGACTCTAAGCGGTAGAACATGCAACCTTTAGACTTATTCCAGAAATGATCTATAAATACAATAGCGCCAGGTTTGTTTTGAGCCCACACATAGGGAGTTTATTTGAAGTCACCCTCAGGCAGCCTTTTCAGTTATGAAATAAATTCTGAATCTACTCTGCTGTGGCTGAGACTTTTTAAATATTAGCCAGGTTATGCAGCAAGTAGTACGTAATTTTAGTTGCTGTTTAAGATTCCAGAATAGGGCAGTTGCCCAGATACGTAGGATAACAAGCTGGTATTCTTATTTATATATACTTATGCATTCGGCCAATTACTTCCTCTCCCCCCCCCCTTTCTGTTTTCCGTTTTTTTTTTTTCTGTTTTAATTTTTCTTCTTTCCTCCCTTCATCTTCTCGGGAAGGGGACGGCTGACAGAAGGAAAGAAAGGTTAGCATGAGCTCCATTACAACCAGTGCCTGTTGACGTTTTCTGTTAAATGAAGTGTGAAGCAGATTGTTAATAGCCTTTTTTTCTTCTCTGGTGAAGGATTAGCTTTTTCCTTCCGTGATAAAAGAGTAATTCACATACACATCACTGTTGAGATCCAGAAATACTCAGCTTTATGTATTCTGTTTCTGATCACAGCTGGACAAGTGACTTTTATTTACAAGTTAAGAAGTTAAGGGTTAACAGACTACATAGCAAATTAGCTTTCCTAAGTTTTTTCAGTTTCTTACTGGTTACAGGGTAGCTGATGGCTGAAGTGTACATTTTTCTACATTATCCAAAGCAGTGGCTTAGTAATCCTTTCACTGGTGCACTCAAAGAACATTGTTTTATTCATCTGGAAAAATAATAGGAATGAAGCTACATAACAGCCAAATATATTGTGCATTAAGTAACAGGTAAGTTCTGAAATTGTGGTGTCTGCACTGGAGATGAGATGCTAAAATACTATTTCTGAGTAGAAATTTGTTCAGTTTAAGGATGTTTTTGAATTTAGACCTACACATAAATTAGCTAAAAAGACATACACTTACCTGTTTTTGCTAAACAGAGAGGGACCCTGAGCCTATGCCCTTTAAACTCCATATTTTATACAGAAGTTCTGCTTCTGGCTGTCCTGGAACACTGAAAGAGCAGACAACATAGTGACTCAAGTGAATCTTTCTGGAAGATAACAAATATAGTATGCATAATTAAAAGAGGAAGAAGAAGAAATACTTTGGGAAAAACACGAAAGAATTTACCCCGACCTCACTTTAATGCAAATCTATAAAAAAAGTTTGAGTAAAAGAATAATGAAAAATGTGGAGTTCTGTGGAAAAGAAAGCAAATATTAAATGAGTTTGCTGAAGGCAGATTGTGCTAATCTAGCCAGGTATTGTTAATTTTAAAAAAACTGTTACTTTTAGACAAGGAAAACAGTAGGTTTAATCTACATACCATTCAGTAAAGTGGATGCTATGGTACCAGCCAAGAAAAGGGATTAGTACTGAAACTGGAAAGTAAGCCCGAGACTGGCTGAAAAGCACATGACACCAAGTTACCATTAGGAAAAATTTTGAAGAAAGTTATGACTGAAGTTCCTCAAGGATCAGTGTTGGAGCCATTTCTCCTTAGTATTTTCACTGATTTTCTTTTTATGCTGAAGTCACTAATGCTTATTAAATGGTGTTAAACACATATAGTAATCATCATGAAATCAGAGGTATGCTGGGATGTCTTGCGGGAAGAAATAATTACTGGCACAAAAGAAAACAGGTAATAGAAACAGGACAAAATATTAAAATACAGAAAGTGCTCTCTATGTTGAAGATGTAAAATGTATTTCAGTTCAGGGGTGATTGGTGGACTAGAAGGCACATATTACAATAACAAATAAAAAAATGATGGCTTAGGCTCACAGAATGAAGGCTGAGAAGAGATATGATTGCTCTCTAAATGCATCACAGGGGAATAAACAGCAGGGAGGGAGAAGAACTCATTAATCTAAAGGACATTGTTGGCATAAAAACAAAGGTTCATTATAAAATTTAAGTCAGAAATTAGAGGAACTATCAGAGAAATGAGGAATGTCATTCTGATAGAAGTAATGGAATCAACTTAATTAATTTTAAAATAGAATCTACTTAGTTTATAAAAGAGGTTATACGATATGATTGTCTCTAATAGCAGACAGCCAGACTACGTGAGCTAGAAGGCCTCTGACAGTCTTGTGCCCAACCTTCTCTTCACCAAGTATTGATATTTCTTTCTAGAAGTTCATGGAGGAGAGAGAACAGTGATCAACAACCACCAGGTTTAACTTGTCTATAAAAAAAAGTACACTGTTTTCCATATGATGTTGAGTTTCATGTCCATGGACTTTCCTAGAGGTAGGATGGGAACAAGGTAGACTATTACCTGGAAATAAAAAAAAAATTGTGAATTTTAATTTGGTGAAAAAAACACTCCTGAAGTCAGTTATAATCTTCATACTTATATTTGAGGATACACATAAATTATATCAGAGAACATATAAAGGTGTAAATCAATTTCACAACTTGTATAATTAGTTTTTCCTATTCAGAAGAAATGCATCTTGTCTAGGATTCTGTTGAGTATGTGCTACTTATTCTTCATCCTTTTTCCTGTTCACCTAGCTACCTCCCACCCACAAATACCCTTTTAAAAAAAGCTGGCTCTGATCTTTTATGGATGGACTGAGGACATTAAAATCTTCTTTTTAATTTTTTTTGTTTGTTTGTTTTATTTTTTTAAATTTTATTTTTTTATTTTTTATTATTACTATTCTTAGCACACTGAAAAGTCATCATAAATAGAAATCACAAAAATAATTGTGATTTTATGTTTTTTTGCCTATTCAGTATGTGGATTGTTGATATAACAGGTTGCTTGCCTTTTAATAGGACAGAAAGTGATAAACTCTTTTTTTTCCCTTGCAAAACCCACTTTTTTTTCTGTAGAAATCCGTGACATTATGCCACATAAAACTGGTAGAAAAATCAGAACTCATATCCTTAATTGCTTCTGTGACACATTTATTCTGTGTCTAATTAAGGATTTTGGGTTTCCATGTTGTCAATACGACACTTCCTGCAAGTCATAAATTGACCTTTTCTGTAGAAGTTTAATTATTTATTTCCTCTATTAAATTTAAAAATGCCCCACTTTTGTCCTCAGTTTGATTCAGTTTTTAAAAAAGGAAAACAAGAAAAAGCATGTCGATCTGCCTGTGAGTACACATGAACCCTTTGGCACTCACTTGATCTTTATGAGCTGGCAAAATGACAAATCAGAACTATGATACTATGCAAACATTTATAAGAGCAAGACTTTTAAAATGTTTTTGGTTTTTTTTTTATCTTCACCCTTCTCCTTTTGTTTCTATCCCATTCATGTAGTTTCTAGTGATGAGAACTTACCTCACTTTTTGTAGTATATTGTTTATTGAAAGTAACGTCCTAGATTGTGCAAATGTTGCAAAACACTATATAGTTTATGATAAAACCACCAGCTGACATAAGAATTTTTAGGATAAGTTTTTTAAACATAAGTAAGAGTCACAACTAAAAGTAATTTAAGGGCTTAAAAATTTTTCAAGTTTTTCAGAAATCTTAGCTTGGTGATCCCAAAAAATTCATTCTTCTTCTTCTTTCCTCCCCAGACATAAAAAAGAAATGATGATGGGAGAAGAAAAATCTGAAACTATTGTTGCCATGGAGAACAAACTCTTAATTAACAATATAGTATTAACTGAGTCATGCATTTCAGCTTCCCAGGGTTTTATGTTAGAATTGTCAAAGGAAATACATGTAAAATCTCACAGTTCTGTCTAGTTTTTATTCCTACTTACAGTCCATACTTTCCTCACTCTGCACGATAGTTTTCACAGAAGAGAACATTCTGATCACAGAGGTTTCACTGTGAATGAGAGATGCAAGCACTACCTGCAAAGGGTGTTAACATACTACTTGAAAGGCCACGAACTAAAAAAGACTAAGGTCAGCTTTCTGATGTTCTGTTACTACAGCTGCTGGCTAGAGGATTACAAAACCAAAAAGTGTGAATTTATCATGAGACCTGAATAGGAGGAAAAAAAATCATAAATTATTTTACAATACTCAATTTGATCAGTCATTTAAAATGAAAAATTTTTTTAGAAAAAAAATGCTATTTTTTGTATGTGTTCTCAGAACAAAATAATTTTTAGAGGAGATAACCTCCAATAAAGTTCAGTCCTAACACAAGACAAAGATGTGCACCCTGAGCTGTACATGTGCTCTCTTCTCTGCAGAAAAACACAAGTGTCAAACAGCTGAGAATTTTTTGTGCTAATTTTCATTAACCTTGTAGACTAAGTAATGAACTATTCTCTCCTATATAAGCTTACTGTCCATACTTCAGCAGGTGGTGATTATAACTGAAATACAAAAAAATATGAAATATAGTACCTAGTATAAGAGAAATGTTTAATTTTTCGTGATATTCAACTAACAGTATAATTGAAATGTGTTTGATGAATGAATGTGTTGTGTACTATGTGATTTTTTGAGTAAAAAAGCTTTTAAAAAGTAAATATAAACAAACTTAAGCAAAGAGGAAATTCTCACCTCAAGTTGTGTAGTGACACTTGTGCTCTGTACTATTCAGCCAAGTAGTTATACTGGAAAAACATCACCTTATATAAAGTGGGAATACTTGAGGATTCAGTCAAGTTGAAGACTGGCCAGATACTTTTTCTGCAATGTGAGAAGATTAAGCAGCTCTAGGAAAGGATTTGGAACAATGCTTAAACACAATTAATGATCTTGTATATACATGAAAGTAGTAAAAGTATCGACACAATAGAGATGCGATACATGAATATTGAGAACACTCTGTTGAGGGACACTTGAGAATGTTGTGTACTGATTTTTTAATAAAAGATGATATAACGTGAGAGAATGCTGTTTCCAAACTGTTTATTAATGCAGCTGTTTAAGCTGATCAACTCCATATTAAAGTCTAGTAAAAGCTGAGGCTTTGCTGTTATGGCTGTTCCAGTAAATTTGTAATGAAACAAAACTGGCTTTTGGAGACCAGTTTTGTTTGGTAGCATTTTGGTTTGGGTTTTTGTTCGTTTGTTTTTCATTTACACAACAGAGATCTGATTTGTGGTAAGCTTTCAGACACTGACACCCTGGAAAAAATAATCGTTTTGGGCAAAATGGTTAGCAGGTGTTTGGGATGCTCCAGTTATTCTCAAAAAGAGGAATGTAAAAAGTCCAGTTCTTTACACACAAGAAGACTGAAATATTAAGAAATCAATCCAAATTTTCAACATTCCATGTCATTCATTCCTAGCCCATGTAGTGTTACCCCTCCCTTGCTCTTCCCTGTTTTTGTCAGCAACCTGGTTATTTTACAACGCTCTCATTAACTGATGTGATCTCAGAACTTGTAAATGGATGGAAACTGTTAGCTGAGGCATCATCTAGGAAACAGAAGGTTAGAACCTCATTCTTCAATTAGGGAAAGTGGTAAAATTTGCTAAACTTTTAACAGTGCAGAAGAAGCACATAAATGTCTCTGTTAGGCTTTAAAAAATTTTCACAGAAAAACACGGAAGTAAGAAACTTAGAAGCAATAAGCAGGTTTGATTTAAATCGAAGCCCAAGCCTTACCCCTTATAACCTGGGAAAGAAGTAGACTGGTACAATTAGATATGCTACTGCAGTTTACACCAGCAGAAGCCTGGTCCTTGCGCAGAGAGGTTAGGAACATATATCCAAATAAAAAGACATGTTGAGCAGTGGAAGCAGAAGACTGAGAAAGAAACTTGAGGTTAATTCTGACCGTAACTCTCTCTGTAATATTGTATGGAAAATTATATTTTTCTGGACAAAATGCACTTTTGTAAAGCACTTTTGTCTGCTTCACAAAGATAAAGATTATTTTCAAACAGGTAAAGATTATTAAGGAATGTTTCTTCAGGCCTAAAAAGATTTAACAAATATAGTAAATGGAACTTCCATGTGGTTTCCATTACTCTAACTCTTCATGTTTTGATTAAGTCAATAATTTTGCTCATAAATGATAGTTTAGGGATTTTGAGCTTGATTTTGTGACTATTTAGCCATATGTATTGCCTGTTCAAAATGCAAATGCAATTGCACGGCTAATTTCTACATGTAGGCAATTACCTGTCGTCGTCGGCGGCGGGAAAAACGACACGAACCCTTATGGATCCAGAAACTGGAACCCTTTAATGCACGAAACTG
>JAYRBT010000042.1:18604858-18661201 GCA_036023395.1 Myiotriccus ornatus | reverse complement strand
AACTGTGACTCAGCAAATCTGACCGGAAAACCATTTTGTTACCTCTTCCGGCTCCGGGTGTAACTCACGCCTGTACAGAGGTTCCTATCTAACTTTAACCTTTCCAAAATCCCCCAGGCCAGCTGGGGGGTTACCACCACAATTACCTTAACGGATAAAGACAGCATAATTATATCTGCAAGTGTGCATAATTCACTGTATATACAGTTATCTGATTTGTTCACGCAACTGCAGTACTTGCACATGCATATACTGCTATGTCTGAATTATCTGAAAAATTTAGCTTTATGGGGATTTTGTGACTTCCTTTGCTTTTATTATCTAATTAAAACAACCATTGTTAAAATGTTAGGTATAAACACTGGTAGGCTTTGCTTGTTCTGTAAACTGGACAGGAATCTATTGCCCAGGGCAGACGTTTGGTAATGCACTTCCACACAAAATTTAGGCTCTTAAACATAATATATCAAAACAATCTGATTTTCCTAAACCCTGTTCCTCTACTAAAGAAACTGCAATTACAACTCTTAACACTGTCTTTCTTACTGATTTTAATTTCATCTGAATTCAAAAGTGGGGAATAAAACACAAGCAAATTTCAATTAATTTGTGGTAGTATGACTAGTTAGATGGAAGCTTTTTGGGATCACTTTTTTTAATTATTTTTTATTTATTTTTACTCTTTGTGCATTCTGTGGTTGTAAATAACCTGCTGAAACTTTTATTTTGGTAGATAAAAAAATTGAAATCATAAACACAGGACTCAGTTTTGCTTTGTCCATTTGCAGAGACACTAAATGTATTTCCAGGATGACATTTTTGGCTAAAATTGCTATTTTTATTAGATGCTCCTCTGCTTTTAGCTAAACCTGATGTATATCTGAAACACTGCAAACTCATTCAAGTGAAAATTGGATCAAGCGTACTATTCTGTAAAACTTTGCATGTTTTAGATTGTTTAGAAAGTGTGGATAAAGGGTTACTAGATATTTTCCTATGTAGGTAATCCACTGTTTTGAACTTAAACTGGAGATTGCATAGAGTAATTTTCAGGCCTTTATTCACCTGTGTATTATTCATTAATAATTTACTTGATCTAAATAATTTTTAAAAAGAAAGCTCTCAATGCTGGATGTAAAAAAGGGTTTGATAGACAAGCACTGATACATTTATTTTAAATTGTTACCACTTTCCCTCTTTTAGTATTACTGGTAGTATAATGGTCACAAATAGATAAAACTTTTTGGAAAACAGCTTCTTTATGAAGCCTCAAAACATCCTTAATGTGGGAAAAGCCTATAGTGTATGGAAAACTAATACTAAAACCAGAGAAAACAAAGCTGTATTTGATTCTGTTGATGTATTAAGATATGGGAGTATGTATCTAATAATTCTTTTCAGAGTCTAATTTCATCTATCATGCAGAAGATAAAAATCTACTATCACGCAGAGACTTATGTAAATATATTTGTGGGCTGTGACTGTGCATTTTTGTTGGTCAGTATTTTTCTGTTCTTTCATTCCACTGAACACTAGAAGGGCCCTACAGAAATTCCTTGAATTTCATATCTTGGATGAGTTCCATGAAGTATTTAAGTCATATGAAAGCAGCTATTGTTAAACCTTTCTTTTATTTTCCCATTTAAAACCACAAATTAAGACCAGTAAGAAAGTTGTCCAAAACATTTCCAAAATTATTAGCATTCCTTTGTTGCATAAAACCTTACCCACAGACAAAGAAATTTGAATGACATTATCACATCAATTAACCATTTGGACATTTCAGCAGATTGATATTAGAGGAAATAATAAAGAGAATCTCGAAATTATACTTGAATATTTTAACTGCTAAAAAATCTTTAGCTGCATCTACTCTAACTGCTGACCAGTAGAGTTCGTTACAGTTTTCTTCAAGATCCAGATTCAGTTCACAGGTTTAATTTGGTTACTATTCAGCTTGCATCCTTGTTTTTGTACATGAAGTTTTATGTCTATTTGACAAAGACAAGCCTGTGCAAGAAACCTAATTTCCCACATAAAGATGAAAATTTGAAGGAAACAACGCAGTGTCTGCACCTGCAGCTGTAACATTCTTTAAGCACTTAAGGGATTTAGTTAGTAGTGTCACCTCAGACTAATTTGAAATATCTCCACAGAAGGAACGTTTTAGATTTCAGTGTGTACCTGCACTCAGGAATCTGAAGGGCTATGTAATTTTCCGTAGAATTAAGGTGGGTCTGTCTGACAAACTAATTCATCAATTATCAGTCTTTATCTAAATACCTTCAAAAAAGTGAAACAACCCCCCCCAATCTGAATGGACAGTGTAAATGGCTTTAATCCAAATGTTCTCTCTGTATATATTAACAGGGTTCCTCTTTGCAAAAATGAGATTTTCCTGTTTTCATCTTTACCACTAAACCTGTAGATTTTAAAAATTATCTGCTATTTCCATAAGTATTCAATCTGTGCAGCTTGTTTTCAATCATTTTGAATATTCTAAATATCCATAAAAATGACTGAAGTTTCAAGGTATGAAATTGGTCACAAGTATTTCAAAGCAAATTGGAAAACAAAAGAAATGAAATAACATCCCTAGTTGTTCTTCAGCTCATGACCTGACACCTCTTTGAAAGATAAGTGCTAGGTAGAGCAGAAACTGTTGAAAACCATACAAGAATAAGGAATTGTAATTCAAAGATGTGTGTCATGCAAGGCATCTTATGGGGCCTTCTGGCCTTGAAGGTATGAATCCATGAGGATAAATCTCTGAAACACAAAATGAAATGTTCTCAAGATTTTGTCAGGCAAAATATTTTGTCACTTTCGCACAATGTCAGCTGCGGACTTTTTCTAGAATATAATTCTCAAGAAAATACCACTTTATTTGTGGAAAGAAGTTTTCATTTTAGCTGGTTAATGAAGCGTTGTGTTTAGAAGTGCTCCTTTTTGAGTAAGCTGTCAATCTGCTTTGCTTAAAGGGTTATAAAAGCATTTATCCAGAGTGTGAATTCACTCTTGCAGGTATTTTCAAAATCTGTTTTCCCCATCACTATTTAGGAGAAAAAAGAGGGAGGGAGGGGAAGGCCTTGGGGACATTGCAGACACTCTGTGGTATGCTTATTTGAAGTGTGAATGGACTTTGGCATGTCCTGGCAATTCTCATGTATCTCATTTGCCTTTTTGACAGTAGGAGACAAACAAGAATGCCAGAAATTTTGTCTGTCCAAGCACACTATCCAGCCTGAGTTTGTACTGGAACAATGTGGAGAGGTGTAACTAGATTTTAGAAAGAGCTTGGACTTAGACCACAGCTGAAACTGAGCAATACACCTTAAAAATGGGATGTGGCAAGTTGGGATGCAGCTATAATAACAATACATAAATTCAAGATCTCCAGTTTAATGCCATAAAGATTGTGAAGTCTAAGAACACAGACGTAAGATTTTACTGTAGTATCTGTCCTAAATATCTTGTATTTCATGCCAAGATTTGAATTTCTAGACATACGTTCCTCTAGTTCAGCCCTCTTGATCAAGGTCTTTCCCTGCCTGGTAGATTCTACATTAGGAGGTATCACTCACCCCCTTTCATGCTCCTGAATCCTATCTGAAATCTTGCATTTCCACCTGCAGTGATAGAATTTCATCTGCAGTAGTGGGTGGCATCAAACCTTGCAGTTCAAGAGGCAAGCAATGCCACCTCCTGCAGCCCCTCCTTCTCAGACAACTGGTAAAAGAGAGCTGGTCATCCCTGCTGAGGAAAGGCTTGGACACTCATGTTCAACTCGAGCCTCTGCTCTGTTCTTTGTGCTAGCTGTGACGGTCCTGTTCCCAGACTGCGTCCCACCCCAGCCTTCATGGTGTGTGTTGTACAGTCTCTGGGGTGTATTCCAAGACCAGAGGTATGAAACCAAATCCAGACATGGCAAGACTCCATGCCTTGAGTCACTGTGTGACCCAAAGTCTTTCTGAGCACCATTTGAATGGTATTTTAATGACAGTTGGTTTCTACAAACAAGTGTTAAAGGCCTTGACTTACAATATAGCTGCTTTAAAACACAAATTGTGTATTTGTACCATTTAAAGTATGTCATACTTAATGTCAAATATGAGATTGTAGTTGAGTTGACCTGGCTGGATGCCAGGTACCCACCAAAGCCACTCTCTCACTCCCCTCTGCAACTGGACAGAGGAGAGAAAATATAATGAAAGGTTCATGAGTTGAGATAAGGGCTGGGAGAGATCACTTACTGATCACCATCACAGGCAAAACAGACTTGAAGTGGGGGTATTAATTACATTTGTTACTAACAGAATCAGAGCAGGAGAATGAGAAGTAAAATAAATCTTAAAAACACCTTCCCCTCACCCTCCCCTCCTTCCATGTTCTCCCTCCTCTCCCCCAGTGGTGCAGGGAGACAGGGAATGGGGGTTAAAGTCAGTTGTTTCTGCTGCTGCTCAGGGAGAGGAGTCCTTCCCCTGCTCCTGTGGCGTCCCTCCCATGAGAAACAGTCCTTCACAAACTTCTCCAGTGTGAGTCCATGCCACAGGACACAGTCCTTCTCAAACTGCTGCAACGTGGGTCATTTTTCCACGGGGTGCAGTCCTTCTGGCACAGGCTGCTCCAGCATGGGTCCCCCACAGTGTCACAAGTCCTACCAGGAAAACTTGCTCCAGTGTGCGCTTCTCTCCCTGAGGGTCAGCATGTCCCTGCCAGGACTCTGTTCCAGCATGGGCCTCCCATGGGGTCTCAACATCCTTTGGGCAACCACTTGCTCCAGTGAGTGTCTCCTCCACAGCTGCAGGTGGACCTCCATGGGCTGCAGAGGCCTCACCATGGTCTGCACCACAGGCTGCAGGGGAGTCTCTGCTCCAGCACCTGGAGCACCTCCTCCCCCTCCTTCACTGACCTTGGTGTCTGCAGAGTTGCTCACATGTTCTCACTCCGCTCTTCTCTGGCTGCAATTTTCACCTGCACAATAGCTTTCTTTTTCTTCTTAAATATGTTATCATGAAGGCATTGCTATCATTCCTGATTGGCTCAGCCTTGGTCAGTGGTGGTTCCATCCTGGATCTGGCTGGCATTGGTTCTACCGGACCTGGAGGAAGCTTCCAGCAGCTTCTCACAGAAGCCACCCCTCTAAACCCCCTGCTACCAAACCTGGCCACAAAAACCCAGTACAGACACATACGTTGCTTTCTAGAAATACTGTCCTCTTAGGAAAATCTTAAATATTAGGAAAAAAAATTAATATTGGTGGGGACATGACAGAATAGCGATAAATATATACACGTGCAAATTCCCCCACACACACTAAGGCAAGAAGAATCTGTTCTAGAAAACCACATGAGAAAATCCTTGTAAGGTTTGAAACTGTAGAGTTTTATTAAAGGAGGTTACAATTTCATTTTTTTTAAGAATAACATGCAGAGGTCTTCTAAATATACTGAAAATATAAGCCTTATAATGGCCCAGTGCTTTTTTCTTTCGTCTACCAGCAACCTCTAATCTCCAATATAAGAGGCTGCAGATGTTTCTTCTTACTGAGAAATGGCTTAAGACCTGTACCCTGTTAAATATAACATTGAAAACAAGGTTAAGAATAGCAGTTCAGTTACCACTGGACAATAGATTTTCTTGTGGTTGGGTGATGGCATGTAAAAGATTACAGGAGCTGAAAGCAGGTATTATTACAATTTAAAGCAAAAAATAAACACTAGATCTTGCATTTTACCTCAATATGACAGATGGAGGGATTTCACCCAGTCGGGCATACTCTGGGCTGAATCAGGGGTGTTGCTGAACTGTATCTTGGTTTTTTTCCAAACTTTCCATTCAGAGACATCAGCAGTTACGAAATTGATCTTTTCTCTTGATAGTTTCCTTTGCTGACTTATCCCCACTAATGTTAGAAGAGTACTCAAAATTTCTCATTTGAAGTTGTCTGGTTTCAGTTTTTTGCCCCTGGATTAGACACTCTTCAAAGTATTTCTCCACAAGAAGATTTTATACAATACATTCAAATCGCCTTTCAGTCTGCATTTTTATAAAATAAACAGAATGACTTGTTAGAGTCTTTCACAAAAAAAGACATTTCCTTCCACCTTTAAGTATCTTTATGGCTTGTTTTCTGGATGATTTGTCAATGTCATTTTAAAAAAATAACAATAAGAAAATGCCATGCAACATTTCACTACTAGCCTGAACTGATTATGCAGTCTTACAAGTCAGCCTTTTTTGCCATTGTGGAAGAATGTTATGCAAACCACTGAGAATGAATGTCAAATTGCTCATCCAGCACTTCCCAGGTGAATCTCAGCTTTCCAGGTTATAGTCCTTTGTTCTCTTTCTAGATTTTTTACTTTGTATGTAGTAGTGTTTGAATTAATTTTGTGAATTTATCAAGCGATACAGAAATGCTTTATGTGATTATCTTGGTCCACTAATTATCAGTGTTCTTTCCGAATTACTTGCAAAATACATTAGAGTCAATACTGTGTTTAATTCTTGATCAGTGACAGAAGTACTGAGTAGCAGAGTACTGATCATCATTAAACAGGGTTCCCATACTGAGATCTACCTATAATCAATTCACAATAGTTTCAATATGCATCTCGTTTATTTCATATAGAGTTTTCTTTTTAAAGAAAAAGAGTATCATGCTGTATGAAGTCAAACCCAAATACTCCTGAGATCTTATGTTATGCAAAACTGATTGGAAAAAATCTTTGTCAAGCACTTTGCTTCACAATGAACAGCTCAGGAATCATGCTGGTTTGACAAGACATGCTTTTGAAATGACCATTCTGACTGGCCTTAAGTAAATCCTTATCTTTCATGGTTTTTTTTAGTTGATTCCCATAACACAATTTCTGTTAGTCTTTCAAAATATAATAATAAATCTTAAATTAGGATTAGGTACCTTATATTAGGATTAAATTCATGTTTACTTTCTGGAGTTCAGGATACACTTTTAGATTCCCATCAGTCATAAGAAATATGGGATGATAGGCACTTTCAGCCATACAATAACGATTTGAAACAGAAGCTTTTAAAAGAATCCCTGGGGAAAAAAAAAAAAAGAAGTAAATGTTTTATTTTCATTATAAGAAAGGATCTTCAATATATTTCATTTAACTTTTTTAAATTAGGGCTTTGTTTTTGTTGTTGTTTTGCAGTTTATTATCAAACGTTTGCCATAGGCAGTGCAAATTCATTCCTGTTGGCTACCATGGCCAAAAATGTAGTATTGTTGGAGATCCAGAGTTATTAACACAGTACTATATTAAATGTCATGTGGGAAAACATTGTACTCTGCTCTCCTCAAGTTGTAGTTTCGCAGTGTCAGCTTCCATGACAACAACAGCTTAAAGCGCTCCCCACCCCTTCATCTCCTCAGCTGTGCTAACAGAAGCTTTCATGAGGTTGGACTCTTGGCTGAAATAATGAACCAATGCAGGGCAAAAATACCACAAGGGAAAATCCCCTTATTTTCAAGCCAGGTAAGTTCAGTGATCTTGGTGACAGTGCAGCCCCACAAAGAGTTGTGGCAGCTCAGCTGTGCCTGGAGGTGGTGTGAGGGCACACGCACAAGCAGCTGGGACAGCGATGCACACCTGAAACTTCTCGATCTTCCAATCTGGGTATGCAAAACTGGCAGTATTAAAGCACTGTGAGTTTTCATTAAAGGTTATATATCAGCTGGCAACATTTCAAATGTCAACTACACACATTTCAGATCTGGATTTGCCTCAATTTCTAGGAGGAGAATTTATGTTTAAGGTACTATCATAGATGAGCTACCATGCCTGAATACAAAACATAGAGGTTTGTGTTCAACTGTGATACAGAAAAGTAGCAGCAAAAGTCTTTCCATTCACATGCATTATTTGAATAATTCAGGTCATATAAGGGATCTCAGACAACATCCTTAACTGTTCTAATGTTTTGGAAACTTCCCTGTCCAATCATCCAGGAGCCACTCTGGCAGTCACTCTCGCACTACTTCAGATGGGACCGAAACCCCTTCACAGCTACACATCCCACGCTCACACAGTCCTACCAGGTTTCCTTACTGGCTCCACCTTGGGTTTCCCATAGCAGAGTCTCAGATGTCCAGATCTTTAACACAATTTAATCATGGTGCAATAATTAAATAACAAAATAACAAAACAACAGCTTGAGCTGGTTTCCTCCCAGGAGGGACCTCGAAAAAAGGAACTCCCTGGCTTTTATACCCTTGCAGACTAATGGTAGGAAAGTCTGGGGTTTATCGGCTCCTGCTGTGTCTCTGGATGTCCTGTCACCTGGCTGTGCCAAAGGTCCCCGTGCAGTGCCCTTTGTTGCGCAAAAGGTCGGCAGTTCTCGGCCTCTTGTCTCTGGTTCAGGCTCGGGCTCTGCCTCCCAGAGCTTGCCCTGAAGCTGCACAGTGACCTACCTGCACTGGACGAATCCCTAAACACTAAGCAGTGACATGCAGTGAAAATTCTAAGTGCAGTGAATTTGGCAGAATTGAAATAAGTGTAGCTTAAAATGCATGTATAAAGAACTCAAAATTTAATTCCGTCTTTCTTTCTGCTTAACTGTAAAAATCAAAATTCCTTAGTTTAACTACATTTATTTGTGCTTGTCTAAAAGCTATCCCAAGATACATAATTTGTGTGTAGGCCAGTGTACATGTATCAAGTAACAAATTTCTGCTGTTTTCAGTCTACTTTTGCGAGTTTATAAGGAGATAGTGTAGGTTTCAAAATGTAAAACACCAGGATCAGAATTTATATTGGATCATATCTGAGTTATCCATCCCTATTTCAAAGCATCTACATTTTATAAAATGTATTTTCCAATCAGACAGCTTTTCGAACTCTTTTTAAAATTTCAACAATGTAAATCCTCATCCGGAAGATGCCGTACTAATCCCATGTAATCAGATTACACATGTATGTGAGGCAAGATAGGTTTTTATTCCCTTCTGTCACCTAAACAAAGAGTTAAAGGATTCATCTAGTAGGTTGTTTAACCTAAAAAGCCACTTTATAGCCCACCAGTTTATATTACACCAATCACCATGTAAGTTGTTATGTCAGATTTTTTTTTTTACTTTTCACTTGCTCAAAACACTTGTATGTGAATGAATATAGATAAATAATTTCCTTTATTTTGCCAGGCTTCATCACATCATTCTTCAGAGTGATGTTAACTAGTGTCAGAATTACATATTATACCTAGTCTTCTACCTCTCTGTCTTGATTTTTTGGTATTACTATTATGGTGCCCCTTTCCATAATGAAATAGCTTTGTCTCACCTTATATGAATTTAGCCTTCTCTCAGTTATGCTGTAATTATTAAGAAAAAAATTCAGCCAATTTTTAAACCACACGTATTTTGTCTATTTATGTACAAAACAGAACCACTTCAGTGATAGCTGGCAGATACACACATATTATGAAAAAACTTTAGTGGCATTATGTGTTCGGGGTTTTTTCTTCCGTTGAGGTAATTTAATGTCCATTTTCTTCTATTTGTTGTCAGTCTGTTTGTTTGTGTGAAGCACTATAAATACTGTCTCAGCCACAACAATACTGTGTTGCCATAACAATTGTTTTAATTTCATGGATGCAGTAGAAACCTGATGAGATTGTGAATTGAACTGATTATATATAAACAGTTTGAAGGAGAAGCGTCCAAGATATATGATTAGAAATAAGAAAGGGTCCATGTTTCCAACACTTTCTATGCTGCTTTATTACACTTGTTACACTACTGATCCTAATTTTGACCATCTTTAAGCTTAGTAATAACTTCATTAACATACTAGAAGAAACAAAAAGCCGACTGTTTCATAGTGGGCCCTTCTGTCACATATAATGATTTAATTTCTGTCCCCATCCCTCTTCAAGCCTCTGACTGCGGGTATGGGATCTGTGGGTTCAAAGTGCCATACGTGAATGACTGAATTCTTCTGCAGAAGTAGGTAGATGTAGTGGTTTCTATTTGGAGGTCTGACTGATACTGTGGTGACTTAGGTATATGACTTAGGTATATGACAGCTCCTTTGACTTCAAGGCCATTTGAAGTCAACAGGAATACTCACCGTGTGTAAAGACAAAATGCAAATTTTTCCTTCATCACAAAGTAGTTTAACATGAAAAAAGAACTGCTCTGTCAAATGGAAAACACAAACACTAAGATGTTAGTGCTCTAGAGAGAGCATAACTGGAATTAGAAACTATTCATTCAGTGCAGCTGATCGTTATTTGAAAAATTTTTCTACGTGAAAAGAACCTCTGCCAACAGTCAGTATGGAAATCCTAAGATGAAACTTTAAACTGTGTGCATATTTATCATGTGAAATATGTGAATGAATTTATTTTTGTGCATATTTTCCAGTTAGATGCTTGAAGGACAATATAGGCAAAGTAAGGCACTGGGTCACTTTGCTATTGGCCTCAGAAAAGTCTACACCCACCTAGAGAAACACAGTGCTGTGAGGTGTTGCTGTGACTGAGCTGAAATCAGTTGGGCATTAGTATATTTTGATACAACAGTAAAGACAAAAACATAACAACATCTGCTGGAACATTAATCCAGTAGTTTACCGGCCACTTTGGCATGAGCTTTTGTCCTTGTGATGGTGCTGTGGAACTGGAGAAGGGATTTGGAGTTTTGCCATTCACACAATGATAATCACTTTCTTGGGCTTCAAAATCAGAAGAGACTATTTCATCATCTAGTGCCCACACAAAGCCATAATATTTCCTCTGGATCTGCCTTCAAGAATAGTAAGGATGGATTGTCTGGCAAAGACTGTTTGGAATCATAGGCAACCTTGATATCTAAAATTCTAGTAGAGAAAAGTTCACACGTCTACTGGTGAATTCTTCATATGAAATATTTTTATGTTTTTTCTATTGATTGCATCTTACCTAAGGGTCCTTCCACTGGATCTTGTGGAGGGAAGCTTAGGTAAGCTACTCAGTCCTGTTGCTATTCCATCCTCTAAACAGCGGCCTTCACCAAGGCTAGAGGTTTCTGCTGGACCTCCACACCAGGCTGCTGTAACTCATATTTTTGTGTTTCTACTTTATTTCTTCCACTTGATCAGTAATGTTTTAGGTAGAAAATCTACTGTATACCTCTTATAATGAAGTTCTTTAAAATTATATGTATATATGTTAGGGTTTTTCTATTTTACATATACTTCATATAAGTGTGTATGGATGTGGTCATCCTGTTTTATTATGTAAATGATCAGGCAAAAGGAAGCACTAGATCTCAGCCCATTTAATATTTTACCAGTTTGAACAGGACCTGTAAGCACTACTTATGAATTATCAGTGAAAAGTAATACTGCTTAATTTTCCTCCCTCCTTTTGTCATCTGATCCCTTCTAAATAGTTGAATCAGTGATTTCTAATTTTGAATCACACAAAACTTCCCAGAAGGATTAAGTAGTAGTATGTCGAATTTAGAGCAATGGGTAAACAATTCTTTTTGTCCTATTAATTATATTGGTGGGTGGGAAGCTAGAACAGTTGGGGGATTTTGTTTGTTTTTGTTGCATGTTTTTGAGGTTCCTCTCAATGAATTCAACATTCAGGTAAAATGATTAATCACTTCTTAACTTAAGAAACTGACCATGCAGTAAAGTGGAAACCTGATGGAAAGCAATGAGGGCACAGCAGGTAATGTGCTCCATGTTGGTGTCACTCACCTTCCAGGGAGGCTGGACATACGCCAGAGCTGCTAGAGTTGCAGTATCTTCCCGAAGTTGTTACTGAAACTCAGTAATGCAAGCCAGTAAACACCCAACAGCACCTGTTTCAAACACTTCTTTGTTTTGTCTTGTAGATACATTTAAAGTCAGCCATGGGAGGCACAAGTTAACCGAATATACAGTATTTGGGTCAATGCATTAAAATGTGGCAACTGTGAAATTGAGAAATATGTAAAACAAGAGCAAAGAGATCAACAGCAGGATAGATGACAGATTAACTGCAGGTGTTTTGGTGATCATGTTCAAGACTAATTTAAGGAATCTTCCCTCAGCAGCAAAAGCAGAAGTCTTGAGGGAACAGTTCTCAAAAGATACTTTCATAATAGTAAGGTATTGTACAGCAGGAGAACTTTTTGAATGTAGGGACCCTGCTGAAAAATACCTCATTGTAGACTGGAAAATGATGCTTAGGGGGTTTTATTGTCTTTCACTCACAAATGTGACGTACCTGTGAAGATATTTATAGTGTAAAATTTATTAAAAATCAGAAAACAGGAAATTAACCTCATTCTGCCATTACTTTGAAATGCTCTAAATCAGGAAATAAATCTGGAAAGAAAAAAGTATTCTGCTTAAAACTGTTGAAAAACTTTTACATTTTCACTCTCCAACCTCACTTAGAAGTCAGCATTTATAAATTTGTAAGAAATCAGGTTTAATACTTGTTTCATGTAAAAAAAAAGTCTTTCAAGATCATGTAACAACAGAGAGTTTTTGACTGTTTTGGATCTCAGCTGTTTATGAAGTTACTGAAAGGGTTAAGCAGCATACTATCAGTCATGCATATGAAATTTGGAGTGAGAGGAAGCAAGTGAATTTGAGGTTGTTCTCCTTCAGTTCATGCAAGGTTCACTGAACAGGAAAGTGAATTTTTATTATCACTTCCTGTGAAAAGAGCAGTTGACAGGACCCATCAGGGAACTGCCAGAAACCTCAAGAGTTCTGAGTATGAAATCCAGAGTCCACTGCAAAGTTTCCATGACAACACACTCATTAAAATAAAAGAAAATTGTGCCTGATATTTACAGCTTTCAGCATACAGTTGAAAGCCTTGTATCTCAGATTTCCAAAGTATTTACACCTGGGACCCAAGAATGCAGGCTGTCAAGAAATAAAGGGTAGTTGTAACATTTATCTGTGAAAGTGGAAAGGTTGTTCACAGGTTAGATTTCAGCATACTTCAATTTCTAGAATTGTAGTGAACATTTCTTCTGTCTCCTTCTTGGTGTGCTAAAGATTGAAATAAACTTAATATTAACCTGAAAATAGTCTTAAGGGAAGGTTTTACTGAAGACAGGGATATTCTTCCAAGAAAAGGGACTTAACTCTGAAAATAAGCAAGTTAAATTTATTTAGGTACAAATATCTAAATTGCAAAAGATAAATTGTCACTGATACTTCATCAGGCTTAATAGAAATCACCTACATTGTACTAAAGAACTGCAGGGCTGAAGAGAGACATTAACAGCAAAGGTTGTTTATTTGAGATACTGAAATCCCACTGAGCTGTTTTCTTTAGTATTCCCCACTCCTCATACTGCCCTTTTCCACTCTCTCCCTTTGCGATCATTTTGGCTCCGTCTCTGGGTCTTCTATGCTGAGTTATTTTATTTTTATGTAGAAGGTGAGAAAGTTTGAAAAGGGGATAAAATAACTGAGTGGAAAAGAGCAGGGATCAATAAAAAAACTCAAATGTATTGTCTAACTTAGGCCAAAACCAGCTCTTATTGTCCCTAATTCTTCCATTTCTGTAACCATACAAGAGGTCAGGCTATAAAATTGCTGTTGTTTATTTTGACCTTAGAAGGGGTGAATCTCATACTGTTCAGTTAACTGTAATCAAATACGTTGCTCTTAATAGACATCACAACAGAGTTAAAGAAATGTAAATAACCTTACAAAAATACACAGGCACATGTAAATATACTTCAAATTACATAACAATTGGTCAGCATATGTATTATAATGTATTTTCCTGAGTTTTCATCTTTCCTGATTGTACAAGTATCTTTACACAGGCTGCTCACCCCAAGAGGTATCAAATTGCATCGTGTGAATAACATCTTAGACGAACAAAACCATCAGTGATCCATGTGTGTCAGCTGCTTGGGAGGATATGTTTATGCATGTGATTATATCAGAATTAGCCTGGTTATAGCTTTTGATTTAGTAAACTGCTTATGAGGTCAGACACACGCCTCTCTTTCCCCTTGTCTCAGTGCGTGGGCTTTGACTTCCTTTGAGACATTCAATACAGTCACTTTTGGTGCTCTCCTTTTTACTTCTGGTCAGATGTAGTAAGACAGAGCTCAGGAAGCAATCAGTGTCCCTGCCTCTGAGGTGTCATCAGTTAGGTGCTGTCAGGAAAAGGGACACCTTTTGCTGTCTCCCCAATTCACCAAATTTAGCAATTTCCACAAGCAATCCTTGAAAGAAGCTTGCAGTTTCTCACTTCCATGTCCACAGTTTGCAGTCTTCCCTTGCTACCTGTAGCTAATTTTGTTCCTGCCACAGGTGGATGCTTTAATTTCTGTGGTTTCCATACTAAGTTGTCTTTCCCTTGCACACTAACATAACACGCTCTCACCTCCAGCTTCCCAGAAATCCTCGCTCTAGTGCTTTGGTCACTGGTTGGTTGCAGAGAGCGTATGAGCAGTGTTTTGCCTAATGGGAGGAAGGTAGAAGTCCCTCTAGTCTCAGGATGGCCTTTTCCCCACCTGCATAATGGCTCTGAATGCAACCACTTTGTCAGGACCTCCCTATAGGCAGAGTCACGAGTAATAAGCCCATGAACTCTTCAACTCTCCTTGTCAAAATGCACTGCAAAATTGTCTACAAATTTTCTTCATTTCACCACCTTCTTACCTTACAAACCATAACCACTGTATCCACCGGACAGATCTAGAATGTACGTAACTCTTTCTTCCAGACATACAAGTGTGAACCTCTGGCTCCTCTGACAGGAAATATGAGACAAGAATGAACTAAAACTGTTGTGACTAAGAAGAGAATCAGCCAGTTCATAAAACCCTATTGTAATTCCAAAATGTTCCACAAATCAGTTCTCACAAATCAGCAAATAACCTTTTCTCAGAGCAGAGATTCTTGGCAATCTTCTTCCATTTCTAGGCCCTATAGACGACAGGTTGTATCTCAGGACTTTCAGCTTCATTTCAAGACTTGGCTGATCTCTAACAGAGCTTCTGACAATAAAACTTATGGGAGCTAAAAACCCTGTAACCCTTTGCTTGATGCTGGCTTCTTTTTCCTCTGTATACAAAAAGCAGCATCAACCTCTCCATCCTTCAGTCATAAGACATACATTCTTGAGATATGCTAGAAAAGAACAGGATCTAAGCTTAGAAAGACCAAAGAAAAGATGATGAAAGTTAGTGTGGGGAAAGAGCAAGGGGGTCATTTGGAGAGCAAGAGAATCTTGATAATCAGTATCCTTTAAATGATTCTGATTTTATTAAGACTCAGAAGGATATTTAGAATAAATTACAGAAATATTTGGTAGGTGGTTTCAAGTATTTTAATGGCTTTGAAAATATTAGAAACACTGAGAGTGTGTCTTTAAATGTTCTTTAAATGCATTTCAACACAGAAGCAACTGACTGTGTTGAGAGCAGTATAAAATACAGAAGAAACATATTAGTGAGAGAAAGAGAACTTTGGTAGATGAGGCCTTTAATAAAGTTCAGGCTTTTAAAAAATTACTACTGTTACTTGAAACCATTAGGTATCCCTTGAAAAATATTTTTACAAGTAACATCCAGCAGAGCTAGTATTAAAAAGCCAGTACTTTGTTTTTACAGTGATTCCATTGTCTTGATGGTGTAACTCAGTGAAGATTGAGTTTCTGTTTTCCCAGGATCATACATCAGTCTTGTGGAAGCATTTCACACACTGGGAAAAAAAAGAAAGATTGAAAAGGTGACGCCACAGTGAAGGGATTCACTAGCGGTACCACATTAGTTGCTGAGACCTCCTTGAGCTCCAGTGTCACACTTAGTGTTTGTTGTTCTCTCTTCTCTATCAGAAAGCTGTCCACAGAAGTCTGTGAAGAGATTTGGGATCTGTAATTTTTAGACCATAAAGGGAATAAAAACATATGGGTGATGAGGATTAGAGGGATCTCACCTTATCTGAAGTGAGATGACACACACTTCATGCACAGAAATCCATTCATACTCTCTTCAGTACTCTTCTAGGGCGTGGTGGATGCCATTTAATTCAGTTTACTGGAGGAGTGAGCAATCCATCTCCTACATGGCTGGATCTGAAATGGAAGATGATGGTTACAGGAAGGAATGTGCTTGGTTAACATCATCGCCTAGAAAAAGAAATTTTGGGAGTAATATATTTTGTCCAACAGTTTAATACAAACTAAAAACTCTGTTTTGCATGAATTTATTTTTGAGTATATATTATTTTGGATGTGTTTTCAAGAGAAATTTTTGAAATTTTTGATGAAAAATAGCCATGTAGAAGAACTTCACAGCACCAGCCATCTGGTTCTGGCTTAGACTAACCACATGTCAGTACAGCTTGGAAAGTAGTGTTCAGAGGAATCAAAGACATTGGGAGCTGGATATTAAACTCCAACACATTAATCCAAAATTCCATCATTAATATTTAATCTTAAAAATACTAAAGCTATCCATATTTTCTCCTGTTTTTCTGTGTTTTTAAATAAAGCTATAGAGACCTGGGCTTTGTTTACTATTTTTCTTTCTCTATTTAATCTTTTGTTTTTGCTCTTTGTCCATGAACTTCACATCTAACTAAACCTTTATTCACAGATGGGGATTTGTGCATGGCATTTTCAACACATACCATTGTGCAGGCGCTGTGAAGAAAGGAAGTCTACATTATTTATGGCTTTCTCATGCAGAGAGGTGAGACACATTAAATGGTTCAATAACTGTCTTCTATTTAATTGTGTCAGCAAGAAGAGTCTATTCTTTCTTGTACTTTCCATTCCCTGGTTCTCTGATTTTCTTCTGGCTGTCTTTGATCTGTAAAGACACAGTCCTATCTTCCTGAAATTGTATCTTCAGCAGGGATGGTGGGTGAACTGGATCAGATAAAATAAAACCTGATCTATACACAATCTTAAAACTCAAGCTGAATCAGAATAGCTCCAGCTACCACCAGTGGCTTTTGACCTTCAAGATCAATGCAGCAAAGAAGTTATTACATGCCTAAATTACATAGATGCCATTGTTAGTTAAGCACATTTGAAAGTATAAACATCCACAAAGCAGTTCATTGAATTTCTTTCAGACCTGGAAGCTCAGAGTAAAACCAACCATAAAAACATACTGCAAATGTATCAGAATTCACATGGCTTGGGGGAAGATCAACAGACAAAGCAAAAGCATTAGAAATCTCCTGTGGTGATTTTGCTACTGGGGCCACAGTCCTTAAAAAAGCATGTGGGAGTAAAAAGGTTTCTTTAGTTTCTTACTAATGAAAGAATCTATTTCCTAGTCAGCATCATACTACAGTAAGTAGCCTACTCATAACCCTTACACTTACCAGTAAGGATTGTACTGCAAACACTACCTATTATCTTTCATTTGGGACAAAATTATATTTTTCAAAGTGTTTATAGAACCTGTTAACCAATTTGACACTCACAACAATAATTACAGTAATGATAATAACTGTAATCATTGTACTATTAAATGAACATCAGGGAAAAGGGCTGTGCTAACAATAACCACCAGTACAGACAGCACGTAATCTAACAAATCACTGTAGAAACACTATGCTTGGATCAATAATACAAACTGCTTGGTACTCACATAAGTAAAAAGAACGAGAGCAATTAATGACATTATTGCAAATCATTGATCAGCGTCTTAAAAAAAAAGTCAAATAATTTTAAAACCTAAAATACACCTTTATGTCATGGTCCTTGTAATGAGCCATTGAAATTTGAGGTGTATCTTCAGCTACTGTAAATAAATATAACTCCATTGAAGTCAGTGGTATCATGCCATTTAAATCAAGGACTAATTACCTTTAGTCTTGTTAGTGAAGCCTAGAAGACACCACTAAGTGGATGTTTCACTTCATCTTTGATGACACTTGCTGCCTGGATATTGTTTGTCTTCCTAACATGGTGACTTGGAGAATTCAGAAAGGCCTCTGAAATAAGAGAAGAAAAAAGTGCCAAATGGTTGCAACAAAGTGAAAAATAGTAGAACTGAAGTATCATAACTGAGAGAACAAAAGGGAGAGGAGGAGAAGAGAAAGTGAGCTCACTTCAGGCAGGACTTTCAAGAGCAGCTTGGTATATTAACATAAACAGCAGTGTGATTTTCAAAAGTTTACATCTTTAGGGGTGGTCACATTAATAAGAACACCTCAGTGTCTGAACTTCATGCTTGGGCATGATGTGACAGAAGTTAAGGCTGGCTGGACTCTGACAAGTCGCTGCAAGCCCACTGTGAGCTCAGTTTGGGGAGATGCTGGTTCTCTCTCTTCTCACTCTTTTTGAGGACAGGAAAAAGTTCGGTAGGACTTGGCCTGAGGATGTAGCTATGTCTGGGGCCCAGGCAGAATGGAATCAGACAGCACCTGGTATTTAAACCGCTGTGACAATTAAATGCCTTCCAAGTTTAAGCAGCACCTGACCAGTGGTCTGTGGATTTAAAATCTGAGGTTGTACTCTGAAGTGCTCGCAGGACTCACAAAGTCCCTTTGTGATCATGTCCCAGAGCTCTTTGAAGATCCTGAAAAATACCTAACTCACTTCAGCAGTGCTGTACTTACATTATTTGGTAGCTTTGAAGCCCACCTAATAAAACCAAACAAACAATCAGAAAACTCCATTAACAGAAGATAATTTAACAACCTGTTCAGTATGCTCAGGTACATTCTTTGTGTAAGAGTGATATTAATTCATAATTGTGGGTGTTTTTAAAGGAACATTTGTGTTTAAATGTCTTAGACAGCTTCAATATTTTCAGCTACTGGCCATATTTTAAATATAATTATTGATTGGGCCATAATGGTAAAAAAGTTACAATTAAATGACAAGGGATTAAAGACCAGTGATTGAGACAACTGATTTTTAGCTAATTTTTACAATGAATTATGTTTCAAATTATAGCTTTGCCAAGAAGAGTTCCTATTAGCAAGTTTCCTCTGCTATAAGAAAAATCTAAAATGAAAGGGGTTTTCTAAACTCTGTCACTGTCTTTCTGTAATATGAGAGACAGTAGAGGTAGAAGTTAATGGTAATTTTGCATCAGAAGGCACTTACCTATATATACATTGTCAAGGTAGCAAAATACAGCTGTAGGAGATTCTTTACAGCAATCACATTAGTTGTGCAATAAAAGCAACAAAGATACCATAAACAGCATTATAACACAGCTAAAAGACTTATTCTTTCAGCCATACTGGATCCAGATGCTTAGTAGAACATTTTTTAACAGCTTTCATAAGCAAACAAGATTGACAAAGACTAGAATGGGAAACAAAGGTAAAACTAGTTGTTCGTGATTACAAAACAAATCAGTGGCACAAGCCAGGAATAAGACAGTCAGTCTTCTGGCTTACAGACTTTTCATATTGTCCATCATCAGAATAGCATAAAATGATTAAAATGAACTAGTAGAATGAAAATTAAGTTAGCATTTGTAGGAATACTATTAGCAAATCATGCGTGCCTTTTTTTTTTTTTCTAATATTGGCTAATTATTCTGAATGCAAAAAAACCCCTTTTCATCTGCTTAATATACAAATCTTAATTCTGTGCTATTTGAAGCTCTGAAAATAAGAAAACTATGCTAAGTTTCAGCTAACTATGAACTAACTAGATAAAAAATATTTTTAAATATTTATTAGATAGATTTCTGAACTCTGATGTCCACCTCTCACTGCTTTATTAGACGAATGCATTGGTAAATGGAGAAAAGAAGCAGTAGCAACTAAAGGTTAAGTGACCTGCTGATTTAGGGAGAAATAAATTGTTCTGTAAGCAGTCAACCTAAAGAACTGTGGTTTCCTATTGATTTTTATCCTTTAAATTTCAGTACTGGTACTAAACTACTCAAAATCCTATTATATTTCTGCATTATCCTCTCTTCTTCCTCTTCCTTCCAGGCTCACTCTAAGTTATGCATTAGCTGATTAAACAGCAGGTCACCCACAAACAAAATACATAAGTTTACTTTACCTTTTCCTCAGTAAGAGCTGAAATTGGGCCTTATTTCCCCTACTTAGTTAACAATTTCCACAAAACTTGTTGAAGTGTGACTTTGTGACCTTTATACATCTGTCAAACTCAACTAAAATTGCCCAGTGGGTTCAAAAGTCATTGCAGGCAGTCAGACAGATGTCTGTGCAAACAACACAATCACATCAAGATTGTTTCTTTAGGAAAAAAATGCCAGAAAATAGATGTAGCAGATCTTGGCTTATTTTGGCATTTTCACAATTTATTTCTTTGTTTGATTTTGCAAATGTGAATCACAAATGTGTGGTGATTATTGTTCTCATAGAAGTGTTTGGTTCCATCTTATTCATGCACTGGGAGATCAATGTGGTTTTGGTTTTCCAAACAAATAGCTGGTATGATTCAAATCCAGCTGCTACATTATACAAAACATTAATTAACTCATGGTCACTGAAAAAAAATAGGAAAGAACTAAATAACTTTATTTTGTAGCCAGTCTCCTGACTGTATCATGAATAATAATTAGCCAAGAACTTTCAGCTCAGTTTTCTGCTTCATTTAAAAATAAAACCTTTGCCCAAATATGTATCAAATATTTTTCTCAGTTCTTTCGTTTTAATTTGTTTTTGAACATCTGGAATTTATCTCAGGACCAAATGTGTTAAAATAATAAGGGGATGATGTTTGACTGGTATTCAAGCCTGAACCTTTACAAGAACATTGCATGACAGTTCCAGCCCGAATTTGTCAAACTGACAGTTAGTTGTCTTGAGTTCTAAAAAACATGCAAAATGCTCTTGTTTTCCCAAGGAGGTAGAAGGGGCATTTAATGAAGGTGGCATTGAGAAATATAACTGCTTTTGGAAAAAAATGAGATTTCACAGAACACAGGGAACTGGGGACTGAGTATAGTGTCCCATTTACTAGCAACAGTCCTATTTGGTAATGAAATATTCTGTCCAGAAGAGTGGAAAAATTAGACTGGATGAAACTCTGAGGAAAATATCAGAGGAAACAATACTGTATTAGCAGAAAGGGCAAGATGATCTACCCAGTGGACTCTTGCAATTGTTACAATTCAAATCAGAGTCTGCTGTTACTGAGAATGTCCGGAGTCATTGTCTTCCTTTAAATGAGACAGATTATGCCAATTATGCCAATTGTTGCAAAGTACTATGTTAACTGATAATCTGTTATTCTTTGATATTTTTGAAGAGTAAAGCAGATGTTTCTCCATTCAAGACTTTATTTATTTTCATGTGAAAGGAAGGAAAGAAGAAGAGTAGAAGAGAGACATTTCTTCTCACGTACATCATCTCTCAAAGGTGGGGACAGGGCAGGGAGATCCAAAAGAACAGACTCAGGAATAAGGGATGGAACCTGACATGTACAATCAGTATCTGATCCTGAACCTGAGTAGGAGATTTTCATTTTTGACAAACCTTTCTTTATAGTTTAAATGCTTTCACCACTGAAGAACCGAGCTGGCCAAGCTCTCCAATGGCTAGTTTTAAATAGTGATCTAAGAGCTCAATCCCATTTAAAGCCGTGTTCGATTGGCCTTTCTTTACCCTCATGCAGTATTGCAACAAACCTGCCAGAATCATCCTGCCCCCAACTCCTTAAGGCTCCTGTCCTTATGTTCTCACTGGCAGAGCAGCTCCTGGCAGCGGGCTGCGTAGCTTGCACAGCGTGATGCGTTCACAAAAGCTGCTTTCTCACATGACAGCAGATTAACCCCAGTATTTTTGCTCTATGATAACTGTCCATGTGCAGAATGTTGTGATGAGATACCTGTCACCTAACTTTCTCTGTCCATATGTCAGACAACTAAAATGAATTATTCTGTCTGATACTATAATCCCTGAAGATACAGGTACCAGCAGGGGACAATTCATCCCATTTGAAATTAGTTGTTTAAATGAAATGGCCTCAGCATGTGAACAGGTCTGCTCCACTGACTGTAGAAGATCTGTATCTCTACATACCCATCTCCACCTCTTTCTCTCACCTTCACCATCGTCCTCTCCATTCCCCCCATCTCCTGCAGCCCCATATCTTTTTCATCTCTATAGATGAATTAGATGATACAAAAAACTTTCCAAAAGTTAAGCTGCCTGAGGTAAATTTGAATGTCAATCACATATTCTGCCTTCCGTGCAGGATAATTTGAGATCACTCTAACAACAGGTAGGTCAAAATGGACATTCAGAAATCCTGGTACAGCAGTTTGGGAGCCTTGGCTTACCTTCTCTGCAACATCTGAGAAAAGGGTCACGTACTCTTTCAGGCATACAATAGCACAGGGAGAGGCATACTGAAGAAACTGGGCCATTTCCACTGCTTCATGAAACACTTGGTTTCTAGGAGATGCATTGAAAAGACTTTCTAAAGGATAAAATAGGAGTGAAAAGTAGATTTGCTTTCCCATAATATAATATGGGAAAGGAAATAGGTACTTGTTCCTCTCCAAGAATGTCTGTGCAGGAGGACATGGAGCAGTCAACTGGGAAATGAAAAATGGGAATACAGAAATTAAATTAGCAAGGTAAAGATATTCTGATCACAAAGGGATCTTTTACTTATAAAGTAAAGGCACTGCTGAAACCTGAACTAAGGCTAAAGTAAATTTGACCAGTCTCTTGGCCACAGACATGCTAATAAAAACCTGAAAGTCTCATGTTAGCAATCAAGAGACTGTAATTTCCAGTACAAAATAAATTCATGAAATCATTATGAAACTTCAAAACAAGATCTCATTCAGAGTCTCCAAATTGCCTTCAGTAACTTTATTTCCTTTACAAGGGATAGAAAACTGTAAGGCATTGAAGCAGAATAAAAATGATGAAGGTTTTTTCAATGGGCTCATTGTAGGAATAAAGAAAATAAACTATCAAACTGGCCTTTATTGTCAAGGTAAAGAACTATTTTTGTACTGAACATTTCTACAGTGATTTGTGAGACACACTGTCTCCATGTAAAGTTTACATCTATATCCTATTCACATTTTGGTCCTGAATGCAGCAAGGAAAAATAGGTTAAAATAACTGGGAATTATCCTCTAAAAAATTATGTCACCATTACCTCAGAGTAAATGTGTCTTTAGTTTTTTGTTGCTCCTTAAATAGCTTTTTTGTGCTGCTAGAGTTTAAGCACTGCTGGAACTCTGTCAATTCTTGACCTTATTTTTTTTCTTGACTAAGTAAGGAAAACTCCCAGCTGATTGTAAGAGTGCTCTGTTGCCATCACAAAAGACCCTCTTCTTTGGGAAAAAAAAAGCTGAATTTCCGGTGTGAGATCATCAGGTTCAAGAAAAGGAGAAAAAATGCTCTTGAAAAAATAACTGAAGCAGACAGCAGAGCAGGAATTGGTGATTATCTGGCAGACGGTCAGATCGTCAGTCATAGCGAGGGATGAGGAACACTGGCTCTGCAGCTGCAAGCTGAAAAAAATTGGTGAGCCTAAACAGTGAGCATTTATCAACAACTGGAAGCATTTAGACAAAGCAACTAATTTTTCATTGTCCTCCTTTATAATCATTTTTGATACATTTTACTCAGTCAGAAAGGCAATTAGCATACAGAGTTCTTATCAGTCCTTCTGAGAGCTTTCTCTCCCTTCCTGGACTGACAAAGTAGAGCTGATCATACACAAGCAGTTTTTGGCCTGACTAAAAGATCTGGGGGCAAGGGACATATGCATAATTTATTTATTTTTAGTAGAATAAAGTAGGCACTGTTCCCAAGGAGCTGAATCCTGGTGGGAAAGAGCATGTTTCTCCCCTGTTATGCTCTGTATTCAAAGTACTCTGACTGTAAAATACTCGAGTCTTTGGAAGTCTAGGGCCTTGGCCAAATAATACTTAGTCCCTTTCAGCTGCCTTGGGCTATAATGCTGAGATAGACGGAAGCAGAGTTCATGGACTAGTCTCTTTTCCATGGAAATTCAGTTTACTGTCATGGGATACTTCACAAAGTTCGGAGAGGCAAAAAGTGGGGACATATGCACCCCAGGACTGCTCTCTTCTCTTGTTCCTTCTCAGAAGGAGGTGTGCACTTGGAGTTGTTAAGAAATTGGGGTAGAAAGAAGCATGTGAGTATTAAAAGTAATTTATCAATGGTGGGATGTGACAAATTTTTGCTTTTGCTCTAATCAAGAGTGTAAAGTCACAGCGAGATGCACACTGTAATCATGGGATATCCTTGTCTTATACCTTATGATTTCCTTTGGCATGTGGGCAATGCAGACACAACCTATCCCTATCCTCAGCATACAACCGGGGTTTTTTTCCTTTATTTTGTTCATGAATTCAGAAACTATTCATATAACATGGAGGTGAAATGCTTTGAAAAGTGGTGTACCACTTTCTTGCAATACAGAGGGAAAGCTCAGCATAAATATGAGTATATCCTAGGCAAGAGCATGTGCTGAAATTAGGGAAAATCATCCCTATCAATATGCCTTCTGGAGCCAGTAAAAGAGGATTAGATAAACACCAAAAAATTCATGTCAGAAAGCAAGTTTTTCCTATGGGAAAAGGGACTGGATGTGCTATTTTTTTTGTTATCTCCTATGAGATACATCAGCTGAAGACTTGGTCATTCATTTATACTTACTTTATGTAATTCATTGCATGGAGAATTAACTAGGTAGCAGTAATCTCTCAGTGATCTCAGACGTATATTATAAACCTTACGAGTTTTCTTGTCAGATTAAAACTGGGGGAGGGGAAGGACAGACAAGTTTCAGATCTTAAAAGAATATTTTGTCTTAATTGTATTTTGGAGTAGCTTATATAGCAGATTTATGGCTAGCACAAAGAAACCATTCACAGATCCTAGTTCATCCCTGGCACGGCAGATGCACTGAGACATTAACTCTATGTGCTGTGAAGAGCTGCTGAATTTAGAGAACTTTATTTTAGTTCCCAAACTGTTAACAGAAAATACATACTATGCAGAACATTATTCACTGTTGCTTCATCCTCACTGGTACGTCAGCATTCTACTATTCTGTTCATTAAACATGTGCCACATAGGAATGTATGAGGAGAAAAAAACAGAAAGAAAGAGGTGGACTTTTTATGGAACTGACAAAATAGTGAAAAAAAAGAAAACAAAATACAGTGTAAACCTTGCAACAAGCCTGTGTCTCCTAAAAAGCTTTTATTATGAAAACACCATAGACATGTAATTTTTTCTCCAGTCTGTATTAGTAGCAGCAACTGGGAGGACAAGAATAAAAATAAAATCTGAGCTATTGGGGTCTGTTTAGTGTACAGCTTCCAGGAAAGTGGCTCAAGTAGAAACACAACTCTGTAAATATCTCACTTCAAAACCTTTGGTGGGAAGGTAGTCGGTGTCTGACTGTAAAAACTCTAGGGTTTGTTTCTGTCACTCAGTCCAGTTTCCTCCTGAGTATTGCAAGATTGTGCTGATGTATAGGCAGGTTTGAGAACATTGCTTGATTTTAATTGCGTGGGGTTTTTTTTAGTTTTTCTCAGTTTTGAACTAATATGATTCAGTCAATATCTGTCTGGTCTGGGATTAGATGTTTTCAAATAACATGTGAATTCATGCTACAAAGCTCTTATTAGTTCTGTGGCAATGCTTTAGAATGTGTTACTTAGCAGGTATGAAAAAAGAAAACAGAAATGCAGTTCAGCAGACAGAAGGATGGACAAACATTCACATTCCTCTGAATTAATGTGAAAAAAACTACACTGATATGAGGACAATGCCTTTTATTGATGACCACACATACATATGGAAGAAAGCACAACATGCAGATCTCAGTAGGTCTGCATGTAGGGAAAGAAGATGAGAGAATATGTATTGGCTCTGTGAGCAGGGGAAAAAAACACTGACATGCGTTTATGTTGAAGAGATATTAAAACAACCAGAAGTAGAAATAGAATATTCACACAATTTTCAGCATATGTTTTGACTGATGTTGTTAAAGGATCAACTGTGATATCTTAGTAAATACATATTAAAGTAATAATTATTCTTGACTAAGGATCCTCTGTGAAATTCACAATAAAACTCTGGAGTCAAAAGGAGAAGAATCAGAAGTAAAGGCACTTATGAAACTTCTAAAAACTAAAGAAGTGATACCGTTAAGGTAGCAGATTCTTAAAATAGTGGGCGACTGTGTAGAAATGCTTCTATACACGGACTGAAATGTAACAGAGACACCCACATCACTGTAATGCAGCTTTCTCCCTCTCACAGTTTCCTTGGCTGAGTTCAGATTTTTTCTTTCTGTCATAACAAGATATTCAGGAACATTGGGGGTTTTTTTCCTTTGTTTATATTTGTTAACCACCTATTTTCCCACTGATTATAAATGAGACACTGGTTGTACTTCACTGATTGTGCGTGGTAGTAGAAATTATGCTCTTTAGATTATTACCAAGAAATAATAATAATTATATCTGTAGGCTAAAGACTGTTTCACTTATTTATTCAAGGTCCCAAATTATGAAAGAATTTACAAGGATCAGTACAGAACCATGGTTGTACAAAACTGACAGGAAAGACGTGAATCTCAGTCAGTGTTAAAGGGAAGGGGAAGTAAGACATGAGGGAAACGCAAGCTGTACCTTGTTCTCTTTGGCATTGCTTTCCACTTAATACACACAGACTTATTTATTCCACTACATATTTGAAAAGTGCCATGTAAATTTGTTTTTATCCACAGTGGATAGCACTGTAGTATATTGTAAAGCAATGGAGTATAGTGTAAAGCAATGGAGAAGTTTACTGTAGTTTTTAACCATATCCCAAATCCTTGTCACTGTGCTACAAGGTGTGTTATCTTAGGCTTTGGTTCTACCACAATGAAGATAAAACATGTATTTGGAGGAACATGCGTAAAAGTATATGTATGTATACAAACATCTTGGAGGACTAGTGACTGGGTTTTTTCAGGCATGAAAAGGTCTTGAAGTTTGAAAATATCTTTTTCTTCTTTTTCGTTGGATGTTTGTGGTTCTCTCTTTACAGCACTAGATTCAGCATTTAGATTTGGAGTTCTACTTTTTTAAAAAAAAATGTTACAGTTTAAGTAATGTATTTGTCCACCTGCTTAGTTTGTTGTCATTACAGAAATCTTTTTATGTGCTTAAAGTGAAGAATTTTCCAAAGTATGTTGCTGAACAAAAGCCTACATATTACCTCCAACCTTAAAAAAAAAGCCCTTTTTTTTTACTTTTTGTCCTACTTCTGCTATGAATTTCATATGTGACCTTTAGTGTGCGTTTTCTCCTTCCTTTATTTCTTTAAATATCTCTGCATCAACCTCCTCTCTTGTCTCTCAATTGACCAAGATAATAGAAACCAACCTGGTATTTTCTTGTAGGATTTCTTAATTAATCCATCTAATCTTTCTCATTTGTAAAAGAGAGATATGTTCCTTTACTCACGGGATACTATATTGCTTAATTATGTTTGAAGTGTTTTGATATCCATCAATTGTCTGTGATGTGGAATTGTCAAGAATCTTAAAATTGATTAAATGTTAGAGGGTTTTGTCAATTTTTATTTAATGAATACTGAAGATATGTGTTACATTGCTAAAATCTTGAGAGCACATTTTAGGTACTCCAAAATTAACCAATTCCTGCTTATATAAGGGCAGGTATATAAAATATTATGTGTAATTTTATGTTGATCTTGATACCTCCATTTGAGCAATCCAGTTATAAGGATTGTAAAAAGCGTATTGTAACTAGCCCCTTACCAGAGAGGGAGTTCAAGTAGTCTGAATGATGAATGTAATAGCGGAAAGAATAGAAATATATGAAGGTACCATGTGATTTCCTTTTTTTTGCCTTTTTTTTTTCGTTGTGGATTCATGGGCCATTGACTTCTGATCACATTTAGTTTCCTCAGTTTGCTTTTCTCCAACTAGTTCTCATCTTTGTGAGAGAAGCCAAAGAAATGCTAATATGGAAGAAATATCTCTTCTAGATAAAATTTAAAAAATTATTTCACTTGGCTAATTATTCCAGTCTCAAGTGGCCAGTGAATCAGTGAGATTGCTTCTGTACACATCTTTCAGTTTCAAAGCAAGTCAAGGACTTCAAATGATATGGGTCCTTTCAATTGGTATAAAAGCAGTGTTACAACACAGTTGAAAACAAAATAAATGAAAGTAGCCACATGACAATGTTTCTGTGAGATATATTATTGCAAACAAAAACTTTAATATAATGTTAGGATTAACTTTTTTTATGATTTAAGTATTCAAAAATGCCTCTCGTTACTCTATTATAGTGGTGACACAAAGATGTTGCAATAAAAAAAAATCTTAATTATAGTCTTTGCACTAATTACTATTACATATTTTTTAAGAGCATTAGTCATTTTAGCTTTTTTTTTTTTTTTTTTTTTTTTTTAATTCCTGAGAATCCCTGCAAGAAAGGAGAGAAAACTGAGCTACATTCTGTACTCACCTCTATTAGACACTTCTCTTCTGGATCTACCTTTCAGTATTTTGTTGCTACAGCATTCAGAGATCATTGGAGGATTCTCACTAGAGGATACATTTAATATTAAGATCTTCATAATGTCTGAAGGATTTTGAAGCCAATTTTATTTTCAGGAAATCCTTTCAGGAGAGAGAAACACAATTAAGACTAACTTTTATTCTTGTTCTTTTCCTAATCTAAAAGAGACACTTTCTGACTGAATGCTGAATACCTCTTGTGTAAAAATATTGCTGAGAGTCAAAGCTTCCCCTCTGCACTCTATGATTTGCTGCAAGGGTGCAGTATTATGTGAGATGGGGAATTTTCTGGATCTTGAAGTCACACTTGCAACTGATTTTATGCCCAGAGTTTCCTTTATAAGATTTTTTGCTTGTTCAACTCTTAAGTGAAGTTTCCAGTCTGAGACAGGTAAACTGATGGAAGCCAAGACGTCACTCAAACATTCCAACCTTAAACCTGAAGTCATCAATTTTGTGTTTATAGTTAGTTTGGGGTTGCTTTGTTTTCAGTTCCTTGTCATTTGGGGGCCTTATCATATGATCCTGTCTCTTGGAAGTAAAATGTCGTTGCTGTAAAATGGATTGACATCTTCGGACCTGTGTGGAATAAAATATACCAGTAAAATACCAGGATATACTGGACTTTTTCTTTAGTAATACTTTCAGATGTATTTTCCAGGCTCATAAGTACTATCACTAGAAATTATTAATATATCAAATAATACATTATTTTGGAGTTTCAGCTTAGTGTTAATGGATCTGAAAATCTAGAACTGTTAAACTCAGCTATCTAAGATTCGGATTCATACTGTGCTAAAATTTCACCTGAGTGAAAAAAATTGCAGATATATTTTACATCAAATTTTAGTGCATTTCATGAATCGATATCACTATTTTCAAGACAAAGAATATTATGGTCATAAAACACTCATTCTGTTAAAGGTGCACAAGTTATTCTTTGAAAGAAAGAGTTGAATAAGTTAGTATTTATAATTTTGCGGGAGAAGTGATGTCTGAGGAGGGATTTGGAAGAAAAATGGATAAATGCCAGTGGCACTAGTTTGGAAACGCTTTGCATTTTATTATTCTGGTCTCTCTGCACCAAGATTATAAATTGATAAGTTACTGAGATTCATATAAATTATATACAAAATCTCCAAAGAAATACTGTCACATTAAAAACCCATGAAAATTAAAAAATGTAATTCCTGAAACAGAAGAATGCCACTACTTTAATTCTATCCCTGTGCAATTGTGTATTACAAAGCAATCTTAAAATTACATGACCATTCACAAGTATGGCCACAATACTTTGGGATTATTCTGTCCAGTAGGGCAGACTACTAATTTATGTTCTTTATTTTCTCTTTATGATGTCCAATCCAGCTTTTGTTCCATCTAGTTTATTTATCTGGCTCCATACCATGTTCATCCCGTGATTAATTGATTTCCCTCACATCTCAAGTCTCCATCAGTTTGGTTTGACTTTCTTTTGTGTTTACTACTCTTCTGATTTTAGAACTATCTGCAGAAGTGTTAACCATTTACTCAATAAGTGTGTATGCACAAATCAGCTTTTGAGGTGGTGATGGGTAAGGAATCAGTCTTATCTTAATGAGTAGGTTCAAAAAGCCTAATTTTGTCCCTTCCTCTGAAAAATACAGGCAGTAAAATTTTGTCTCTCTTATTATTAATAGATGTTGCATCATTGTGACCAGAGCCAGTCTGGGAACCACAAGAAACTACACGAATGAACTGTGATTGGAGAACCATTATCTGGAACTTTTTGGATCAAAACAACTCAGTCCTGTGCTGAACTGTTCCTTTATTGAGGAAAAGTCAGGAGGGAGCAAACTTATTTAAGCATTAGTGCAGTGTGTTCAAAAGAGTGCCTGCAAGGGTGGTACTTTACTGCAGGCATCCACACACCATTGGTGCAACCCTATGCTTCAGGCTGTCCTCGAGGCGTGGTTTGGTCTCCAGATGGTTATTACTTACGTAGCAATCAGTAGGAAGAACTAAGTGGAGCTGCAGTGTTCCTGTGTAGCTCAGCAGAAAAATGTTCACTGCTCTGCATTCCTTAGGATTGCTCAGACAAATCCTAATTGACAGGATTCAGCAGCATCAGCCATTACATGTGCACTCACCACTGCATCTGCCAGGAAAAGACTGAGCTGTATGTCATGTTAACAGTGAAAGGGCCAGAAGTACCTTGTAGAGGTGCAATAGTGAGATTTTAGGATTATACACTTTCATCAAATTCTGCAAAGTATTTAAATGATTAGTTTGTCAGAAAAAACAGGAATGTTCGTAATATGAGTTTTGGGGGTGGGAGGGTGCGTGTGGTTGTTTGTTTTTTGTTTGTTTGGGGTGTTTTTGAGGTGGAAAAAGAGCAAATAAGTTAAGGCAATCACACTTGATCCTCCACAATGGCAGGTGGAAGTGGGACCATGACCAGAGACACGGCTGCATGAATCACTGCGTGTGGCCTTCCGCAGAACAAGTTTGTAACAGGTTGAGGGATCTACCCAAGAAGAAACCTTTAGTGATCAGCAGCACTGCATTGCCTTGTAATTTCAGCTTGTTCATCATGAGACCTTTTGCTCATTTATCCCAGAATGCAAAAAGCATTGCTGTCTGGCCCACTTGTAACTGCTTAAAATAAATTCTTCATTGAGCACCAAATTATCCATGGTATATTTCTGTCCAATTAAATGAGTTAACTTAAACTGGCTAACGTTTAGTTTTATGTAATCCCTAGATGAGAATTTGACTGAAATATTCTAGGGAGTCATTATGAGTGTCTTATCCAGAGTATCGGAGAGGGAAGTAACTGCTAGAATTCATGCACTTGACAGAATGAAATGCTTGTAAAAGCCAGTGATTGTATCTATTAGGGAGATTTTACTTACTTCCTCTAAATGGAAAAGGAATCTCAGTGTAAAATCTTGTATTGGTGTTAATCGGTTTTAGTTGCTAGAAGGCTGGTTCCCTACAGTCCCAACTTAATATCATCTGCTTTGACAAAATACTGTAAAATCTTCAGAATTATCCAGTATCCTGGCAAAAAGCACCATAAAGTTCGTGCTTCCCAGTTTCACTTGGTTATTTTTTTTCTTAACCGCCTAGACAACAACAGATGTACTTTCAACTTCACCAATATAATTAGTGCTGACAATTTTCTTTTGTTTCACTTTTGCATTGGTTTCTTTTATTCTTGCTGTCAATCGTAATTGACTACTAAAATAAGATATTATTATTGGCATTTAAGCGATTATAGTTTACTGGGCAAAATTTTATTGCTTGCTCTTTTAGAATTTACAAATATTGGATGCCCTGTTCTCTACAAGCACTTCATGTTCTCTGTCTTTCATAACAGGTAATTATGTATAAAAGGGGAGCTGTGTTGGCAGAAAGAAGCTTTGCAGATATACTTATCAACACCATAAGACAGTGTCTTTATAGATTAACAATGGTAAGAGTGCACAGGAGTTCATAGATCTAATGCCTGTAAGTGGCTTTCAGTTCGAAGTCTAAGTACTAGCTACTCATATTTTTATAATTAATCTGCAGCTTTGAAAAGGAAAGTAACTAATGATTAGCCACACTGTATTAGAGAAGAAAGAGAATTTCTTCTGTGGGAAGAGTATTATTGTGGAAGGGAAACAAATTAAGGATTTAATAATATTCCTTGTTGAAAGACTATTTCTGGAAGACTGAAATCTGGAATGTAAAAATAAGGCTGCTATAAATATTGCAGTGTTTAATCTCTAAAATGTACAGAAGAGAAACACTTTCATCCTGTTCTGTGGGCAATGAGACACATCTGCTCAATGCGCTCAGTAACAGAAATTGTTCTTATTCTCCATTGATTTCTCTGCTAATACTTATTCTCTGTACCATTATAAAGCTCTGGAGTTTTCCCCTTAATTCTTTAAAGAACACATGGAATCTTCTGTTTGTAAACAAACAAAACCAAATAACTTTCACAATCCTTTCTATTATATGGAGAAATTATATTGTATAGGTATTTTTTCCTGAGAGGCAAAATTTTGCTAGATAGGTAAAATTCCACTAGATTTTAAGAAAAAAAAAGATCAGAAGGGATAGATTAGGAGCTATTGCCCTATCACCATGATTAGTTTGTCTTTAGATTTAATGCTACCTAAACATAGACTGGTTTGCATTTAATTCCTTGTAGTGTTGCTTGGTATAATTTTTATGATCATGACACTGTTCAGAGCCCTAGGCACATTACGACCCTATGGTGTCTCTCAGTGCAGAAACACAGAGCAGATAGACGGTCTCTCTCGTTCTTTCAGGGTCCCTTTCAGCCTATTGCCTAAAACAGAAAAATGGAAATACAGGTTAACAGAGAAACAGAATAAACAATTATCTGGTTTTTTATATGTATAACAGATATAGACAGCATTAAAGAGGGAAAACAAAAAATATGTTTGTGGAGGCTTACAGGGACAGTGGAAAAAAGCTCAAACAAGAAAAATTAGGTGATCATGCACTTCCACAAAATGAATGGTCACAGTGACAGCAGACATTACAAAGAGGCTTAAGAGTGGAAACAAAAACCCCTTCTTCAATGCAGCGGAGAAGATGTGAAGAATTTGCAGTAGATGTGCAGTCTAAGCTGAGGGCTGTAAGAATGTTTTTGATAGCTGCTTTATGGATGGCTATGTGCATGGTAAGATTGCATGCATCAGTGACAGAGTAATCAAGCTACCAAATAAGGAACAGAGTTTGATGTGTTAAGTTGCATGAAAGGATAGTAAAAAGCCCTCAGTGTTTAGACATATTGAGGAGATGAGGTCTACAGAAAGATCTGAATATACATTTTTATTCAGCTTATGATCTTCAGTGACAGTCTGCAAAATTACATTCTTGTCAGTGATGAATAATAATTAATAATAATAAAGTTTCACCATACTTTCTCTAGGAAACTGTATTTCATAACTTTTTCTGATATAAAAATGTTGGATATTTGTGCTGTTTTATTCACCAAGCTAGTGAGTAGAACACTTCAAGAGGTAGCTATGTCTTCCAAAACTGCTTTTTGAGTATAATTTCACTGCACGAACAAACTTTGTTGTTAAAGGAGTGGTAACTCAGATGGCATTACTGTGGCATATTACAAAGGGTTGATATGAAGTACAAATTGCTCCCCCAAGGTTTCATGTGTTATAATCTGTAATGGTAATAGACTCTATAATACTGTGTGTTTGGTGTCACAGCTGAAGCATTTTGTGTTCATAGCAAGAAAAATATGAATGTCCAGGTTAGGTGCCAGTTGAGTTGCAAAAAATGACTCAGAAAATATTAAAAATTATATTTGTGTAATTTTTCCCTTTTATATTGAGCTTTTCATAGAAGAAAATGAATCCGAGTCATTATTATGAGGTATCAGTGATAAAGAGAGATAAACAACTTTTTACAAGACATACCTCAGACGTGTTTCCTGTAGTTATTGATGGTATCTGGGAATTTCTTTGTGCTGGTACATTTTTCATTCTAAATTTCCACTCTGTTAGACAGATGTGCAACCTCCTTCTGCTCAAATTTCTTGTCAAAAGCTCGATACAATATAACAGTAAAATTCAGAAAGGTGAGATGCATATAGACGTGTACATATAGACCTGATATGCTAATGTTTTGCTAGTACCCCTCTGTACACTGAAAGAACCTACTTGGACAGAAGTCGCATTTATGCATCTTAGGTGTTGTTCATGAGAAGGTAGTGGGCTTAATTCTGTAGGGTAACATTAGCTTTACTTCTGGCTGAAACTCAAATCAAAGCAAGATATAAATGAAACATGCAAAAAAACTGTGAAAATAATCTCCAGGAGAAACCATCAGTAGGGAACTCTGAATAAGATGTTAAGCAAAGTTGAACAGATAAATAAAAAACTTAGCAGTTTGAAACAGTCTGAGAAGGCTGTGAGTTCAGAAATCAATTTATAGATTACACTGATCTTTATATGACAGTAATATTGATAACGTTCTCCCTGTTACATAAACATTGCAGAATATTTTAGTGAAGTCAGCAAGTTTTTCCTACTGCATTTCTTAATTGCTAAATACTCTTTAACAAAATAAACAATTCATCTAAATCAGCATCATCTAGAAGCCCCCAGGAAGGACAAGCATTTAATTTGATTAAAAAAACTGCTAACAGGAATATTTATAAAAATAACAATGAACCAGAGTATCTTAATGAATTACTCTGTGGAAACTTCAGAGGTACATACCACAGTTATGCAGTATGCCCTGGGGGAAAAGAGTGTGTATGGCAACTTGTCATTATAACAGAGAGATAAACGCTGAACAGTTATTAATACGGTTCATTTTATTTATATTTCCACTCTCACATCTTCACTGCTACAACCAGTTTATAAAATTTCAAACTTTAGATTCTATTTATCGCAATTGAATGATTGCTCTCTACCATGGCTTGGGCCTTTTATACACATTATGTGCATATATAGATCATAAGTGAGGGGTAGAATATTGGAATAATTTCTCAGGAATTTCTGAGTTATATAAGAAATGGAGAAGTGGATTCCATGGACAGAAATAAGGGTATACAGCCCATGACTCATTCTAAAACAGATCAAACTCTCTAGTGAAACCTATTTCTCTCCACTGACTATCACAGGAGTCCAAGATGACTGACTGCTTCTTAAACACCTAGTACAAAGTGAGAGAAACTCATACCTTGGGACTCCTTCCTACTCAAATAAATTACCTTAGCAGTAAGGTTGTCTTTTCATTTTTCCTACTAAAGAAACTAATTTTCCGTTCTGAAATTGAACATAGCTCTTGTCACTAGACCCATCATTCCTTAAAATGTTTCTCTACAAATCTGAAGAAAATTACAGAGAGTTAGTGTGGAACAGGAGAATTGAAATGAGGAATAGGAAGGTGGAGTCACAAATCAAGTCAGGACATTATATGGTCTTGATGGATGGACAACCATAAAAAATTGATTCCATGATTGGTCTCAGGATAGTGGTTAGTGGCTGATTACCTGGGGGTTGGTAGTGAGTGGAGTATCTCAAGAGTCCACTGTAGTCTTTATCAGTGACCTGAAGGAGGCATCATTGTGCACTTTTATCAAGCCTGTAGATGATATGAAATTGTGGAGAACGAACTGAGATGCTCAAGGGCAGGAGCACCCTCCAGAGGGACCTGGAAAGGCTGGAGAAAGGGACTAAAAGGCATGTTTTGAAATTCATAGAGGACACAAGCAAATTCCTGCACACGGGAAGGAAGATGATACAGGCTGATGACAGAGATCTGGGGAGCAGCTCTGTGGAAAAGGAACTGTCTTGGCTGGACAGCAACATGAGCATGGGCCAGCAGTGCCCTGGCAGCAGAGGCACAAAGGTTCCTCTGCTTAGCTGTCATCAGATTCCATCTGGAGTACTGTATCATGACTACAATGACAGCTCATGGCTCGAGTACTTGCCCTGTGAAGAGAGAGTGAGAGAAAGGGGTTGTCCACCTGAAGAATAGAGGACTTCGAGAGGAACTGTGTCACTAATGCTTATGGGGAGGCTATTAAGAAATTAGACCCAGACTTTTCTGGCAGTGTATGGAATCACAGAATCAGAAAATCATTTAATTGGAAGAGATATGCCTTGATTATCTAGTCCAATATGTATGTCAAGCAGAGTCAGCTAGTGAAGCCTGCCCAAAATCATATGGTAAGAGAATGACACAAAAAGGGCATACACTGAAACAAGAGAAATCCAGATGGATGTAAGGAGAAACTTTTTTTCCATGAGTATAGCCAAAGCTTGGGAGAAGTTCCCAGAGAGATGATGCAGTATCCTTCTTCCTTAAGGGTCTTCAAGACCCCACTTGATGTTGGACTTCCTAAGGTTCTTTATAACCTGAATAATCTCATAAACAGTATCCTTTTCTGAATATATACGGTCAGAAAAAGAACTATAGTTAGTGGTTGAATTTTTGGTTTATCAGTCCCTACTCAGGGATATTTATTAAGGTATAGAAGCTTATCAGGTTTAACTCAAAAAGCTATTAATGCTCTTATTAATGATCTCTTTCTAATTTATAGCCTAAATTTATTAATGTTTTTTATGCTTTTGTTTTGTGCCAAGTTTAAACCTAAGTGACTCTTGTTTCTCCTTGGAATTTACCTTCTTGGTGCTTTTATAGGCTGCAGTGATGTTACTTTCAGCTTTCATTTTGATAGGCTAGATAAAGCAGGCTCTTACATACCCCTCTCAGGAGAAATGTTCTTCACTCCCTTCATACTAGCTGATTATTTTGGTACCCGCCCCATTCCTTCTTCCTGAATATGTGGCCAGGACTTGATGCTGCTCTGTGTTCACAGAGAAGATTTTAACACTGCAGGGTGACACATTCTACCTTCTCAGACAGCCATTCACTTCCTGGTTAAGCAATGGCTTACAGTTCCATACAGACATTGCATAATACTAGGGGAAGCTAACCCAATTTGGGCTCCCTAGTCTTACCTCCTTGCTTAGCCTTGTGTGCTGCACTAACAAGGGAGTTCTTGAAACTATATGTGGAGCCTTAGGGTCTGTCCCAAACTGTGAATTTGGATGCACCAATATTTACTTGTCCACAAAAGAAATAAGCCATCTTCTAAATGTGTAATATCACAACAGAGGAGCAGTTGCTACTTGGAGCATTTTCATATGTATTGAAAATGTTACACACTTTCTCCAAAGCCAGCAGTGGCTGAGAAAGAAAATTACTGAAAGCACTCATGAATCAGCAGGCATCCAGATTTTCTGAACCCCTCAGTAAATTCTGACAATCTGGCATACCTTTTAATAATGAAACACCTATTGTACAAGCGTGACAAACCCAGTGACCAAAACACTTTTGACACAAGTTCCACTTAGCAGTGTTTTTTATTGCATGGGCAAAATGCTAACATATAGGATCCCTCCTCCTCTTAAAAATGTGAAAGAACAAGATAAATTATTCATGTAGAACTTATGTGAATTGCTTTTGATTCAGTTCTTTAAAGTCTGAAAAGCACATCTGGACACGCATCAGTAAATAAACAGCCTGGGCTTCCCTTGAAACAGCTTGTACTTTGGAAATAACCACATGATTTGAGGTCAGGATGACCCTGGTGTTTAGCTGAATAGTGTAAAAGCATCCCATCAACAGGAATTAAAAGATCCAAGATGCGATCAATTTGCTCACCTGATGAAAACTGGGATTTGCAATGCTGATTTACTATAAAAGTAACAGCCTTGTGTAGTTAATTGTATAAATAAAGTTATTGTTTTTCCCTTCAATATTACTTTTGGCCTTAAAAATTGTCAAGGTTGGGGCATTTGCAAGCCATTCTGGAAAAAAATAATAGTTTTCAGTATTCAAATGTGCCAGCATATCTAGATATTAGTATATTAGACATACTAATATCTAGTATGTCCGACAACCTAGGATAAAAAAGGAAACTGTAATCATTATAATCCTACACCGCTCACGTTAGATATGTTTCCTATATGTAAAGTTCAGATTTTTTGCTCAATTTTTTATTTTATGAAGATAAAACAGAATGCAGGTTTAAGAAGGCAGGTTTAAGAAAGCAGAAAAAGAAACAGAGGTCACAGTAAAAATAATAAGGACTTGCATCTACCTATACATAATTTGAAATTTTCAACATTAACTTATATACGCAAAAGGGGAAATTAGGAAGTAATTTTATTAATTTTTTTCAGGGTTAAATATTAACATATCTTTTCAAAAATAGAGTGATTTTTCTGTATGTCTTGTGTTCCCCTCATCCTCGCCGAGTTGCACTCGGGAGTGCTACTCCGAGAGTGGTGCCTGGATGGACTGACAAGAAGGTTCCTTAGTGACCAGATTATCTCACAGGTGTTTGAAAATCTTCAATGGCTTTCAAGCTTCACTGTGAACTTTTAAGATGGTGTCTGTATCACTCCCAGAGCTCCCTTGTTCTCCTCTAAAACTCTCCGGTCTGTTGGAAATTGCAAAGTTCTTATCCGAACTTGGCCTAAGACAATTTGCACTTATAGTTTCTACACCAGAGCAAATGCCTAACCTAGCTGTTGTGACACAGACAATACAGGCTGGCATGCAGGACTCCTAAATGCAGTAGAAAAGCATATCAAAGCCACAAATTGTAATCAATAATGGTTTCAAGTGTTGCAGCCTGGATTACTCACAGATTTTTCTCCAGATTTTTTTTTTTTTTACATAACCTAATAGAGTAGTCAATAAATTCAGGTTATTTCTGTTGTTTAGAATGAACTGATGTATTCATAATGCTACTTTAATACATTCTCTTTCAAGTTAGTGAGACTAAGAGACATTCTCAAACATGTATATCATGAGCAAGGTAGATTATTTCAACACTGATTTAGAATTATTGAGCTGTGTTTGTGCAAGCTAAAGTGCAAGTTACTTTCTTGTCTGTATTTAGCAATTTATGAGGCTGCTTCAGGACACTAATCAATAGTGCAATAAGCGCTCTTCAGGATCAGCTGTTCAGTTTAGCTCATGGTGCTATGGTCCAGGATATATGTTACACATATATATAAACTTATATGTGTTGTTTAAAAATGAAGGAAGAAATTTTGAGAGTGTTGTAAAATATGCAAGACTGTAGTCAGCTGTAGATAGATAAATTAATCAATGTTTGCAGCTGCTCTACATTTATTATTTCCATCAAATCCTATATTCTCTGAATAATTGCCAAGGTACAGCTAAGGGCAATGTAAACTTTCACCTCTCATAAAAGACTTCTAATGTACATTTTTATGGTATAATGCCATCATTGTGTGAGTACATTACTATGACTCTTAAATATTGTAAATTTGAGTTGCTAGAAGACCAATAGCAAACAAGCTTACCTGTTGGAGATGGGAGTGATATTTTTTATATCCATTTATATAGCTTTCTTTGATTCTTATTAGACATAAATAGGAGCCACAGTGTTGAAATTCACATTTTTGAAATGCTGAGAGTTTGTGAGCATTTATAACCAGATGTAATGGAATGAGGGATTTACTGCCTGGTAGAGTAGCATCAGAATACCTGTTTTTGTGATATGACATTGCTCGTACAACAGGATAGTTAGCATCCTGTTTACCTTTAAGTTTTTTTTGCATTTCCCCTTTTCTAAAAAAAAAGAAAAAAAAGAGTAAGTCTCAACCAGTTGTAGGTATCGAAGAGTAGAAGACAGTTATAGCAAGTTTAACAGAGGGACTTCCCTCTGAGCTTTTAAGATTTGTCCTTGTCTGTCAGCATTAGGCAGACCACCACTGAGCACAACCATTGCCAGTGTCTGTAGTTCCCTTACTGTTTGCTGGAATAGATCCCTAACATGTCACTATAACTAAACAATATTTACCTTTCAGTTAAGAAGCTGAATTATGATAGAAGTGTTGGGAAGACACTTGCAAAATCTAGGACTTCAACTTGAATATTCACAGTTCAGTGTACACTGTTGTGGGCTGATCTTGGCTGGCTGCCAGCTGCCTCCCTCAGCCATGCTCTTACCCCCATCACTAAGAAACAGGGGAGGAAATGTGATGGAAAAGTTCAGGGGGCACATTTAGCTCAGGGAGGTCACTTATCACTTGCTATCATGACCAAAACAGGTTCAACTTCTGGAAAATAAATTTAATTGATTGCCAATTAAACCAGATTTGGATAGTGAGAAACAAAGGAAAAAATGAAAATACTACCCCTGCTGCACAGGTCCAGCTTGACTCCTCTACCTCCTCCTTCTCCCACCTGGATGTCTGCAGGTCTGCTGCTCACACTTTTCTCCTCAATTCTCTCTCAAAACTGCTGTGCAGCATTTTTTACTCTCCTAAATACTTTCCCACCAATGCCATCATCTTGGCTAAGGACCTCAGCCATGTCCTGCAGTAAGTCTGTTCTGGAACTGGCTGGAGCCAGCTGGAACTAGTTATGTTTGTCCCGGGGCAGCCCTGACATCCTCACAGAGTCGACCCCACGGCCCCCATGGCCAGTGCCTGGGTAGCGGCAGCCACTATGTACATAGTAAACATGAAAAAGAACTATGAGTTAAAAAGATGCTGAAAAAAAAATCACATGCAGCTTCACATAACTTGCAGCAGCCGAGGTTGATCTGATTAATGCTTGTAAAATCCATCCTCAAGAGATTAATAGAACCTGTTTTGTTCTACGAAAATTTGATGATGGCCATGCAAGGCCTCTGAAGGAAAGCGTCTCTGTGCTCTTCACTGTGTGGATTTATAGACAGATACTGCAAACACCTCTAATGCCATGCTGAGAACATGTTCTATCTCAGCTACTTACGTACTTACCAATAGTCACACTGAGGTTCTGAAACCTTCCCTAAACAAAGCACGTAGAAGTGGGTGATAAACATTTGAACAGATTCTATTTCCTGCAGAAGGGGAATCAGGGCTGCAGTGCTAAACATGCATTTTAAAATGTTTGCTTAAAAATCCACATAATTTCAATACTAATCATAAGTTAAGATTGATACTTTGATTTGATTTGCATATCTTAGCCTTTTATCTCCTTGGATTTATCTTAATTGTCAAAAAGTTATACCTCTCAGAGGTGCTTGAACAGAAATTAGAAGTATCAGTATTCTGGGTAGTCTAAATATTTAATCCCTTCAGCTTATAATGGTCAAAATATATAACAATTTATTCAAAATTAATAAATAGTATACCTCAAGAAAGCAAGATTTGTGGAGCACAAAACAAGAGAGTGCCTAAACATTAAACTTTGTATTGATATTGCAATACATTCATGCAATATTTTAGCAAAATTGTGTTCCAGACCTGTTAAAAATATAATGGACTCTTAGACGACAAAAAAAACTAAAGAAGTTTCTGAGTTACATGTAATTTCTCATTCTTCAGTGTATCATTAGGACTTAAGCATACATTTAAAGCAGTAAAGTCTGTGGTTTAAAATAATTGGAAACATGGCATTCATAATACAATAATGATTTTTTTTTTTTTATAAGAGCATTTAATTGGATGAGTAAATGCAGTGTTGCACAAATGTAAGTTTTGGGGTTGGATCAAGCAGCAGCTGTAAACCCTTCCGAGTAGCTGCAGCTCCATTCAGAGCTTCATGGAACATGAGTCACAGCCTGCCATTTGGGCCTCTCCCACAGAAGAGATGCAAAAGAACAGCCTGGCACTGGATTCTGGGATAAAAAAGTCATTAGGATAGTCAAAGAGAGCAATTATGCATGTCAGTGAAATTATCCTTTGTGCTTTGGATACTTGGGTTCAAAGGTTACAGATATAATCACGTCATTCTTTTGAACCTCTGCTGAATCTCTGTAAAAGTATTATATTTTTCTATATGCAGTAGTGTACCAGTGCCTTGCATAAAGGCACTGGCAGATTGTCATCAACACTAATACAGTTCAAGACTAAGATGTACTGAAAGCATTTCTCAGAGTGCTCATGAGCTACACCCATCTCTTTAGCTCTTGAAACTGGCATTTTTTTGTGCATGTGTGTTGCATGCACTGTTGTTTGTGGCCTTCTAGCAAAATCAATAAAAATTACACAGAAATCTATCAAACGCGAAAATGTCTTCACAGTAAATGTTTCTGGAAAATGTTAGAAAGGTTTAGTCACAAAATCTCATAGTAGTAATCTAGGCCAGATCTACTCCTCCTAAATCCCACAAAATTTTATAATCCACAAAGTATCAGACAACAGCATAGACTGACTTGATTTCTGGTTTACTTAAGTCTCTAAGACTTTCCAGCAATTTTCCTATATGCTTAAATTTAGGTGGTTACAAATGCACAGATATACGATCCATATCTCCATCATACCTTTGCAAAGATACAGTTTAAAGTACAACATTATCTGTAGTCTGCTTAATTACCTTGATAAATGTTTTATTATGTACTTACTTACTGCCTACATTTTCTGGAATGTCCTTAGGACACATACAGAGTATGGGAGAGAACTATATTATAGAATCTTCACAACTTGTTTTTCCCTGTTAATATATTCTATGTCAAATCCGATTCCATCTTTTTGTAGCTTTCTTGATGCTTTTGTTAAAGTCATTTAAAGACCCTTCTGTATCTACTGACAGGTTATGGGACCACTTGGAGAAGTAGAAATGAAAAACGGTAGCTGGACTGCAGTCAGATTTCTCATCCTCACAAGCCTATATAATTCGTAGACCCTGGAGACCTTGAGAAGAGGAAAGGACAGTCTCTAGGAACATGAACACATATACAACCTAGTATATGAGCTGTGGGAGCATCTGGATTCCCGTTTTTTAATTCTTTGTAGGTAAGAGCCTGTGCCACTCAGAGTTCTTCGGTACTGGTTGCAGGGAGGACAACTTCAATAGTAGGGATAGAGAATCTCTCTTCTTCTGGAAATGTTTGCATCTCTTTGACAGAAACAGGTATGCAGAAGGTATGCAGAAGGTATATTGTTTCTATATAGTCACTGGAAACAGGTTAGAAGTAGGTTGTATCTACTTTAGCAAATAGTACAACTCAAAGGAATTGCATCTGTACAATGAAAAAGGTGATGCTAAGGTCTCCACATTCAATCCTATATGTTTCAGCACTTCTTACTCAGGTTAAGCTCTACTCTGATTCCACAGATTGGATGCTCATTAGCAGTTGGGTTGAATTAGACTGCACTCCAGGAATGTGTTGTTTGTCTTAATTTCCTCCACACAGGATCCAGGTAGCACTCTTGAAGTCTGCTCTGCCATGCAATCAATGTGCACTTAGTGCGGATGACTGAGAGATTTTTTTGAACACACGTACTCCTGCTCTAAAATTCAAGCTAATGTAATATCTTAGTTGCAAAAACTAGCTTAGGTGACTTGCATTGTCTCAGAAGGGTTTCAGGCTATCGGCCTGGCATGATTCAGTTGCTTAGGGAGAGTCTAATACCATTTCATTGGCCCTAGTATATCCTTTCTGTTCTGCAAACACCTGTCCCCTATGTCACAGACCTCTCATAGGTCCTGCATCATAGTGGTCAGCCCTACCTGGGAGTTTCAGGTACTGCAGGGCTTTTCAGATGCCAGTAGATTTAGGCAACTAAATGAAGTCCTTAAACACCTACTTTAAGGTGCCTTGATTGCCTTTCCTCTCTTCTTTTACAGACATGGGAGACAGTTATGGGTACAACTGTTCGTGTTAGTCATGTTGTGTCTCAGACATTTATAAAGTTACTTACCTGAGTGCTGGAGGCATAGTTCAGAAACTTCCTCTTGCTGTTGTATAACATGTACAGGGATCTGGAGTTCCCATTCTTCTGAAAGAGTTTCTCAATAAGTAGGTTGTGGAGTATGCTCTACTCAGGTTAAAGGTACATACATAAGAGCATTTTAAAAAAATCACAGGAGTGGCTGAAAATTTTTTCATTAGCAAATGGAAAGGCTCAGTCTTTTATTAAGAAATAACAATTGTCTATATACCTCCCAAAATGCTAGGAACTCTAATTAGAGAGATTTTGATTTTTCTGTGGATGAGTAGTGAATATTTTAAAATATTGCTTTCACCTTTTACAATATTAAAAAAAAAAAGATTATTCTTTACATTTCTTTTTATGATGATGCTATCAGCACTCCTCATAGAAAAGGAAGTTTCCCACAGCCAAATTAACACAGCCAATCTATGTTACAAAGCAAAAAACCAAACCAACCAACGAAAAAAGTGTGTCAATGGTTGTACCTGCATTTAAAAGAAAGACATGCAACTTCAATATTTCATTCCCTCTCAGATATCTAAATCTTGCAGGTTTGCAATGATAGACAATCACTTCCATTCTTCAGGCCAGGAAAATGAAAGGTAAGAACTACTTAAGCAGAAATTAAGACCATAAAATGTGAACATTTGTCATTTTCCCTGACAGTAGTCATAACCTTTGTGCTTGCAGCTGTGTTATGGAATTTACATTCTTTTCAGAGGTAATTCTGCTGGTGCCAGACTATAGCTGTGGAGGGACAGATGGATTAGCAGAGTATCCACATGAAATACAAAAGCAGTATCAGAGCACACCATGCATTACAAAATCATAAATGTATGACTTTTCCTTTGTTGTTGCCTCAGAGCAAAAGCTTGAACTCTTAGGTCATATTATTTCAAACCAGTAAGAGTTGGCAATGTATTCCTCTAGAATTATTTGGAAAACATTATTGTTCTTGCGGCAGAGTGCTTTTGTATTGTTTAGTTTTGTGTTGTTTTAACAGAATGTGTAATATTCATTCTCATCACACAGTGAAATAACTCTCCATGCAAAAAAAAGGTTTTTGAAAATATCTATTCAGTTTTGGCTGAAGCTTTGATTTATTAGATGATTTCTCCTTCTCAGCAGTTTATCTTTGAGGAGAAACATAGAAGCTCTGCACACATAGTATATTAGATTTACAATACATTAGTTTCATGGGTAAAGTGCAAACTTCCCTGATACTTGATAAAGTTTTACTTTACCGTCATGTTCAGTTTGTTCTATCAAGCAAAAGGGTTGCCTTTCTTACTTCTGAGCTGTAATGGTCACAACAGAGATAGGTTTATAAATTCAATGATGATTGAGATAACACAGTTGCTGAGAGCTCTGCAAAACGCCATAATTTCTATTGTTAACATCTCTTTAGAGTAATGGTTATGTCTATCAGAAGGTCAGTAAATACCAATTTTAATTAAAATATTTTTTTTCTCAGGTGCATTTCTAAATTATAAAACATTTACTGGTGTTACATTTCAAGGATGAAGCTTTTTATGACCCTCTAGGAAGTAAGCACAGATATTTATTTTATTAGTTTCCTCTTCTGTGTAAAATGTCACCTTAAACATGTAAAAGGTGGGGAAGGATGGACCTTAATTCTCTAACTTTTCTACATTGCTGGTAGCAAAATGTGGGTTAGTGAAGTCTTAGAAATTCTTGCAAAAACCCCTAACCAAAGCAGAAAAACCCTTCTCACATAGTGACAGCATGCTATTTACAAACACATTTGCTGCGTTATTTGGAAATACCATGCCCCTCTGTTCTACTTTATTATGGGAAGTTACAGAGCAGAAAGAAATGGGCTAAAAACCTTAATTCCTCATGTTCCTGTTTTTCATTGTAGAAGCGTCTGATTTGATTTCATGAAGGCCCCTAAATTAGGTGTGTACTTAAAATAAAAATGTAATTTTTATCTTTGAAGTGTCTTTTTTTTTTTTTTTAATTGCTTGATTATTGTTATTTTATTTATATTGGTCATTTTAGTGTCAGAGTGTAATAAAATGTTTAAGAGTTTTCCTTTTACAGCCTAAACAAGCAAAATCTTTGTTAAAATAATGTGTTATTTTAAATTTAAAGAGTCCATTGTTTGTGGTTTTTTACTGCCTGTTACTTGTAATGGCCAAATAATTGCTTCCAGTAGCCTTATTTGAGACCAGAGAGCCTTTTGAAGCCCCACATTTCTTTGGAATCCTTCTACAAACAATATATTGAAAACACAAAATTACATTTACCAGATGCTTGGAAAGATGCATTTTTTTTAATGATGTTGTGGAATAGAGCAGTAAGACTGTTTGGGGTTTTTTTGCTTGAGAAGTGTTAGTATGTGATCAGACTATTTGTTCAATTTTTCAAGAAAAGAAATAGAATATGGAAATAAAGAGCCTTCTGTTTCCAAAAACAATGTAACTTAGAAACTTTTGTGTTAAATATTTACATGTTCAGCCAAAGTATTATGGAAATTTTCGCTTGTATTCATCACAGTTTTTAGAACTGGCATACTAATCTATCGTCGGTCGAGGTGGGAAGACGACGCGGTGATCAGGGATACCAGCCCCCCTTTATTACAACAGTGCTCTTACTTATACAATTCTAGATGACCACGTGTACACGCACCATTGGTCTAGCATAAACATAACAACTCATGATTGGACACACAGCCACATGTCAGAGTACCATAGGTTAGACATGCTTAGCAGGAAGTCCACCCTGTGCCACAGTCCTTACTGTCCGTGGTTAACCCTCTGCCAGGTGTAAAGTTCCATCTTCAGTATCTCAGCTTACAGAGAGCCCAGAGCCAGCTGGGCTCCCCCACACTAATCAATCATTAGAATCACGAATATGAAATAAAACAACCAAGGAGGAAATCCTTTTAAATGCTTGTCTGTTGATTGCCATTCACCATTGCTCGAACCCTAGGAATGCTAAGACTTCTGTTGTTTTGTGAGAAGTCAAATGGCTCTCTGTAACACTAATGGTGCTTGGGCACAATGCTTCTGTCAAAGGATGAGATGCATACACTAATAATCTGTTTTGCAGTCTCTAATATAAGAGGAAAATCAAGAACAGTGCAAGGAATTATGAACATTTCTTTACTCCTGCAAAATATAGCACAGCTCCAAAAGTGGGAAAGAAGGAGAGTCAAAGACAAATGGAAGATTAACAAACCCAGCATATCAAGCCCTAAAACAGTGTGTACATTAAATTTCAAGAGAGGCCTCTTTTCTTGTCACTTACATGCGGAATCATCAGCAAGTGAACATCTAAGCATGTCATTGAACTTCTAATGCCAGTTAGTCCTCTACTGTGTCCAGGAGAAGATACACTGACTGAAAGCTCATAGGTACACTTGGATTTAGAACACAAGGATAAATGAACCTTCTACAAGTCCTCCACATATATTATAGAATGACTTACCATTTAAAATATAACCCATTTCTCAAAGAGTTTAAAAAAAGGATACTTTTTGTTATTTTTATTTTCCTAGAGCTGGCCTATCAAAACCATGGGCAAATTCTCTACTGATATTGGCATAATATATAAGGGCAGATATGTTGTATGGATGCCTCAGTCCCTCATTCTGCAGAGCTGTAGTCTCAAAGCTCTCAGGAAACCTTTTTAAACATAGTGGACTCAACAAAGGAGAACACAGTATCACCAATCTATTAGTTTATACCATACACCAAAAGTAAGAAGATTCAGCACTTGCAAATGCTACATTATTTACCCTAAACAGAGACAGCAAAATAGCATATTTTGATCAAGATCCATAATTTGATTACCTCCTATGTTGAATATGTTCAGCTTGCCAACTATTTTTCTTCCCAAAAGTTACATCCCTGATAAGAGACATTCTGCAGGATAGAGGAAATCTTTGTTCTTCTATTATGCTCAGATTATTCCTCAGGGGAAAAAATCCGTTAACTAGCAAGATGGATCCAGATGTAACTTTTAGATTCTCCTGTGCTCGTGACATCCCTGTGGTGGAAAAAAACATAGATATTTTGTCAGCATTTTAGCTAAACCTATGGAATTTGTAGTTAAGGGAAGCTGAACTATGGGAGAATTGCACTTTAGAGGCTGGTTAGTTTCCATTTCTGCTACATGTAAAAGCTGTAAAGATACACAAACAAAAAAGAGGAAAAAAGGGCAAATTTCCCCATAAACTTGAGAAGTGCTCTTTCAGCATATTACAGATTTGAAGTAATTGCAAAACATCAAAGTAATTCACGTTAAAATGTTTTTATTAAGGCTTTTTTCTTAAATTGAAAGGTTTTTTTTTGCACTGCCTATGCATTTTAATATAGCCAGTTCCGTGGTAACACATTACAGTGAGTCCTCAGTGACACTACCCAAGTAATATTTGATTTAGAAATTCCCATGAAATAAATGATGGCACCCAGCAAACTCAAAATAGTATTTAAGATTTTTGTATCATTTGATAGTATCTAGTATTCAGTCTGTAACTTCAGCAGAAAGAAGCTTCTACAGAGTGGTGGACCAGTGATTAATTTTGATATATTACCTGATTATTTCAGTGGCTTTTGCTATAGGCCCATAGGGAAGACATAAGAAACTACCAAATACACATTTGAAAGATAATTTTCCACAGGAAAAAAGCCCATTTCTTTTATTTCAAGTATGTAGCAAGACATAAGGAATATGCTCTTAATCAGAAGAGAGAATGTCCCATACAATTTTTATCTTATTTACATGTTCTTGTTTTATAAGGGTGTCAAACTTCTTTTGAGTTGTATTAACCTCTTGATCTCAATGACTTCTTGTGCAAGAGAATTGTGCAGACAAATTATGCAATCTGAAATTCTGAGAAATGTATCAAGGCACTTTTTTTTGTTTTGTTTTGTTTTGGTTTTTTTCTTTTGGTTTCTTTTGGTTGGTTGGTTTGGTTTGCTTTGTTCTGGCTTGAGTTTCTTTCTTTTTGGTAAAAATAAGTAAAAACAACTATTCAAATATCAAGTCTGAATTGACATCCTGGTTCATTAGATATTGCAGTGGTTCCACCATATTAATTTTAATGTGTTCTAAATTGGTTCTTAAAATCGTAATGCTGCTATAATTTTGAGCTGAATAAGGAGGATGTGATTTTACCTTACTATTTGAACTAGAAAACAAATTGGGGTTTTATTCCAAGAAAAAATGGAAACTGAAACAGTGGAGAAATTATCTCTTTATAATATTTCAGATAATTAGGATTTTTAATAGAGAAGAATCTAATGATCTACAAGGATTAAATTTTTATGATGTACAGCTATAATTTTGTGTAGAAATAACAACATTAGCTGCAAAGAGAATGCCTGACAGCCTTGTGAAATATAAGAAATAATTGTGTCATATTCTTGATTTGAATAAATTCATATCAGTCGGAGGTGGCAATATCAGTTGCAAAAAATAAAAACCTGTTTGAAATGCAATGCGTCACTGTCTTTGAGAAACTCAGTAAACTATCAATTCAATAAAATCAATAATTCTAATTTTTATTTACGACAGCCAATATTAAAAAATTATGAAGTTTGGGGTTTTTTTATTTATTAAAACCAGTGGATCAGGCAACTTTTCATACAGCCTAAGTTTAAGGCCTTGGAAAAAAAAAAGGACAGTAAACAAAATCAAAGTTGAGAATTGTGTAGGAAAGCTAACTCATCCTCAGAGTGAACTGACAGAATAACGCATTTTGCTTGTATAACCATGTAAGATCTTTTTGTGCCTTCAATATATAACTGCTTTTCTGTGGGAAAAAAAAAAAAAAGAAGAGCAAAAGCAAACAATTTGTGATAGATGAATGATTTTGTGAACTGAATCCTACTATAGCCAATTCAAAATAACACAACTGGAAAAAAAAAATCTGTAAATGTACTGAATGAATCAATAACATCAAAATTATTGTACCTTCAAAAGATTTCTTCATCAGAGCAAAGGGCCTGCTAAAGAAATATCTTCAAAAGGCCCGCACAAAACAGTATTAGTGGTGCTGATGGGTTTCCAAAACCAAGGCCTAGATGTTGCTCTTCTCCTTGTGAGTGCATTTGGCTTGCTCACAGGGCAGGAACAATGTTAAAAGCTTCAGGTTCCATGAATGAACCACTCCTGACAGCTCTAGACCTTTCTCATCTCCTGCTTCCTTCTGATGCCCCATTGTTACTCTCAGCTAATCTGCAGATGTGTCTACAGCCGTTTCTCTTCTGTCATGTGTTGGTACCACAGTCAGTCATGCCTGATTTTGGGCTTGCCAGCAGTAATCCACACCAGCTGCTGAGAGTCACGCTCTCAAAGGAACAGATCAATCAGCCTATGCTGGAGGAACTCCTTTTCAAAGTACTTAAGAGCTTTAATGCTACAAACTCTATTTCTCACATGGAATTTATGTCTCGTGGCGATCTTGAAGTTGCAGCTTGTAATAGTGTGATGAAACAGAGAAAAGACAAAATCACTGTGTCTGGATGGAAGACTGTTAAGGACATGCTTGCATAGCCTGCAGCAAAGGGTAGAATTCTGTTAATTGAACATCCATTTAGCATGAACCACTTTGTGAGTGTGACCTCAGTATTTAAAGTAAATGTCCTGTGGCCAAATGTCCCTTAGAATGACAGAGGTTTTGTACCAAAAAAAAAAAAAACCAAAAAACCCATAACAAAACAAAAAAGCCTATATTTTGCCCCAGTTCTTCAGTGAAACTATATATTTACAGCTGTAATGACAGAAACCTATAGACACTCCAGGAAGATTACATGGGGTTCTTATAGTAAGGTCACTGACAATTAAGTTTCAATGTTCAGTTTAAAATTGAATTTTCTCTGTGCCTTTTCTAGCTATACTAAGGCAAGAGATTCTGATTCTTCTGTGACTGCTGGCAAGAAAAGCATAAATTATGTATGTCCCTTCAGTGCTTCATAGCCAAAAGAGAGTATTCTTTGTTTGCAGTTTGGGGTTTTTTTTATTGTTCACAAACAAGCAAAGATTATGAAGAAGGAGTGTCATTCAGGAAATAGTAATTGGGAAAGACTTTGGGCTGTTTTCAATGGGAGGAACTATTTCACAGACAGGAAAGCACAATACAAAATTAGGAAAAAAAAATTTCTATCATATGCTTTGTCTGCTTACACTGAGAAATTCACTGTTCTTCATGCTTATGCTTTGAGGAGAGGTAGACAAGCAGAAAGATGTTTGTATGAAAAAGAGGACTATCCAGAAAGCCAGAACTATTAACCATGAAATATTTAAAAAAAAACAAATCAACTCTTAACAGTAAACATTAGGATTCCAGGAGAAAAAATTATTTTCTGATAAAAAACCTTTTTGAAAACACTGATTTTTTTCCCCTATAAAGTAAAAATTTATTAAGTAAAACCCACAAACACATCTTGTTATATCTTTTCTGTAACTTAAAAATATAAAATTGAAAGGAAATGTAGAGAAAATAAATTTGTTCCTACTGTAGACAGACCTAGGATACCAAGTTTCATCCCATAGCCAATTTTTGTTTCAGAACTAGAAACAGTGAAAATAAAGCTTTACATTGGAATTACTGACATGGCACTAACCCCAGTGAAGCATCAAAATAATGCTTTGATATCAGCTAACAGAGAATCTAAACCACAAAGAGAATAATTTGTGTACCATGTCATACAAAATGCAAATATTAAGCTTATTATGGTTGAAAATTGCTTGCCTTTTGTTAAATTTACAAGTTTGCAATTGTTAAATTTGTCAAGTTTCTATTTTAGAAATATTACATGTGTATTCATCCATTATATATGTCTTGTAATATATATAATTAATAGGTATTTTATATATCTTCAATCATCCAGCCAACAAAGGAAATATTTGCCTACTATATCAGTCAGAAAAGCTTTTTTAACACTAAATAAGAGCAAATGTGTTTTTTTTCTCAGTGGGTGAGAAAGTGAACAAGAGGGAAGAGTACAATTCTGGTTGCTAAAAAAAAAAATAAATTACTCTTTATTGTTCAGTACCACGAGCCAAATAGCAGAAAAAACATTTGCATTTGTATTATGTTTACAGAAATATCAAGGACTTAGGAAACTTGCTAAAAAACCTAATTTAGCTCTCCTTTTCTTAATACCATGAAATGTATTAATGTTGAAAAGCCACCAAGTATTCAGAAATAATAAGCTCTGAAGCTTCCAAAGTCATCTAACAAATACTCAGCTGAGTTTTAAAGATGAATAACTAGGTCAATCTTTTTTTGGTAACATAGAGCTAGGGATAAAACTTGGCCAAGCCAGAAGGAAAATGAAAGAGAAGCTTTGTGAGCCCGTTTACACTCCCTCTGCACACCATCCACTGGATTGCTGTGTTGCTTCCAAGTCTGCTGAGCCAGGTACTCTGAGACGTCCCTCCCTCCCTCTTCTGTGCCGGTCCAATGCATTTCCTGGCCTCAGGTCGTCCATTTATGATTTCTTCCCAGAAACAAGACGTCATAGTCCAGCTGCTCCAGACTTCATAATTAAGGCTGTCTGCTCCATTTTCCTGCCACCTTAAATGTACTTTTCCCCAAAACCTTATACTCAGTTCTTCAGGGGCATAGGTTTAATGCAAGGTATTTCCATCTGAGCACACCATTACACACAAAATGAATAAAGGTAGCCAGATGAAATGTTAAACAGCAATGCATGTGTTTGTGTTCTTCACATAACTCCCTGTTATGGAGCTAGATAAAGGTTGTTTGCAGATGTTCAGAAATTCTCACTTTTTCTCTCCCTGTTTTGTAGCTTTCAGCAATAATATCCAGCTCTGTAAACTCTCTTTTTTTTTTTCTTACTTTTCTTTTGTGTTTTTTTTTTCTCCCCCAAAAATGCTTTTGCATCATGACTATGAATTTACAGGTGTGCTCTTCAGACCTTTGTGTCAGTACCTAGGCTGCAGCCTACAAGAGCTTGCTAAGTGATGACAACTGCCACTGCCAGAATGTTTTTCTCTGTCCAGAAATGTTTCTGGTATATTTAAGGTCTCCAAACTCCATCAAAAGCACCGTTTGACAGATAATAAACAAAAGGAGTATAGAGCTATTGGAGAAATGGTTAGATGTCATAAACCCCTGCTTTATTATCTCAAGTCACTATGATGTGTGTTGATACACTTCTTTATATAGACAAACAGTTGTGATAGCCCTCATTTCAGCTAACTCATAACATGTTGCAGTTCAAAATACTACAAAAAACTTCCTCCCTACTTTCCATTGAAAAGAAGCTATTAAATTTTCCTAAAGTTATTTTAAGTTTCCCACCAAACTATGAAAAAAATAATATAAAGGGTACTCATAAATTCCTTGGAAAATTCTAGGAGATTTTAATACTGTTTGTTATTACACCTAGTAACCACCATTATGAAAGCAGTGTATATGTTTTTTCAAGCTAAAACACAACATATGGATTTATCTGCTTTACCCCTGTTTAAGTCAGTAGGAGTAAAACTTTTAAATCCTCATACACCTATTTGAAGATGTAACTGGTTTTGGTAGAATGCAGAGTTATCTTGGTTGTTTCAATGCCTTAAAAGGGAGAATTATATGAACTGAAGACGTTTTCAGTTTTGATTAACTTGATATTTGCAAAGACTATCTGGAGAAAGAAATATCTCTCTGTTAAGTACTTCTGATCAAGTACAAATCAAATATTGTACATGCTATTATGACAAATGTAATATGTAAAGTCAGAAAACCATACAAGAACATCGGTTTAACTTTTACCTAATTTGTTTGAAATCAAATTGAATTAATCTTAACTAAAAATTGTTAACTAATATTCCTCTAATTTGGACTTCTCTGAGGGTGTAATTCAGCCTCTAGGGTGTACGTACTATGACTGTAAAGGAAATTTGGTAATTTCTGGCAAGTGTGAAGTTAGCAATTTAACTTAGTTTACCTTGTACTGAAGTGAAAAAGAATCCAAGATTGCTGTGCATTGGGTTAGGAAGCTAACCTGTTGTGAAATTCCACTGTAACATAAAACCAGACGCTGTAATGTCTTGGACTCTACTGTAAGAGATGAAGATGGTTCAGGTCCTGTAGAAACATGCAATGTGATCACAACTCAAGTTTTTTCCTGGCCACTACTGCAACATAGATATGTTGGTAACTCATAGTCTAGATTTTGTGTGGACCTTCAGTGATGTTAAGGGAGTTAGCCTAGATTTATTCTCTTGAAATATAAATCACATAAAAGGTATTATATACAACTTTCTCAATCAGATTTTTTTCCAACAGGAGAAACTTAGCTCATTCATGTGATGATTTCAGTGAATACAAATTCAACACTTTCAGTGTGGCACACTGAGTTTGCCCTGGAATTCTGTACAGTGGTCCACAGTTTTAAAAGCAATAAAGAGATTAGTCTCTCTCACTTTATAAAAATACAAATAACGTTGTGAATGTGTATTTTCCATTATATGGTCATCCTCACAGTCCCAAAACAAGATTTTGTGGGCATAAACACAGAGATTTGTTTAAAAATCAGTGTTAGACTAGTCTTATTGAGCAATATGTCCAATATAAGGAACATAGATGTTATGACCTCAGATTTGGAATGTCAGCAAATAATAAGTTTGTCTAGACCTGTATCGCCCATGTCAGACATACAACTGATAGCCAAGTGTGACTTACAGAGAACTTACTTTAAGCTGCCAAGTAATTTCCAGATCCTTCGCCAATCCTGCCAGGCTGACTTTGCTGAGGTGAGTCAGCACAAGTCAATGCCAAAGCAAAAAATGACTTCTCAGGAATTTTATTTTTTAGGACAACTGAGTCAGAAAGAACTGAACAACAAAGAAAAATTCTAATTGAAAGATGGATTTGAGTTTAAAAAAAAAGGAAATGAAAAACAAAAACAATCAAACAAAAAGACCCCCAAAATTTTCCCCAACAGCTGAATGTTAATTTGCTTAACTGTACTGGCGTGATCTTAAATCATAGGTGAAAGTTAATATGTAGTTTCTAATGAAGTAGCAAATCTAAAAACATTTTCTCTCTTCCAGGCAATCTTCAAACATATGTCCTGGGGATTATATTAGCTATGATTATCTTCCTGGTCTTTAAAAACTACCCAATACCTGCTTTTACTGTTTCTTTTAAAGAAAATTAATATAGGACTAACGTAGCAATGGTTTCTTTGTCATAAGATATCTTTGGTCACCTCTTCTCAGGGAATCATTCTAGGTGGGAGAAACCATCCCACCCAACTAAATGCATGCTTGGAAGGATTGCCCCTGAAAGTGACATATTCGTGGGCTGGCATCACATTTGATTTTGGTGCTATGCTGGAATGGGTGACTGATGGGCAATTACTGACCTTTGCTGTGAAGGAACAGTTGGACAAGCCAAGACCAACTCACCACCCCTTCCTAGGACCACCTGTATACTCAGGTCAGCATTGTCATCTTCTACCTCTTATTGCTCCTTCTGACCTTTACTGACCAAAGTATGTGGATCTTGGCAATATGAAGACTACGCAATCTAATTTGTAGGGTCATTACTAGTCCTACTGGTCAAATGTCTGAACTCTCAAGGGTGAAGATGACCAAAAAAATTGCAGTGACCTTTTTTTTTTCTAGACAGATAATGCAGCTCCTAGCCATAGAAGAGATCCTACTATGCCTATGTCAGTGATGAAAATATTAAATAGTATTGGTCCCACTATGAACTCCTGAGGGACACTGCTCATTATTTGGTTTTGAACTTTGAGCTGTAACTGACTGTAGCTCTTTTGACATGCCATCCAACCAACTCCTAACTCATCTAACAGCACCTTAATATCTAGCAGTTCCATCTAATGCCAAACTTATATTTTTGCAATTTAGAGGTAAGAATGCTAGGGGTGAGACTGCATCAAAAGTCTACAGAAGTCTAGATGGATGGCATCCCTAAATCTCCTCTTGACCACTGATACAGTTGTTCCACCATAAAAGGCCACTAGGTCAGTCAAGTGATTAAGCCATGTTGTCTGTCACTATTCAACTCCCTGTCTTCCATATATTTTGACATCTTCCAGAAAATTCTGTTCCATAAACATATCAAGCATAGACATGAGGCTGACTGGTTGGTAGTTCTCCTTTTTACCCTTTTCAAAGTGCAGTGTGATTAAAAAAATAATAAGGCTTAGACTGATGCTTCAAAATACAAATATAAAAGCATACTATTTTCTCAGTTAAAGGATGAGTTAAATTAACTCAACATAGAATCATAGAATCAACCGGGTTGGAAAAGATCTCCGAGATCATCAAGTTCAACCCTTGATCCAACATTGCCATGGTTACTAGACCATGGCACTCAGTGCCACATCCAGCCTCATCTTAAAACCTCCAGGGACGGTGAATCCACCACCTCCCTGGGCAGCCCATTCCAATGTCTGATTATTCTCTCTGCAAAAAATTTCTTCTTAATATCCAACCTAAACCTCCCCTGGCAGACTTTAAGCCCATGTTCTCTTGTCCTACTGCTGATTGCCTGGGAGAAGAGACCGGTGCCTACCTGGCTACAATCTCCTTTCAGGTAGTTGAAGAGAGTGATGAGGTCACCCCTGAGCCTCCTCTTCTCCAGACTAAACAACCCCAGCTCCCTCAG
>JAYRBT010000042.1:18570997-18595838 GCA_036023395.1 Myiotriccus ornatus | reverse complement strand
AGAGATTGGACGTGGCCCTTAGTGCCATGATATAGTAATTGGAGTTGAATCAGGGGTTGGACTTGATGATCTTGGAGATCTTTTCCAACCAAATTTATTCTATGATTCTATGATTAATTCAGCAGCTTTCCCTTTCCCTTCTTATTGCTAAAATCCACGTGCACATTAATTAGGTTTTCCTTGAGTTAGGTATCTAGTCTGCATTAGAAGGAGTGGGGGATAATTATGCATTCCAGGCAGAGGTTCTTAAGCTCTTACCACTCTAAATAATTCTCATATTTACCAAAGGGAGAAAAAATTTTGAAAAACTCGCACAGATGGTAAATCAATGGAAGAACATTACTAAAAATAGCGTGTGAAGATTGTTACAAATTGACTCTTTTTAATCAGTACACGAAAAAGTGGATAAATATGTGTGTTGGCATTTTCTCTGGCTAATTCAATATTTTTCTGTTGGCAGATAACCTTGAGTCTTTATGCAAATTCCAAGTATGAATGACCTCAATCCACCATGGTCGTAATAATAAACATAATTGTGAATGGATATACTTATGTCTTTGTTTTATTCAATTGAAGATGTAAAGAAGCTAAGCTGTAGTATGATAGGAAATTAAGTGTAAATCAACTTCCAGAATCCTTCATCATTACCTAAAAAAAAAAATAAATAAAAAAATTTATTTTTTTTTTAAATTTACCAATCTTTTTTTACTTGAAATATAGGCTCTTATGTTACCCTTGTCTTTCTCCTTTTCCTCTTCTTGCTCAGCTCATAGCTCTGATCCATGATAACATTAAAAAACCTTACCTGCCACCTATGTCAGTAAAACAAATTGAAAATGTCATCAATGTCATCATAAACAACATACCTCAGACAACTAAGCAATAGTTTCGGGCCAACATTGCAAATCACCTGCTGTAAATCAGCAGAAATTGATTTCTTAAACCAAGTTATGTAATCTTAAAAAATAAATAAGTAAATCTGAGATTAAATGAAATGTCATACCTTTGTTATCTGATGTTTTGATGTCCATAGGTAACTTGACATAGACTGTTTCCCATAGGAAAAACTATCTGATAGATGAGATATGGTCTAATTTTGCCACAATTGGAACTTGATGAGTGCTAACCCAGATGATCTACTTAGGGAGAGATTTGATCAACTGCTCAGATTTCTACTGTGACTACATGTCAGATGCTGAGGGTGGGGCTATTACTTCAGAGGTATTCAGAGGTCACTGGCTTTCCAGACACATGCCAATTAATAATAAACTATGTAGTGCCATTAAAGAATTTCTTTAATCCATTGACATCCTTGTACTAAATAGCTGAGTGAATGTTTTTGCTTGCCTTCCAGTTCTTTTTCCATTACACATCAGCAGAGAAAAAAAGTTGAGTAAATGCTTTAGAAAGATTTCTAGATTAGAGATGTGCCAAACTATGTACAAAGAAGTGTCAAAGCCAGCAAACTGACACACCTATTGCTTTATGAAATTGCTTCTGGTCTATTACTTCTAAAGACCCAGGTTATCTCTGGAGAGATCGTTCAGTATAACAGTTAAAAGAAAAGGACTTCAATCCTTCTGCAATTCATTTGCCTCCTTGTGCATTTGCCAACCTAGTTTGCAACTGTGGCTAAAACAAACAGAAAAAAAAAAGATACTGCAGCTGAATATTTTTGAAACTTCTGTGAGTTTTGCACATGGTCGTGGGTGTATTTTCTGACTGGAGCCTTTGAAAGCAAATCTATAACAGTCCTATTGAAGACCTGGTTTTATGCATTCAACAATTAGACGTCTAAGTTGAAATAATTCAACCTACTACTGGGAAATTCAACTGCCCAAATGTAAACTTCTACATTAAGACCAGGCTGCTTGCTCTTTAGGCTCTTTGCTGATAATAAGGAGTCAAGAATGGCTTGCTCAGGGTTTAGATGGTTTTAGTACCCTAACTGGAGCAACGGGATGCCACCCTGAAACTCCTTCAGTTTATTTCACTGGTCACTGAATCAGCTATAGCTTTTAATTTTCAAGACAATATGGGAACATGTGTTTATACAGTCATGTAAATTTACGTATGTGCTAATACATAACTTCTGTTATTATAGATAACTTACATACACGTTTTAGAAAATCAGTCTTAAAATTAGTTATCATCTTTTCCAGTATTAATCCTAATCTTATGCGGTATAAAATCAATGAACCTTAAAGTGTTTCTATACATGTTGACTCCATTACCGCAGACCTCACAATTTTCAGTGTAAGTATTGTAACAACGAGGGAAAAAGAAGAGTGGTCTTATCCTTATTTACAGATCAGGAAATGAATATGTTCATAAAACAGGATTAATAACATTGACTGCAGACAGACTAAACAACTTATTTAAGGTCACACAGGAAATCTGTGGTAGATCTGGAGCTAAATCCAGATCTTCCTCCTGAGACAAACGTCCTGAATTTGGGACATGGGGTAAATTCACACTGAGTAGAGATTTTGTCTGAATATAGACAAGTGGAAAGAAAAAAAAAAATCTGTTTTTTAATACTGTTTACTGTGATTAACCAGCTGAGATTAGAGGTATGGATATATGTTCATGGTATTTTCTGCATATCAGAAACAATATTCCTTAATGTAACACCATCTCTGACCAGTCTTACAGGGCTCATTACACACCACATATCATCAGAAACATCTGAACAAACGTGGTTTAAATTTAGCTGGTTTTGCCTTTCCAGCGTGTGGCATTTGCTGGAGAAACGATTTTTAAAAGTTGCTACCCACAAATGTTTTAGATCACAACTGGAAACTTTTAAGGTAATTACCAGGTCACATTACAGACATGAAATGGATGGTTCCGCTAACCAAAGGCAGAAGTGTAAAATGCTTATTTCTTTCATTATGAAACTACTAAATGTTTCCATATTTCTGAGATTATCACCATTCAAGGAGGGGCTGAGAATTTCTTTTGTTTGTCACCAGTAATCCTTGTCATTGATTTTGAAAACAACAGACTCAGCTCTCATACTTGTGTTATCTGGGTACATGTGTTAAGTATCTGTAGCGTACGGATAAAGACCATACTGCGCAGACGAATCTCTACAAATGCATTCCACATCCAACTATATAGAAAAAGCGTCCAATCCCTTTAAAGAAAAAAGGTCAACCAACAGATGTAAGTGCAGTAATAGGTATCACTATTAACACTTAGCACTTGCCTTTGATAAAGACTAAAACCGGAATGCAAAGAGAAGCACCTTTGACCATCTTCCTAACACTGTGCAAAATTGTGTTCGTCTCACACTGATATTGTGTTTAGGGCTTTTCAGATGATAGAAAATAGCTGTTATGATGTTCTGATAGTGCAGCTCAAAGACCAGCTGATAAAATTTCTCACCTCATTTATTTGTTGTTTTTCTTTTTTTTAAGGATGTGCTGTGAAACCGTTGCTTTGTTTTGTTTTGTTTTGTTTTTTTCATTCACAAAATTGTGAATATATGCTGAAGGTTTGGGCTGGCAGTCTTTCTTTGAACCAGCTTTTACCAATGCCAGTAGCAAACACTGCACAGAAATGGGTGGCATGGAAAACTTGGCCCAAAAGCCAAAATCAGATTTAGAGTTTAGCCTTTGCTGGAATACATTCTTCTATGACTGCCTTCATACCATATTCCATCACAATATTTAAAGCTTGTTTATATAAGCCCCTGCAAGGTGTAGTTACGCTTTTGAATGGCAAGTAACTGTGTTTCTGCTTAATGCAGTCACTGTGCAACATTAAACATTAATAAATCAGGAAGTTCCAAAATTATACTTCTACTAACTTATCTCTTGAATGTCCAGTGTAGGCATTTCTATACTTCAGTACAAACTAGAACTACTCAGGGAGCTACCTAGATCAAAGTAAGGCATTCTAGTCAAGGTAACAAGGAGCTTGGTTTGGATTTTTCAGCATGGCAAACTGGTCCGAGCATTAATCAAGCATCGCTCTGGAAATCTTGTACCTATGTGAGTTCCAGGCTACCTGTAGCACATCTATGCTCCATATGCATTGTCCATGTCAGTGTGATTTGTTTTCCCCACAGGGTACCTCTTCAACGACTGCGTGCATTTGCTCATGCAGGACTAGCAACTTTCTAGGGAGAAAAAGGTACGGTGAGAACTAATAGATCTTATAGGAGACAAGACATGTTATTTTTCTGGCCTTTTCTATGTTCATTTTACACTCCTTAAAATACTGCATATCCTAGTTTTTTTTAACTCAAGTAAAAGTATTAACACACATGCCTTGATACTCTCCAGAAGCTGTGCTGCAGGAGAAAACTGACACCGTGTAGGAGCTAAATTGCATTCATCCAGCAACACAGTAACCAAGTAAAGTACAGCACCTAGAGGATGCCTGTCTTGTTTTGGCCAAACACCAACAGTTTTTCTGATTGACTGTGAAATGTGTGCACAGGTCAAAGAATCTATATTCTTTGTAATTAATGTTTTGCCGCTAAAAATGTGCCCATAGCTAATTTGGAGTATAAATTTGGCTTCCATAAAGGTTTATTTTGAATTTTATTTTAATTGTAGTTTATATTGATATATTGGCCTAAGCTATATTTTTTTAAAAAATATTAACTCTTATTCCTAGTAGTGAAAAACAGGTCTATGTTCTTTTTCTGCAACTGTTGCTTCAGCTTAGTATCTATATGGCTCATCCAGGAGCCTTGGCTTCCCTGGGACACAGCTTAACTATCAGTATGTGGTGGGTTTGTGTGACAGGGTTCTGGTAACAGGGAAGCTACAGGGGTGACTTCTCTGAGAAGCTGCTGGAAGCTTCCCCCATGTCCACCAGAGCCAATGCCAGATGGCTCCAAGACAGACCTGCCTCTGGTCAAGGCTGAGCTAATCAGAGTTACGCTTCTTAACATATTTAAGAAGGAAAAATATGTTGTTGTACAGAAGTAATTATGGCCAGAGAAGAGAGGAATATGTGAAAAATATAAGTGTGTGAGACAGTTATTGAGACATTACCAACCATGTTCGGAAATTTCAGAGGCAGATAAGAGGTGTGTGACTCTACTAAAACCCCTATGATGGGGCAAGTTCCCTCGTGGACACAAACAGCGGACACAGGGAAATAAGCTATTGGCACATCTGTCATCTTTCAATGGTATAAATTCATCCAGTTAGAGGAGTTACATTGTTTGTGTCAGCTACAGAAGATACCACTACCAGGAGGTCGGATGGCTCTGTGGGAGGAGACCATCAGAAGAGTGTGGCCAGCAGGACTAGGGAAGCGGTTGTTGTCTATACTCAGCACTGGTAAGGCCACACCCCGAGTCCTGTGTTCAGTTTTGGGCATCTCACTTCAACAAGAACATTGAGGCTGAAACATGTCCCGAGAGGTGGTGAAGAGTCTACAAAACACGTCCTATGAGAAGTGGCTGAGGGAGCTGGGATTGTTCCATCTGGAAAAAAGGAGGCTCGGGGGGGACCTTGTTGCTCTCTACCACTACCTGAAGGGAGGTTGTAGTGAGGTGGGATTTGGCCTGTTCTGTCTTTTCTCAAGTGAAAGGGCAAGTGAAAATGGCTTAGGTTGCACCAGGGGAGGTTCAGATTAGATATTGGAAACAAAATTTCAGTGAAAGAGTGTTTGGGTGTCAGAATAAGTTGCCCAGGAAGGTTATGTAGTCACTGTCTCTGGAAGTGTTCAAGAGGCATCTGGTTGTGGAACTTGGGGGTATGGTTTAGGTGTAATTATGGTGGTACTAGATGAATGATTGGATTAGATGACCTTGAAGGTCTCTTCCAGCCTTGATGTTTCCATCATTCTGTGACAGAAACAGCCCTGCAGACACAGAGGTCAATGAAGGAAGACACAGTGGAGGTGCTCCAGGTGCCAGAGCTGAGGTTCTCCTGCAGACTGTGGCGAAGAACATGGTGAGGCAGCTGTGCCCCTGCAGCCCATGGAGGTCCATGGTGAAGCAGAGATTCATCTGCTGCCTGTGGAGGAGCCCCACACCAGATCAGGTGAATTCCTGAAAGAAGGCTATGACACCACGGGAAGACCACATTGGAGCAGACTCCTGGCAGGGACCTGCAAATGGGTGGAGAGAAGCCCAGCTACAGCAGGTTTTCTGGCAGGACTGTGATGCCATGGGGGATTCACTGGAAGAATCAGGTTTTGAAAGACTGCACCCTGTGGAGGGAACCCACACTGGAGCAGTTAAGGAAAAACTCTGGTCCATGGGAAGGACTCGTGTTGGAGAAGTTCATTAAGTAAGGACTGTCTTCTCTGGCAGGGACCCCACTCTGGAGCAAAGAGACTCCTCTCCCTGAGGAGGAAACAGCATCAGAAACGTGATGAACTGACAATAACCCCCATTCTCATCTCCCTCTGCTGCCTGGGGGGAGGATGTAGAGCCTAAGGAGGGAAGAGTAGGGGGAAGGTGTTTTTGAGATTTGTTTTGCTTCTCATTATCCTGATCTGATTTTGATTGGTAATAAATGAAGTTATTTCCCCATTTGAGTTCGTTTTGCCTGTGATGGTAAATGGAGAGTGATCTCTCCTTCTCTTTATCTCAACACATGAGCCTTTTATTATGTTTCCTCTCCCCTGTCAGGTTGAGGACGTGAGTGATATAATGGCTTTGTTGGGTACCTGGCATCTAGCCAGGGTCAATCCACCACAAGGCAGTATCCCATTTATTACCAAACCAGTTTCAGGCGGAATGTGTCTGTATTAATAACAAAAAAATATTGCAGTTAAACTGAATTAAATTTTGAAATAATTTTGAGAAGCAAGAGCCTTGATTTCATGCCACCCTCATTCCTACTCCAGTAATGCAATTGTTCTACAAGATTTAAGTAAGTAGTGTTTGGGGGTTTTATGAAAAAAAAAGAAGTTGTTTAAACTGTAATTAAATTCATGCAGTTTGATCATTTTAAGTATTCAGGCTGCCCAAAAAATGGATAGACAAACCATTTTAAAGAAGTTCTCTGAGCCTTAAGGGTGAAATTATAGTTTTCCAGTGAAGTTTTTGATAAATGGACTTGGTGATTGGCATGCTCAGGGAAATAGAACCTCTTTGAGCTTGGCAAGTGCTTCTTTTAACATGCAACATTTCGAGATTCTCTATGGCTTAGCAAGCAAGAAACGGGGGCATTCCTTATGTGCCACTCTTTTTAAGGGAAAAAGCCTATGATATGCTTACATATCTTTGAGTCAACTGTAAAAGTCCTTTTGGAAAAGATTTTAATTATAACAGGACTAATCCTAATTATACTCAATTATTCTCAAAGCTTCTAGGTTCCTCTCTGCGTATAAATTAGTGCTCCTGACTATCTACAGCAATTTAAGGTTGACATTTATTATATATTTTTTAAAAAGTTTAAATAAAATTTTTCAAGATGTTTGTGTACTATTTTGTAAGGATCTTCACTCAGACAGTGCCTAGGTTGATGCATATTTCATGGCTCTTCACATAATTTACTTAGTACTACAAGTGTTGTTTTGTATGGGACCAGCTGTCAAAGTGAATTGGTCCTGAATTAGTAAAAAGAATGAATAAACCGAGCATCAAATCCAGGCAAAGCCTTTTTCTCATTTTTCTAAGTTCAAGGCCATAGTGTTTTAATGAAAAAACCGAACGTTTGAAGAAAGAGAATTTTATAACAATTACATGAACATACCCTGACTAAATTCTAATTAAATATGTTGACAATATTTTTCCACTTGAAACTCAATTACAGAATTGTTTTGGAGGGAAAACCAATAATTTAATTATTCACTAAAAATTCACTGACACCGGTAGCACTGCCTATGGAAACAGAAACTTTAACAGATGATTTTCCTAAAATACAAAATATGAAATCCATATTGTTACGGCTGATTTTCTAATACTGTCTCATCTTACCCAAATTCAGGATGTTCTTCCCCAGTAAAATATCAGTTACAAAATTTTTCTTCTTCTTTAAATATTCCATTTTTTGTTCAAACAAGTCCAAATAATCTTGAAACTCCAGGTTTTCTCTAAAACGTTTCTACAAGAAAAACCTATCATGGGAAATTAAAATTAATATGAAAACCATTAATAGTGTTTACATAAATTTCTATAACCACCTCATTTAGATGTTGAAAGGTGCTGATATAAGGAGAGAAAGGCTTTTTAAAAGACCAGTTCACATAACACATGCAGTTTTAATCCTACAGCTAATCCTATAGTGACTCTTCATAGTAAGTGTTGCTCTGGTGAAGCAAGAAGGAGTTTTTAAACACCTGAAATCCTGCTGTGGGCTTGTGGTTGCCTGTAACATATTCCATCTTTAATGGATGTCAGTTGAAACACTTTCGCAATCATGCATTATCCTGCTTATACTCCTAACAGCTGCAGACTAAACATCTCAATTGACTTCAGTCAGTGTGCCAAATCATGTGAGCACTACTAAATGTGTGGGCACAGACATTTGTTTACAGGATTTTGTTCACAAAATCTCTGTCTCTTCTCTTCAAAGAATTCATTTGCTTCTTCTGTGAGCACAATGCATGACATGTAGACATCACCCCGACTTACAGGAATAGCCCCGCAAAAGGAAATAAGGGCATTTGCAGTAGCCCACAGATTTCAAGCTTCCTTCTGAGCAAAGAGGTTAAACAGATTTCTAGGGTTTGATTCCATTTTTCTGAGCTATCCTGAGCAGAAATCTCCCCTCTTTGGCAGTGGCTTTAGTAAGGAGTTTGTGTCAAGTGGTCTGAGCTGATGGGCCTGGTCACGATGGAGGAGACGTCTGTGAAGGATGGACTTGCCTCTGGAATGACAAAAGTGTCGCTGCTTCCTTTCTAAGGTTGCCAGAAATTAAAGAGAAAATTTAATAAAATTGCATTTCCTTTGTAAAATATATTTATGATTTGCTTGCCAGAATTCTGTTTTTGAAAGACACCACAAAAATTCTTAGGACAGACTTCGTTAAAAGAGCTACAAGGTTTACAATATTTAAAAAATGCTATATTGAATGGCACTGTGTTAGGCACCAGATTAGTTATTGGGTCAGAATCACCTTGTGGGGAGTGCGTGTGTGCGTGGAGGGGGAAGGGATAGGTTGAACCTCATGGAGGTGGGGTGGCATTGTGTCCCTCATGGCAGGTCCCTGGAGCCCACATAGGGAAGTCCCAGAGTAGGTGACAGTCACAAACAGCCTGGGGAAACTATAACACACCACAACTCCTGCAGCCCTTCATCCAGCCTCAGATTGCCAGGGACAGTGAGAATGCTGCCCCTCATCCTCGCCTGGAACCCCAGAGTGGCTGGTGGGTCAGAGACTCATCCAGGAGGTGTTGGCCATAGGAACCAGAGCAAACAAAACCAAAGGCATGTGTTTGCCTCACGTTGGAGCCCTGTCACTTGAACTTGTGAGAGCTGGTCTACCAAGTTTCAGTGGTAGCTATATAATCTGTCACTCCCTCTTTCTTCTCTCTTCTTGATCCCTCTGCTTCTCTTTCTCTGCTCCTTTCTTGATGCTTAGGGTGGTTTGGAGTTGGAGGGATTGAATATTGATTTGTGTGAAAGTGGCTGGATTTTGACTTAAGTGTTGTGGATTAACAGTCTGTGTTGAACCAGTATTGTAGTGGAACATTTTTGTCTAGCTTGTGTGGTGTCCTTTTGAACTCTGGCCAAGTCCCCTTATCTAAATTAAGGAAATTCCTTGGAAACAAGCCCTCGGCATATTCTCTTAACACTATCTTAAGGTATTAAAGAACTTTATATATACATATTAAAGTAAAACTCCTAGTCAATCCCATGAGCCAGCAGCTCCAGGGGCTGGAGTTTTACACACTGAGCAAAAATTAACTGACTAAGAACAAATCTTTTTACAATAAGTAGCAAGAATCATTCTTGAAACAATGTACAGTGTAAGATACTGATGTAAACATGTATTTATCTTCAAAAGGAACTATTCTATTAAAGAGAAAATATATGATACATATATTTTCAAATTATTTTAAAATGTAAATTAGAATAAAGTTTCCTTTCAGTCAAATCAGTGTAAAAACCTCTCTTCATAATTTTAATAAAGAATATTTCAAGAAATCCTGAAAAGCAATAAATGTTACAGTTTTTTGCTGTGACCTGTAATTTTGAGAGTCAGAGATTTCGCTGAAGAAATAATACATAATACTCTTTCTCCATCAGCTAAAGGCAATTTTCAACTACCTTACTAATTTTCTTTCAAAGAACTGTATGACAGTTTGAAAAATTATCAGTGTGTTCAGGAATACAAATGTTTTAATATGCAAATACTAATGTTTTGTTATGTGCCTGTTTTCAACTTTAGTGTCTGTTATAATCTTTGGCCCAGAATTCTTTTATGTAAATAATTATTGTTAATAACCTAATTGAAGTATCCCAGCCTGATACTGCAGTAAGGCAGTTTGCACCATGTCTGAACTGGACATGACATATAGCCAGTTTTTCCTATCTGGATTGCTGGAGTCACTTCATAATCTAGATTTTTTTGGGAAATAAGTCTTTGGAGAATATTTCTGTAAGAAGTCAATTGAAGGGAGAAATTCTTAATGTATAATGGGAATCTGCCTTTGCTGGTAACAAAACCAGATGCTCACAGATAGTCACAGCATGCCATCAGCGCCATATATCCCAGCAGAATGTTATTTACACAGCATTTTACATAATAAAAGGTAAGTTTGTGATAAAGACTTTATCCTTTATATCTGAAGACATGGTACACTTCAGTTACACTTCTCATTTCAGTCTGTCAAGAATTGAATCATCTGTCACTTCAAATGTGGTATACTACAAGAAATAAAATTACTCTTGCAATTTTAAAAAATATTTTAGATTTAATCTCTGAAAAGGCAAAATGCTGCGTGGTGATATTTATCAAACATTTTTAATGTACTAACACATCAGTTATTCACAAGACAGTTTCAGGAATAAACACTTTCCAGAAAATAAAACGTCAGCTACAAAGGCTTCAATTTTCAAAGGCACTCAAAGAATTTAGGAACAATGTCTATTAGAATAAGTAGAAAATATGTTGCTTATTTGCTTCAGAAGATCACTAGGCATGTTAAGAGTGTGGGGTTTTAGCTAAATGTGATGAAACCAAGAAAGTATGCATTTAAACTGCTTGAGAACTTCTAGGATGATGTTTGGAAACATCATTGATTGTTGATAAATACCCCATAGTTTTAACAAAATCAAAACAATATCACGTAATAAACTGTAGTGAACATATGTTCAAGAAATTGGTGTAAACAATAAACACAGTTATGGAGAAACTATTTTTATAGCGCTTGATAAAATGTTATGAATTTTTAAGATTCCCCCTCTCCCTTTTTTTTAAATTTTTAGTTCAAAAATACATCATTGTCTTTAGAATCATGGAAAGGATGATTCCCTTTGTTAGTGTTTGCACATTCTATTTGATTTTATTATCTTTTAATATAGTGCTCATATGCTAATGAACTGGCAAACAATGAGAACAATCACAACTGATTTTTCAGACTGTACAGTCATATTGTTTGTCCTATGTCATCATACAAAAACATAATAAAGAACTAGAGGTGCCAATTATGAGTACTGCAGAAATAAGCTTTTTCTTAGAAGGACTTAATTAGTACCCTTGTGTAATGTTATCAAACCTTTACTGTACATTACTCCAGAATGAGAAAAAGTTGCAGCTTGACTTATTTTTTAGCCATCCAATATGCACCAATTGCAAACACTGATTGCTTGCATTACATTATCTCTGGAGTAGCTCAGTGATATTACACAAAAGTTGACCAAAATTGTTTAAACATGCAATAAGGAAGGAAGACCAATAGCTTTACTAGTGAAGCCAGAGGTTTTTCCTTTGGTTTCTTGTTCCTTTTCTTGCACATTTTGGTTTGGATTACTACATTTCAGTCAAGCAGGATGACATTTACATCTGGTTTTTTATGTGTTTAAAACCTCTCATGTAGCAAGTATCTACATGTGTTCTAATTTTTTTTTTTTTTACAGTGAATAAAGCCATTATTGCAATGAACCACAACAGCACATATGTAGACAACCATAGGTAAGCATATATGTAAAACTTTCATAGAATCAAAACCCATATGAACCCACATTCTGTAAAATTCTTGATCCTCTGTCTAAAGTAACACCTTCATTAGTAATGCATAATTTACAACATTTCCTTCTTATAAAGCATGACTTTCATGATACTCATTAAACTCAGAGAGAAATCATGTTATTTTCACATTCATATTATTCATATTATAATCACATTCACCTGAGAAAGGCATAATTTTCTTATTCTCTTTTAAGGTCAAAGAAAATCCTTTCACAGACAATACATGCTCTCTTTCTGTCTTTCTCTTTGTGAAAAACATGCATTTTTCCTACACTTTTTTTTCTTGTCTTACTTTTCCTTGTCCTTCTCTACTTCCCTCCTCACTGTCTATTCTACTTCCCTAAACCCCTCCTTCCTGTTAAAAGTTAGTTAAAACTGAGCTTTTAGTGTTTCTGTGAGAAGTCAAACAAGAGTGAGTCAAATACACATTTCATATGTTCCTGTAATTTTTACTATATTGCTCTTGGCTTGGCTGAGAAAAAGGTACTCTAAATGTGTTTAAGACTTAAGTGGATGGCTAAGGAAATAAAACAGATTAAAAAAACCCAAACCAAACCAAAAAAACCGAAAGAAAACCCTTTGAAAGATTACCCGAACTTGTTGAAGCTACTTATTTAGATGCAATCTCTTTCAAAAATTGCCCAGAGTTTAATGCTGAATTGCATGTGATTTTATATTGCATCATCATCTGGGCTAGAGTCGCTACCTAGAATATGTGCCATTTTTTTGTGTGATAAATACAACCATTTTTTGCCTGGGGCTGTTCACAATGGAAATTTTCTACCCACAAACAATCTTGTTAGTTTCGTAATTGCTTCCTTCTTCTAATGAATGCAGGACATAATGAATGCCAAGTCAATCTTTTGGGTCCAAATCCAGGGATCTTCATCAAGACAATGAATGTGTATTCATTAAATAGAATCATGTTGAAAGTGCTTTTGCCATAAATACAGTATAATACATTTTCTTTAATGAGAATGTAGTATTTTAGCACATTACTTAATTAGGGATGAGCAGACAAATGGAGTTAATTCCTCCAGCTTCAGTAAGGCAGCAGAAGTAGCACATTTTCATTCACTGCTTAGGGATCCATTCATTATATTACAGGCTGAAAAAAAGGTATTTAAAATATTATACATAATACAGTATAATTTAATAATTTTAATGCTTACTGAAAAGTTGAGGCTGCGGGGGACATTATCTTCCTCTTAAGTGTCATCTCTGGGGAACTGATATCGAATTTCATATTATTTTAATGGTCTTGATTCTCTATTGCTGCAAAACACTAAACAATTACTCATTTTTGGAGAACAGAAATAGCCACAATCATGCCATTCAGTAATTAAATCCATTTACAAACTGTGTGGGAAAGTCTGAGCTGTGCAAACCAAGAGTAAATCTATTCTTAATAGAACATCAAGTTATTTAATGTGAAGTGCACTGATAGTTTAAAAAGTTAAAAAACTATATTTAAGTCAACATTTCAACTGAGTGCAAAAAAATCCCGTACTTCAGTGTTAAATCACTGGGGTTCATTTATGAAAGTATCTTGGCCACTAAATACAAAAAAAATGCAGTTGAAAAGAGAGAGTCTCTACTATTTCCTCAGAAAACTGTAGTAATTTCAGTAAATTGAACTTTGCATGAAGTGTAACTTGCAGAAGGAAAACTCTACGCTCTGTGTTCCACAGCACATCAGGATGTCCCATAAATTCTTCCTATAATAGTGTCTTTGGGTGTTATATTATTTAGTCTATGGGAAAATGTTAAAATGAACATTCAGGTAGTTTTCATCAAGGTTATTGCATATGATATCCATGAGACTCTGTCAGTCACACTCCCAACACCAGAGACTTTCACTGCTGGGACTGGAGCCCTTCACAGCAGCAGCTCCAGTGGCTGATGGTTCCCCCCTTGACTCCCTACAAACTCCACTCACACACAGCCAGAGAAGGTTTCCATACCAGATTTCCCACTGCAGAGTCTCAGATGTCAAGTTCCCTAAAGCAATTTATTCACAGTGCAGTAACATAGAAACAGGCTGAGTTGGTGTCTCCAAGGAGGGACTCACAACAAAGGAACCCCTGGGCTTTTATACCCTCTCAGTCTCGCTGTTCCTTGCCTCCTGCTGTGTCTCCCAGTGTCCATTCCCCTGGCTGACACCACCTGTCTTCCTGCCCTTCGCTATGCAAAGGGTTACCATTTCATGGCCTCTTGTCTCAGGCTCCCAGCCAGAGCTCAAGCTGCCTTGCAAACAGAGCTACCTGCACTAGGTGTATTCCTCAGCACCCAGAGGGTGGTCAAACACTGGAACAGGTTGCCCAGAGAGGTTGTGGATGTCCCATCCCTGGAAGTGCTCAAGGCCAGGGTGGATGGGGCCCTGACTAATCTGGTCTAGTGAGTCTAGTGGCATCCCTGTCCATGGCAGGAGGAGGGGTAGGGGTTGAGGAGTGGGGGATGAGGAGGGGAGGAGAGTGGGGATTGAACTAGATCTTTAAAGTCCCTTGTCTCAGTTTAATGGGACACAAGAGTTTTGCTGAGTATGAGTTATGAGGAAGACCCAAACTCCTCCCTCTAAGCAATTGTAAATCTGAAATTAAGAGGCTCCAATTGAGAAAAAATGTGGAAAAAAGGAAAAACAACAGTCCTTTTTTAAAAGATGTATGAGTATTGTCAGAACAATGAAAGAACACAAATAAAACAACCAAACAATAATTCTATACCCAGAAATAATCCCCTTCAAAACAAACAACAACAATAAAAAAGTAAACAGTTCGGTTACCTCCTTTGGTCAAATTCTAACCACAGTCAGCAGGGGGGGCTGTTGGGTCACTGGAGATGCAGAGCCTGCAGTGCTGTGAGTCAGTCAGTAGGGGGTGCTGTTGGATCACTGGTGGTCGCCACTTGGAGGGCCTCCTGGGTGTGCTGGAGAAGCTGAAAATGGAAGTCTTCCCTCCCCCACACCAAAAAAAAGAGAGGTGCTCAAGAACCATCTGTCCTGCTGGCTGAGTCATGTGGTGTAGTTTCCCCTCTCCTTTGCTATGCACAAGCAGTGCTACCAAAAAATGGAGGAAAGGCCTTCCGAACAGTTCCTTGCTGATGAAAATCCAGGCAAAATTCCCAGGTGGCAGTCAGGGCTTGAGCAAAGCCACCTCCGAGCTCCTGTCACCTGGACCCCGTCCCAGCTCCGGCAACAACAAACCCCTCTCCCGTTTCCCGGGACAGAAGGAAAAAAAAGTAAAAAAGAACTCCTCACCCCTCCCCACAGACAAGATCTTGAGGGCCATCAACTCGGAATGTGGTTTTACCAGCCACTTCTTTTGTGTTAGTCAATTGCCTAAGCCACAGCCAACCTGCCTATTCAACATCCCTTTCACTGCGTGGGCAGGGGGAAGGGAAAAATTCCTGCTTAGTTTCCCAGAGTAAACAAAACTATGACATCCCTTCCAGCCCAAACTATTCTGATTCTGTGATTCTATGATTCTGTGATTCTATGATTCTATGATTCTACGATTCCATGCCTGAAGCCAGATGAGAGTTTGTTTCATCCTGCATTTTTCTTGCTATCTAAACATAATCTACCACTGTTTCTGCAAAATGGTCCTATGCCAGTTAATTCTCAGCAAGTTGGATCAAATACACTGAAGTGATCACACCAAAGAAATTTCTCCTCCTGGAGCAGAGGAAAGAGCAGCACCAGCTCATGCCACATTCCACTGGATGCTCAGCTATAATAATGATATAAAACAGAATGGGAAATCTTTTTCTGCAGAGAGGACTGTGACTGAATTTGTGGTGATATATATAGACATGATTATACTTAAAATTATTATTGACCAATATCCTCCTATGAAAAATTATTATTTTTCTATCATTTAAATACTATGTTAGGGGGCATAAAATTCAGATTGAAGTATTGTCATCCATCTTTTGTGGTGTCTTCATTCATAAAGAGACCTCCATAAAAGATTTAGTATATATGTATTCAATGAATTGGTTTCATGACTGTACTGGATATGTGATGTTCTTTTGTGCAGATGATACTAAATTACAATGTTTCTCTACTCATAAAAGTCTACTAACTGAAGTGCCAATTATTTGTGTCATTTTATTTACAGGAAGAGACAATATGAAGTAGATTGTTTGCTTCCCACAGCTAAGTAACATTTGCAAACAAATGAACAGCTCTAAGCAGGAATTCTACTAAAGGCTTTAAAGTCAACAGGGACTTTGGTGGACAGAGAAAAAAAGCTGTGTCGTAAGGGGCTGCACTTTGGTGGTGCAAAACTGTATAAGTAAGGAAGACGAGAATTTGCTTGTTTGAAATTTACATAACTTATTTGAATTTACATTAAAATATGTAGAAGGTTATTCTGGGGGAATTTTCAATTTAAAAATTGCTGATAATATACATATTACATAAAGTAAAGTAAAATATAAAACTTGTTTTCCTGTCCTGCACCATGGTTCATCTTACCCTGAATGCTGGAGAACACATAATGTCACAGCTATAACTAGAGTTCCAATATTAGATTATGAGGATGTCATTTATCAGTATGAAGTGAAATCACAGCTGCAAGGAACCGAAAGTTCCCAGTGATAGATCACACTGGTTTACATTGTCATGTCATTGTTTAATGCATCACTGTGATATGTCTGATAGTTCTGGATGATTAAACATTGAAAATAAACATAAATTGCATCAACATCAAGATCTATTTAAATGCATGAAAAGAAATTCACTCAATTACTGCTCAGCAATATAGCTAGTTGAGAAAATAAATAATTGTTCACTGTGATCATGAAATACATACTCATCATACAGAAGGTTGGGAAATGAGATAGAAATGCTTTTTTTTTCTCTTGAGGGTCAATAGACTGCAATGTAGGAAATCAAATATAAGGGCAGAAGTATTATGAAAACAAATATAGGTTTATATTCAATCTACAAATTAAATGGATGTAGGTATCCCAATACATATAGACAAGAGGCTGACTTGCTTATTGTGGCTACTATTCTATTTCTAGACTTTTTTAACTTTTAAATACTTGTTTTTACAATTAGATCATCATTCACTTCTGAAGATATGCATAGATATGTGATTTCATAGACTTCTGAAAATTGTCTTGTGACATTTACATGATTAATGGTCTGTGTGATAAACTCTGTATTTACCATTTGGACTTTGCTCCCCAGCTGGTGAATAACTGCCCTACATCAATGGAGCACTCCAAGCAAAGCAGCAGGCTCCTCAGGTAACCACTTTTGGACCCATATCATATTTGGCAGCTGGTTATGTCCTGACACAGAGTTTGCAGACCATAAAGAATGTGAACAGTGGCACTACAGACAGTGGGTTTATACCGAGAATAACGTAGGGTGCACGTGTGTTCTGTCTAGAAGAACAAACAAATGGCATTACCCAGACTTAGACAAAACAGAAATAAGAAAATATCTATGATCAACCTTATTGCTGATATCCACCAGCAACAACATGTAGAAGTGTGTATCACAGATCAGGATCAGAAGATGACCCAAGCCACTCAAAATAGAGATATCCAACACTATCATGTTGGTAGGACATGCTCATTGAGTAGAACTCAAGTTTGGCGATTTTGTTCCCCTGCTTTACATTCTTTGACTGCCTTATTCCAGTCAATAATTTGTTTAAATTAAGGTTGTACACCTAACAATCTACATGAAAAGATTTGATGGTTGCAGTTCCTTACGGGTAGGAATAAAAATACAGGTAAGTGTGATTGGATGGAGCAGTGGATTGCTCTAGAAGGCACTCCTATGCTTCAGAACATACACACATTGTCAGGTCTTAATACCGTTCATAAGTGTTGTAAGGTCATTACTCTGGCTTTTTTGCTATAGTCTTGGAAAGAGAAAAATTGCCTTGCAATCCAAGGCTTAGGTGTTGAATTTCAGCTCTGTCATCTATCACCTGTTGCTGGAGACCTCTGTAACATAGGAAAAAGCCCCAAACAAACAAGGAATAATCTATGGTAGATTCTTAACCTTTGAATGCTAGTAATTGCTGTCTGTGAGAATTTCACCTATATCTTCCAGGAAACAGTTTATTTTGTATCTTATTCAGGTTTTTGTGTTGAGGGGAGTATATACAGAGAGCTGCAGCTAGAGGTAGCACTCCAACCATTGACTGACAGTCTAGCATTTCTTTTATGTTCTTTCATGACACTGCTGCTCTTCTTCCCAGTGGGCCTGCAGTCTCCTAGCCAAAGTTTGAATAAATCCCTATTATATGAAAGAAACTCGTCTTCATTAAATACAAACTTATCCAGAATAAAAATTTATTTACTCCTATTATTCCCTCAGTCTTCTACCTTAAAGTACTCAAATAGAGTGATGTAATGAATTACAGTATACAAAACTATTTTTTCAGGAATTTAACAACTAGAACTAGGTGAAGTTCTAGTTCATCCTGATCAAAATCATAATGTGTGGATTTTTTTTATGATAGGTGGGAATTCCACTCTGAGTAGAAAAATTAAAATTAATTTAAAAGATATGTCTACTTCGCTTCACTGTTGCAAAAGCCTCTAGATTTCTGCTTTCTATACAAATTTTCCCTTACCCTTTCATTTATCTTTTTTTTTATTTAACCTCCTTATAGAATGCCTTGGATTTTCCTCTGATGTGGACAAAAAGCACAAATATTTGTTTTTGGAATTCAATTGAACATCCTCTTTTGTGTCATTATTCAAAACCCATTTGCTTTTTTTAAACATCTTCAGTGATTAGAAAATTGCAAAGAAAGTGTTATACCTGATTACCACTAATGTCTGTGTGCACTCCTTGAATCTGTTGTAAAACAGTGCTTGCTCAACACCGTCTTCATCGTTTTGTTATCCTACGCCCTTAAAAATTAAACATTTCTACAGAAAATGAAACATTCAAAAGGAAAGTAAATTCTGATTAGCAATACTTTTACTGAGTATATCATCTCAGAGATATTCCTTATGCAAAGCAGTGTTATTTGAATGACTTGTAGCTAATAACGTAAATGAGGTTCTCTTCATAATGTGAAATAAGTCAATTGAATTTCACTTTAAGAAAGACCATATAAGACAATACATGAGAACAAGACTTTGAAGGTACTTCAAATTGGCAAGAAATATAATTTGCTCTGGGATACCCTATGACACGTCCCATATGATTGGGCTGATAGATGTAGCAGTATTGAAAATGCAGTACTTTTTAATAAATGAAAACCTTTCTTTGTAATAGTGCAGTGATCCTTTATGTTCTATAGCAGCCTGAGGATCCATAATTTTGGAACTAATTATAATCAGTGTTCTGTCTAAATAGAAACTTTAATTGTGTTATTGAAGTTTAAAATTTGCAAATGCATTAAAACCATTCAAGACTTAAGGAGGTTTGTCAGATAAATTGCAAATTCAAAGACATAGAATTAGTACTTCTGTTCATTTCAACTACTTATTAATTAGAAGTCACAATCAGTAGTTCCCAATATAGTCTTTATACATCAAGTTAAATCAACAAGTAGATGCAAAATTCATTAAGTTATAGTTAGGTCAGTAAATAAGTTTTATCACTGTTAACTCAATTGCTTAAGAAAACAATCCTCAAAGAAAAATATCATCATATTTTTCAGAAATTTTGAAAATCCAGAACTTCAAAGTCAGTATTTCTGGTCAGAAAAAGAAACCCTCAGAATAATTTAATTACATACACTTACTTTACATCTCTGACTTTTTTCTACCATCGTACTTTTACTTTATGTGGCAATTTAAATCAACAAGACACAGAAATACAAAAGTAAACAGCTGATAGTGAGGGATGTCTGTTTGCATAGCACTCCCGAGGGCTGAGGTAAGAGGATTTTGTGTGTGTACATGTAGACTACATTAGTCATCTGTGATTCCCTGTCACAAGCTGCTTCTTCTACATAGTTTTTGCTTTTAGTTACTAAGTTTGTTATAGCAGATGGTGAGTTCTGGTGCATCTCAGACAGCTAACTTAGCATTTATGCTTGAGACTTTAAGGAGAATTTTCTAGAACACTTGGAATAACAAGTGGATTGTGGTTGTCAATAGGATTTTTATGACTGATGTCAGATTGAAAAAAGAAAGACCAGTTTTGAGGGATGACAGAAGTTCTCACTAAAAATTGTCAGGGTTACTTTGACCAAGATGTAGACGTGAGTTATTACATGAAGATATGATGGTTTTTTCCAATGAATCTGGAAACTCTTAGAGAGCCTACTGCTGTGGTAGAACGAGATGTTCTTTTTTGTTTAAATTCACTGGCATTCTGTGATTTTTCTTGGCGTGGTGAAGCCCTGAAATCAAATAAGGCAGTGTTACAAGAGGGAGCTGAGGTGAATCAAAAGCAAAGGGTGGATAATGATGGGTTTATGACTGCCTTTTGACACAAACTTACTGGTGTGCCTCTGTTGCATGCTCAATTTACCAAGGTCATAACACAACAGCTCATCTCATGCCTCCAAGGTAAAGACTATGATGCTTTATTCCCTAGCTTCATTTTGTGGCCAGGAGTCTGATTATTAGTCATTAAATTGCACCCAAACAGGAGTTTTTTTGTTGTATACTTGAAACACCTCCTTGATTAGCAATGTTTTCTTTATTTCATGATACCCTTGGACTGATACTATTATACTCCTCATATCTCCATAAAATACCTTGTGCTTCACGTAAGAATGGCATGCAAAATGCTTGCTAGCATTTGCTTTTACATCCTCAGCCTTGTCTTTCTGTAACACACTTCAGTGTACTGCCTTGCAGCTAAAATACATTATTCTGAATTTTGGTTAAATTGCCTGATAGTTCATCCGGAACCTGGCACCATGCACTGTAAATGTTAATTTGAGCTCTATTCAAGCCACAGGGACATAGTTAATGTGTGTTTGGCAAGATTGTAGAAGCATCTCCAATGACTTCTCTTTATTTGTAGTGTTGGTGACACTAAATATATCTCAGATATTTAGAAACAGATTGAAATTGCCACCAGCATTTTGTATTTCATTTCAGTCCAACAGGTGAGGCCAGTCAGTGTCACCTGTTTCCTCATGTACGTTAAAATCTTCTATGAAAACTAGACTTAAGGATTTAAATTAATGAGGACTATTCTATTACCTCTTTAACTTTGGCATTCAATGTATTTTATCCTCACAAAGTCAGTGTTATGAACACAGGCTTTGCCAGCTGAAAACCCTTATTACAATGTCTTACAGAGTCTGGTGCACTTTTGAGAAATCTGCACTGAAAGCACACATCTCTGGTAATATTTTAGGGCCACCTTTTCACGTGGCATCTTATAATATTACCTTATTCAAAGTTCTTTGCATACTTTTCTTTTTCTTAGAAATTGATCCTTGGAAATTCATTAATCTAAATGCCTTGTTGATTCAATAGGGTGACCCAGAACATCTTTTCCAGTTGCAGCAATCTGTCCTCCACTTCAATACTTTCCCTTTTTCAGCTGTGTTCACATAAACTACTAAAGGCTAAAATCTTGCCAGCTGAAGGCTGCAACATCTGATGGATCCTTCATTGCAACCACAATTGCTGGTCTTAGTGAAAATTATTCCCTAATGCAAGCATAGATCAATGGCTCACTTATATTTTCTATTCCATAGAGAAACTATATGTCCTGAAAAAGTCTACTATATTTATAGAAATCTGAGTGATTCAGAATGGTGGGAAATGAAACCAGAATATTTATGACATTTGAAAATAAACTTTCAGAACATAAGACAGAGGAAATTGGGACCGAATAAAATTTTTCTACTCAACCTTTTCACTATTAAAATTCAAAGGGCAAGATACAGCTACCAACTCAAGGGAAAATTACATGGCATTATTTCACTAGCAGACGAGCCACACAAAATACTTCTCCAGACTAATCATGGAAACATAATCTTTTAAAGTCCTTGTTTAGTTCCTCTCTTCATTAATACTGGAACTGTGAATTACACTCTGCAATGCATGGAACAGACTTCTTACAATAATACATAGTCTGTGGAACAGGCTTCCTTGGTATGACCCCAATCTACTGTACTGATAGTAAAAAATCTACCAGAGAGAGAGAGAAGAAAAATTTCATAAAAATCCTTTTGCTATTATTGTAGAAGAATTTTTGAGATGGATTTCTGTTGTTGGGTTTGGTTTTAGTTTTGTTTTTGCCTTTTCTTCTGACATTGTTTTTTAGCTGGAGGTAATAGTCTGTTTAATTTCTTTTCACTGTGTCAGAAAAAGACTAACTGCTTTTCTGTCATTCTCCCAGAATCTGTCCTGAAGTCAACTGTTTACCTTGAAATGGTTTCTACTCCCTCTCAGTTGCTATCTCTGATAGTCACTGATTCTCCATCTACAGTGACTGACCAGAAAAAAGAAAAGACATAACCTTTGGAGAGATTCTAAGGTTTGCCATGAAATAGAATACTGGTTTAGACATGCTTACTCTTCCTATCTGTTTCAGTTCTACTTAAATAGGGAAACACAACAGTGAAGGAAAAACCTATCAGAGCACTTAAAATTCAAGAATGTTTTCACATTTTAAGAGAAGGCTTTGTATTAAGATAAAGATTGATTTAAGATTTAGATAAGGTTCATAACCATTTTCTTTTCTTTGACCGTAGCATCTATATGTATGTAAGTTATGATTGTCAGTCTCTCACTCCATAGTCTTTTTCCTTCTCCTTCAAGCAAAAAGCACTTTGAGGCATTATTCCTTCCTATTAAACCCTCTCTACAACTTCCTTTCTAAAGCTAAATAAGTCCTCTGAAATATTTGAATATTTATTCTGTTTGCTTCATCTGATGCTGAGACTGGAGGCTCTTTATCACAGGTGTGAGATTAAACCTATTTTACTTTAAGCCGTAAGCATGACCTTTAGGTTAGTGTTTGTTCTGTCTTGCTAAAGTGAATAAACATCATCAAAAAAAAAAAAAAAAAAAAAAAGATGTATTTGTCCTTCGTAACAAATTAGCAAATAGCCAATATTCCCAGACACTAGCATACTTTCAACCTATGTGACTCCAACATTTTTTGTCCTGTCAAGACCTTCAAGCAAATTTCAAAAATGTGGCTTTATTTAAATCCATTTTTTTATAGGCTACACACTTTCTATGTCATCAGCTGGCTGAATGTGGTGGAAAATATTACTGAACGTTCAAGGGCAGTTATGCAGCATTACAGTGTATTTAGACACAGGGCTCTGCCTCTGCCTATAAAAGTACCACAGTTCCTTTGTGGCTGTAATACTTAGTAGGAATTAGATTTGCTATTCACTTTAGTGACTAAGTTTATTTAACCAGAGGATCCAGAGCTAAAAACATTTGGAGTCGTACATGCCATCCATACTAATCATTGCAAATGCAAGAATGATAATTTGAGAGAGGCTGACCTAGTGTCTTTTAAGACAGATAAGTGGCAGTCTGAACAGACTAATTTCTGATCCTAGAAAAGAGTAAACCACCCAAGAGAGAGATTCTGTTTACAAATTGTGTGTCTGGCCTTTTACACTGCCCAGTGAACAAACAAGGCATGCATTTTTCTGCTCCTTTAACATTTTTCTACAACATCTCTAATAAATCTTTACTTATTTACTATGTACAAAAATAGGGATTTTGCTTGAGAACTGTATGAAGGTTTTCTCTGACAATGTTTATGTGTATATCTCTCTTGATTTGGGATTAAAAAAGTAGGAGACATTTTCTATGGAAAAGGTTAACCTGTTAAGATGACATTAAGATCAGACACAAACCATTTCCTAAACCATTCTCTTAGGCATACATCTGCAATATAATGTAGTGCTGTGTGAGATACTTCTGCTGACCCTGAAGGCATTGCATCGTATATGGGAATTACTGTATCCAGTTACCCCATCAGCTTAATTAGCACTGCTGAGACTTAGGTAATCTGTTTTTTGATTATTCTTTTATTAAAAGCAGCTTTTGAAAACTTCTTTCCACAGTAGGTATGTAAACTAGAAGCAATCATGATGGTCTGCTTAAGACCCCTGGAATTCGTTGCGTTTGTGTGAGTGCATATATCTATGTGTACACACACAAACTCTTTGTTCATCACCTGTGCCTGCCTACATCTCTATCTAAATGATATTGATATTGTTCTCTAAGCATATTTCATAATGTTATAAGAACTGTATGATAGGAGATCCAGAAGTGAAAAATGTCCAAGTTATGGATCACACTCAGTATTTTTTTGTGCAGTGACCTGTATGTTGACTCAGTTACCAGTGTTCATAAAAATGTTAGGCAAGTACACAGATAAGTACTTATTAAGTTTCATTTTACCTACTGTCCAGTTGTTACAAGTTCATGCCTGTCGTGGTTTTGCCCTGGGCCAGTTTGTTTTCACACCCCCCACACAATTACTATTAGTTGAGAGAAGGTTTATGCAGACAAAAGAAACTGGATTTAGGAAAATAACATGAACATTTATTACTAGCAAAATAAAAACTACTTAAGAACTATAACAATTCTACATAAGTAAAAGTGCTATGTATTTACAGAAAATACTTCTCTCCCCCCCTTTATATCAGTCCAAGGAGGAGAAGCAGTTCTTTCTTCCATTCTCGGAGCTTTAAGTCTCCTCAACAACTTTGCAGCACTCTTGTTGCAGCTGGATCTCTTTCTCTCTTGCTCTGTGTTGGCCTCCAGGGCTGGGCCTACCCCCCTCCTGGGCTAAGACC
>JAYRBT010000042.1:18537335-18558021 GCA_036023395.1 Myiotriccus ornatus | reverse complement strand
TTGGGTTTTGTCCGGAAATCTACTTGGACAAAACCATTCACAGCCCCAGGGACGGGCTGGTGAGCAAAACCATGACAGAAACTTAGATAAGTAACAGGAAAAAGATATGTCTTAACAAAAAAGATTCTGATTGAAGAAGGGAAGAACTTGACCTGTATCTTCAGAGGTGTTAATATGAATGTCCACATCAGTAACAATTAGGTACTATGGGTGTCCTCTAAATTACTTCCCAGTGGCCACTCAACCCAGTAACTGTCCATGTCTCATGACAGATGCCGAAACACTCAGTTCCTTAACCAGACAGAAGGCGTCTCAAACCTGTACTCCTCTCTTTACCCCATGGGCATGTCTGAATGCTGTGAAATGCAGCCAATTTGTACACAGCATATGCAAAAAGCAGATGGGATATAAGAAGCAAACCTACTGCTGAGTAGTAGATGCTCAAGGAAGGGAAAGTGCCCAGGGGAAACTCCCATCTGTGTTAGCTTGGAGACTGATTTTAACCTGTATTGTTGAATTCTCTGCTAGCTCTCTATAAAGCACTTCTGTGGCAGCTGTTTCACCAAACACACATAAATAAATATATAATGGATTTTCCATGTGAACCCCAGCTTCCTACTTAAGTCAGGCCTAACATACAGCTGTATTCAACATTAGTATATATTGAATTGATGTAGCCACATAAAGTCGTGTTTTTAAGTTGGAAGTAATGATTGTTACATGTCTAAATACAATAAATCTTCTATAAAATCTTAATAGATACAAAAAGAAAATAAGAAAAAACAGAAAGTACTTGGAATCATTCTATTATAATACAAACCAGCATGAAATATTTATTCAAAGTAATGGGCTAGATTAAACTACTGTGCAGATAGTTCAAAGTCACTGAAGTTAAAAACACGATAAATTGATCTGAGTGTGCCCTGGTAAATGCTCTGGAACACAATTTTAAGTAAGTGTTTGGCATGAATACAAATTTTGTCCTCCACAAAGTGAATAGAAGCTCGACTTTCAATATCTCATGTGTCTATTCAATGCCACATTACGCAACTACAGCTAGTCTTAGTGCTTTGTCTGTTTTGTAGGGAATTGCTTAGAGGGTCCTCAATAAAATTAATCTGGAATAAATTTAGAAAGCAGAAAGACAATGGGTTACACTGTCCACATCTCAAAGTCTGAAACACAAAATAGTGCATAAAGTTAATTACACATTTTTTTTAATTACAGTGCATAATACTTCAGCTAACGTTCTTGTTAATCTATTTTGTAAAATTAAATGGTATGTGGTAAAACATTGAAAATAACCTTAGTAATTTTTTTAATATACAAAGCAAAACCAAGAGAACTCATAGGATTACTTTTCTTATTTCTGTTTAATTTCTGTAAATGTCTTCAGAGATATATGGGATTTAATCTTTGGTTCTGAGAAGTCCACAGAGAAAATTATTATAATGCAAGAATTACTTGAAAATGTTTCTTGCCTCAGCCACATTCTTATAGAAGATATATTGGTGTATTCTCTTTACTAGAACTTTGTGCCTGAAAAATTCTTTCATTAGTTTTACTGTTCTGTTACTTTTAGAAAGTGAGAGAGAAAGAGTACCATTTTTTGAGTGACTACTTGTGTAGTTACTCACCTGGAAACATTCAAGATGAGTAAAACCCATTGAAAAACTAACTAACTAAAATGTCCTGAAGTTAATTTAGTTCAAATAAGTCACATTTTAATAAACTAATCTATGGGTGGAATTTTTTGATTTAACTTGTAGCCATCTAAGATTAGGTACCTAGTCTAAATCAGTTGTCTAAGCTCCTTGTATACTCCATAAAGAGTTAGATACCTCCAGAGACAGTGAGTATAAATGCCACTGGAAACAGTTATCTTCCTTGGCTTACTATGTAGAAGAAGCCTAAGTTTAGCATAGACATCCAACTTTTAGTTTATTAAAACTAGATTATTTGAGTCCTATTAAATGCTTTCAAAGGGGGCTACTCATACACTGAGGTAAGAGTCACTGTAAGGTAAATACAATCCCCCTTCCAGTTACCCGTTACCTTTAACATTCAGGGGACAATTGGATGGATGGATCTCTAATGTTGCAAGATCAGAATTGATCATTAGCAGTAATGCAACTCGTGGAGGCCATAGTTGTTTCACAAGTGAATTCTGTAACAACTTTACATAACAGTTCATTAACAACGGTAAAATGAGCAGGTCTGAGAGCTTGTTCTGTAAAAAAAAGTGCATATGAAAAAGAAATTAATGAAATGGCCATTTGTTATGAAATCCATCAAAACATCTTGCAGCAAAATAAACAGAGGAAAATCAGCAGGTCTATTATAAAAGTAATAAAAACAAAGCACAGAAGATAGTAACCAGAAATTTGGTACTCATTTTCATTCTCTTACACTAAAAAATCTTTGAGAGATGAAGGACAGTGAAGGAGTCTTACACTAAAACAAAAATGTGAGTAGAAGTATGACATCACAAAGCATGAAGGTGAAGAGTAAGAACATAGGAGAGGTAGAAAAATATAGTAAGCAGGTAAAGTATTATTTGACAAGGAAGAAAGGTAATAAAATAATTTTTTAAAGGTGGAATCCATGTGTATTAAGAATTATATTAACAACCATAAGTTAATTTTTCATGGGTGTAATTTCAGTATTTTATATGCCTGCAGACATAGGGACTTCAGCGGAGTCTCTGAGCTATTGCCTGTTGTGTTGAAATTCTACTGAAATTGGACTTCTCATTAATTTAATGAAGATAGAGGATAAGATTGTTTCTTGAATATGCTCATGGATCAAATATCTACTTTCCTAGCCATCCTGATCAATGAACATTAATGTAGCAGAATGTAAAACTTTGAAAATTTAAAAATTTAGTTTGAATTGTTGTATCCTGTGGAATTTTCCTGTCTGCATCTTGTAGATGTTTAGAAAATAATTACTGAAAAGTTTACCATATCTGTTTGTACACCATTATATTTCTGTAATAAGTGCTATAATAAAATAGCAAGTTTTAAAGCATACATACAGTTTGGCATACATGGAACTTCATTACAATTTAGGACTAAGCAGATTTTGATTTGCCTTCAATTTTGAAATGAAGTGTGTGTGACTGATCTGATCTTTGCATATTAGTTCTTATTAATTACTGAAATGTTGACTTTCACATTTAACTAATCACTTATGTCAGATTTCATCTCTCAATTATTGAATTCTGAAAGAACTTTCATGCTTCCTTACATGCACCCTCATGTGGAGAAGTGCTCCCCATAAATATCTGCCAGCTAATATACTACGGAGATCCAAAATGCTTCTCGTTTCTTATACGGCTAAAAAAGAATATTTAGAGCAATGAAGTCATTGTAGCACTAAGAACACTGTGTACTGGGCTTTCTGCTATTGCCTTTATTTTTGTACACGCTGGCTTTTTGGGTCCAAATGTCTTCTTTTCCCCATGTAAATTCTTTGGGAAGAGGGTTGACTTTATTTATCTTTGTAGAGAATCTGAGAGAGTAGGTGTAGTTATCTTTATTTATCTCTTTATCTTTGTAGAGAATCTGAGAGAGTGGATGGCATCCATCTGATTGATCCTAGGCAGCATGGTAAGAGCAGTGCACAAGGAAATAATTAGCTTCTTCATGGTAATATTATATAATAATTATTATAGTAATATTACAGTATTTCACACTGGATGAGACACAAAAGCTGTAGCTTTACTAGGGCAAACCAAAGGTTCATCTAGTCCAACAGTGAGCAGAAGTAGACGCCTAGGGGAAGGGCAGAATAAAAGTTTTGTAAACTACAGTTGTTCTGAGTATTGTTCCAGAGACTCCTGTTAGAGGCTCAGGAGGGCTATAATGAGCTGTTGTTTCTACGTATCTAAGAATCCTCCAGAGATTTATATTCAGTGAACGTGACCAGTGTCCCCTTGAAAGCATGTAAACTTTTAGTGTTATAAAGTCTTTGGCAAGGCTTTCCACAGCTTAGCTAAGTGAAATAATTAAATTAGTGTATATCTGCCCTACCTGAATTAAAATTAAATGTTTGTCGTTGTAATACACAACTGTCAATGTATTGGATGATGCAATTATTCACATTCTTGTAGCTTGATACATATTTCTATTCCCTTTGATATGCCATCATTTAAGCAACATATCACAGCAAAATTCCCTCTGAGTCATTGGCAGTTGCACTGCTGCTTTCAAGGCAAAAAAAACCAAGCAACAAAAATTGGACAACATTCTACAGCTATAATAGCTTAGCTATAAACTGCTCTTTAGTACCTAGAATATGAAAAAAGTAATACAAAAAGTTTGCTCCATTTCCAGAATAGTTCCTAACAGGATCTCACAAGATCCATTTTGATCAAGATACTATGATACATTATAATGACAGCTAAAAGCAGTTTCTGAGGAATTCCACTGAAATTTTTCCATCATTCTTTCATATCTTAATGACTACATAAAAACAATATTGTAGGATTTACTCCCTTCTTGAAATGGCTGTTTTGGCATCCAAAACCCAACAGAAGTTTTGGACACATAGAATTTTAGCAGAAAATACACAAATATACGTAACTAGTCACTAAACATGATGTCAACATTTCATATTCAAATTGTCTTCAAAGTTCCAAGTATTTCTTTTTAAGGAAAATTTCATGAAAATAGGGAATGGGACTTTCCCATGATCAGTTTCCCTCTTGTTCTCCTGAAAGGTAGAATTTGTCACTCTGTTCAAGTATTCAGGCATAGATACTAAACAACCTGTTTGAAGAAGCTCACAAAAGATGTTCAGTTTTGCCATACTTCTTGACACTATAATCGTTTTGCAGTCCAGGTGATCCTAGTTCACGCAGTCTTCAATGAGCATGGATCAGCTTTAAGGAAAACAGAATTTTCTTCAGTCAAATTACTATGAAACCAGTGAGTGTTCATAACTTATCCAAATGGCAGCACTCCAAGTGGATGCCTTTACCTAACAGGTAATGTGGCTTTTGGAAACAAAAAAAAATGGGCTCTCTGAACTTTAGGAAATGGTGGAGTTGCACTAACAGAGCTGGATGACTACTCCTTTCTCTGTGTAGGTGTGAAAGGCGTGAGTAGGCCCCTGGTCTGTAGGTGTCCAGATTATTATCTTCTCTTCGGTATTGCTAAGTCTATTTAAATAGGCTGAAAAATGTGTGTTGGTGGGAGTTTTTCCTTCAATCCTCTCACTCATGAAACAAGAATTCCTGATGTAACCAAGTGCTCTCCCACATGCACTAACAGCCACCTACTCAAGGCAGATATTGAACTGAAAAGAAGAGAACAAGCACAACAAAAAATAGAAAGCAACCCTCCACAAAGAAGCAAAATATTGTGTCCATGAAAAGAGGGAGCACAAGCAGCATAGCTGAAACACCTTCTGATGTTCAGTAAGCCCTGGTATGTCATTCTTTCATTTAGAGATGAATCTTATCCATGCACCAGGATAACCCTTTAAAGCACAGCAATTAAATTCTGAGCATACACCTGTATCCAGGCTGCCTACACCCTTCTATCCCCATCCTACCTTCTTATTGTCACCTTGCACTCTATTCACACTTACCATTGTGAGCAACTATTGACAAAGGTGTAGTTCTTTGTTGCTGGAACAGAAACTGCTGATGTTTCTAGGATTTTGAGGCTAAAAGACCAGTTATGCTCAGCTACAAAAGAAGCTGTCCTGCAAACATTTACTGTTCTCTTTTCAGGGGTGTGTGAAATTATCTGGAAGGCATAGATATCTAACACTTTGAACTAGAGGAATTAAAATGTGAAATGATGACTAAGTGAATGAAAGAGACAACAAATATACTGAAAGTTGTCTTTCACTTATTAAATAACTCTTATGAATATTTAAAAAAAAACTTCTTTTTTTTTTTTTCCTTTATTTATACCTCAAGGTATTTTTTGGAGTATGCAAATGTGATGTGTTTCACAAATCAAACCTGGCAACTCATAATCACATCCTGCTGTATATGATTTGATACTCATAGACAATCATTGTCACTGACAAAAGCATGTGTGTGGGAGAAGTTGTCTATCATTCTGCTACACAAATTAGTCAATAAAAAAGTGTGCATGGGAGCGCTATGAATAGAAGTGGATATCGGTAGATTTTCCCTTGGCAAGAGAGGTAATTAATTTTTCTTTTTTTATACTATGTGTCCAACCCGGACAGTTTCACCAAGGTGTATGTCAAGCCTTCATTTGTTTAGTTTTCCTGCTCCTCCCTTTTTCTAAATCCATGTATTTAAATATGGAAATATGTAGTAGATGCAGAGTATTTCATAATATCTTAATAATTTTCTAATTAGTTTCTAAAAATACATTATCAGATTAAGTGAAAGTTCTACAGAGAGATTTATATCATTTTTTTTCTGATAAGGTTTACATTTGAAGATATCAGAAAAATAAATTTTACTTCTTGAAAGTTATAATGATGTTCTGATGTCATGGGATCATTGTATCTCCTCCACAGAGTCAACCCAAATGGGCCATGCTTCCTCTTATCAGATTGAACTCTGTGTTTCATAGATCTTAGGAAGGCTTTTGTTTCTTGAACAGCAAAATTAACAGTGAACTACTTTTCAGATTTGCTTGGTGATCCCAAAGTACAAAGGATTAAAGAAATTTTTTTTCTTCCTTGTCATAAATTTAGAAGATGAACTTATCACGTGCTTCTTTAAGTCTCTATATTTTGTATGGGATGTCATGTGGTTTCTAACACTCTTCTGGTGACCTATGGGCAAGTATGTCATATGTCAATAAGTTGATATACACTTTGGATGACATGCATAAGAATATTTTTGTAGATCTTTAAAGATCCTGTAGAACGTAGACACTGATCCGGGGATGGGAGAAGAAGGGATGAGAAGCATGGGAGAACTTTCATGAAAGCAATACCAGGAAGTCAGTCATTTACAATGAGCTGTGTGGAGAATTATGTCCTCTTCCATGCTAGAATCTACCTTGTTCTTTCTGTCCAACACTCATCTAAAATCTGTGCATACCTTTTGGATTGTAAGGCCAAAGAGGCATCCACTCATATGCTCCATTCTGCAAGTGGAAGGGTAAGGGATCCGCTTACCTTCATAGATTTCACTTTTCCAACACAGGGGACATGTATTAACATTTTATTTATTCAAAGTGCTTCTTTTCTTCTGTGCTGACAAAATAAGCAGAGTCCTTACTTTTATAAATTAGGTCATGAATACTGTTATGAAGCCCTGTTCTATTAGCCAGTAGGTAGTATATTTTAGCCTATTCTATGCATCAACATCAGTGGTCTTTAGCATTTTTTTCTAAAATAAGGATAGACTATAATCTGTTGACTATAACCTCTGCCTTTTGTAAATATTAGAGCTTTGTTTCCTGCAAAAAGAAATTGATAGTTTCTCTGTGCTTGACTAATTTAGGAAAAAACAGCATAGAATTTAAAATGCCTTTAAAAAGTTGGCTATCAACCTATTCCAATCTGCTGTTGTACTGTGCTCAGATTTCAGTCTGAACACAAAAAAATATATTAACTTCCTATACTATGATGATGGACAGTTGTGTTTCTAATAAGGCTAAGATGGTATTTTGAAAAAAATTAAAATTTCTTGCTTTTGATCTTTTCTGGGCTAGGTGGCCTTTTATTATATGGCCATAAACATCTGTTATGCATTTGGAAATAATTACCTGTTGTTCTTTTTTATGTCTAATTAACAAGGTCTCTATATTACTTTTTTTTTTTTTCTTAACCTTTCTAGTCAGAAAGCTGCTGGCTGCACTACATAAACAAGAACATTACGAAAAGGGCATTTTAACATTACTTCTGCATTACATAATTTTTGAAACACACAACTTTGACTGAACTTTAAACCTTTTATCACAATTCTGCTTGCTTCTTAATGCTTTAATTCCAGCACTGGAAGGGCCTTGCACTATTCTGCCTTAGTTTTTTTTGATATTTGTGGTGTGGGGTTTTTTGGATTGTTTTTTGGTTTTTTTTTTAATAGTAGTTGGATTTTTGCAATAATGCTTGCCTTTGTCTTTGCAAGTTACACATAATTGTTTTCAACTAACATGGTCTTCACAGTTTCTTTTTAATTTCCCTGCAGTTATTTAATATTTTTTTAATCCTCTGAATATCATAAATTAGAACTCTCCTACTTTTATTTATATTGTTTACATTTTTAATGGATATTTTAATAATATGTGTGCATTACTAACCAATCAAAGCAACTCAGAACTCTCCTGAATGCTAAAGAAATCTGATTTATTAAGGTAATGTAATTATGGAAAACATATCAACATTAGAATACAAAAAAGCATCACAGAACTTGACAAATGTGTGAAAAGCATTTCATCAGGGCATCTCACATGTGTACTGGATCTGGCTGAGATGTGGTCAGTTTTCCCCACAGCATCCTGAATAGTGCTGTGCTTTGCATTGGTAGCTAGAAAGGTGTTGATAACACACCAGTGTTTTGGCAAATTTTTGAGCAGTGCTGGCCCAGCATCAGGGCTGTCTCTCCAACATTTTCCCTTTCATTAGTAGGCTGAGGGTAAGCAAAATCTTGGGAGGGGACACAGAACACTTGGGAGCCAGGACAGATATCTCAAACTGACCAAAAAGATATTCCATATTATAGGACATCATGCTTAGCCATAAAACCCAAGAGAAAGGGGAATGGAGGGAAATGTTTGTCTTCTGGAGCAATTGCTACTTGTACTGAAGCCCTGCTTTCCAGAAAATAGCTGGACATTGCCTGTGGATTAGAAGTAGAGAATAAATATTTTGCTTTCCCTTGCTTTCATGCACAGATTTTGCTTTTGTTTTATTAAACTGCCTTTATCTTGACCCATTAGTTTTTTCTACCTTGCTTTCTCCATGCCCCTCTGCCCTGCTGAGGGGTGATGTGATAGAGAAGCTTGGAGGGCAATTAGTGTCCAGCCAAGGTTAACCCACCAAGTGTTGCACATTCCCATCCTCTTGTTCTGAAAGATTTGTCAGTGATCTTTTTTACACAACTCTCCAGTATCCTGGTTGGTCCCAGAGCAAGTATACTCATAGACACCTTTTCTTTCTGAAGACACATTCTCCTTACAAATAAATAAGAAAACCTAAAAAATTGCTATAAGAGACTTGACCTTGGTTGGTGTCATCTCAGGTAGTCTTCCACCTTCTCAGATGTCTGTTTTCAGATTTTGAAGATGCTATTGGATAGTGTGCTAGCTAATCCTAACTAGGTTCGCTTTCTCATGAAAGGTTGAACCAGATAATCTTCTGAGGTCTCTTGCAACCTGGACTGCTCTATGATTCTATGAAATTTTCCTGCCTTTTTCAACAGAAGATGAAATGAATAACTGTAAACACTTTTAATCTTCTTTATTAATGCTTTCATTCTGAGTGAATACTCTCTTATTCCTAGGTTGCTTACCCTTAAAACCTACCTTGTGCCTATATCAGTCCTTCTAAGACCTCAGACTAATCTTTTTCTTATAGTTTTTTTTTTCCTTATTTCTCAAAAATATGGAAATGTGAAACAATTTGAAGTGGTGTTTCTGGGTGTTTGTTTTTGTTTTTTTTTCTCTTCATATTATTTTCCACATATAGAAAAATCTCCAACTTTCTGGAAAGTTCTTCCTGCTATCCCTGAGGCATAGCACAATACTCTTCAGAGAAGGATGAGTTCATTGGCAAATCTTTAACATCTTCATTAACACCTTAGACATAGGACTCGAAGAAACGTTAAGTAAGTTTGGCAATGACACTAAATTGGGAGAAGCTGGAAGGCAGAAAGGCCCAGCAGAGAGACCTCAACAAATTAGAGAGATGATCAATCAAGAACTGTAGGAAGTTTAACAAGGACAAGTGTTGGATTCTGCACCTGGGATGGGGCAACCCTGGATGTACACACAGACTAAGGAATGAGATGATGGAGAGCAGCATTACAGAAAGGGGCCTGGGGATCCTGGTCGATGGCAAGTTGAATATGAGTCAGTAGTGCCCTGGCAGCCAGGAGGGTCAGCTGTGTCCTAGGTGGCATCAGGCACAGCATTACTAGCCAGTCAAGGGAGGGGATTGTCCCACTCTGCTCTTCACTGAGGGGGCATCACCTTGAATATTGTGAGTAGTTTTGGTCACTGCAATATAAGAAAGATATAAAGCTGTTAGAGAGTGTCCAAAGGAGGACAACAAAGATGGTGAAGGACCTTGATAGGAAGCCGTATGAGGAGCAGCTGAGGTCACTTGATCTGTTCAACCTGGAGGAGACTGAGGGGAGACCTCATTGCAGTTACAACTTCCTCTAGAGGGGAAGAAGAGGGGCAGACACTGATCTCTTCTCTGTGGTGACCAGTAACACAGCTCGAGGGAATGGCATGCAACTGAGTTGAGGGAAGTTTAGGTTGGATATCAGGGAGAGGTTTTCCACCCAGAGAGTGGTTTGGCACTGGAACAGGCTCCCCAGGGAAGAGGCATGTGATGTGACTCTTGGGGATGGCCTGTGCAGGGTCAGGAGCTGGACTTTGATGATTGGTCCCTTCCAATTCATGATGTTCTATGATTTTATGATTGTATGAGAATAACCTCCTTTTATGTTTTTGTTATTTGTTATTTTATGATTAACAGCCCATTTCCCCTCCAAAATAATTTTGATTTTCTTTTGTTGATCTATGTTTCATGAGAGGTCTACTTAGTACTAAAAATTGTTCCATTTCTTACTCATTTTTGACAGTTAATATTCCTGAAGTCTGGCTTAGAGCATTAATTTACCAAAAACCTTTCTGATATGTTTTATTTTCCTCTACACTTTTCTTGTGTGTTCAAATTTTCCCAGGCTTTTTTTTTTTTTTCTCCGAGGAAAAATGTTTTCAAAAAAACCTTCTTCTACAAGGCAAGCATTCCACAGAAAAGGTGGAAACTAGAAAGTTGAATATCATCAGTGTTTACAGAACATAGCAGCTTGGCCTTGTACCTCCAGCTACAGACTGTGTGGTCCCTTTTCTCTTTCATCTAGGCTGTAAGCTGTTAAACATCACACAAAGACAGAAACACATAAATTGTGCGGCTTATTTTGGTTTTGGACAATTAATTTTCCTGTCAACAGCAGAACCTAATGAGTGGTATAATAACCCAGTTTCTTTTACATTTTGCTTCTGAGGCAAAGCTTTATTTTTCAAGGCTCAAAGTGTTTTAAACTGATTAAGGTCTTCAGGCTTGATATAGGCCATCTGGGTGAAACTTGGTGACCTGTACTACATATGTCTCAATAAGTCATCTAACATGGGGTTTTTTTGGCTTTATATTCTATGAAAGGCTCAAAATGTTTTAAAACCTGCACATCTTGAATCTGAAGTGTTTACATTCGGAAGTTATTCAGCTACAAATCCTGTGGTTGCATCTGTCATGATGTATTGTTGAAACACGGTCTTGAACCCCATCACCCTGGACTGATGACAATTGACAGAAATATGAAAGGTTTGTGTGTATCTGAAGCAGGTGCTCACAGATCAGAGCTCTTGTTGCCTTAGCCAGAACCTTGTACATGGACAACGTGATGACCAATCAGTGCATGGTATCTCACCTCATTGCAAAAGAGTTTATCAAAGGGATTTTTTTATCCCAGAATACTCCTACCATAAACATTCTACTCAGAAAAAAATACCTGTAGACTGTTCCATGGATGGACATAAGTTCTAATGAGAAAAATAAAAGGAGAAAGTAATATTGAGATAAGGATGTCAATACTCCAGATAGCTAGAAAAGAGGAAGAAGAGACATCACTGACTAGAATTATAGATTTAAAGAGACCTAAAACATAACTATTAATCAGATTATCCTAAATATTAATAGCCAACAAACAAATTTGAAAAACAGTGTTAGATTGGTCTTTATTTGAATACAAAATCAATATACTGACTTTTTTTGTTTAAAAGAGTTTTAGAAATAGATGCAGCATATTTATTTCTCAAAGCTGTAACTAAAGCTAATTCTCTGTAGCCTTCTGTGATTATTTGCTTTTGAGAAACTTCATCGACAGAAAATGTTGGGGGTCTTTTCATATATAATGAAGGTTTCAGTTTAAATTTGAAACGTCTCCCACCATCATGGTTTTTTTACATCATCTGCTTTTTTTACATTAGCTTGTTAAGAAAAAAAATTAGGAGACTGAAGTTTAAAAAGGAATAAAAAACAATAAGAACTTTAACCAATGTAGGGAATTTTGTGTACTCAAACAAAAAAGTCTTAATGATGTAAACACTGGAAGAAAGATATTAGCAGAATTAGACATATATATGTGGCATGTTATTTCAGCTGGTTGATTTGATTTGTCCTTTCATCATTCAGTGAGTAAATACAGAAGTTTAGAGAAATCAGATATTAGTTGAAGTAATGCGAGGAAAGTTCCTTCAGTATTGTTTATAAGATTATTCACCTTTTTTTTGTAAAAAAACAGAAAAGCGCATGAAAATTATAAGACAGACAAAATTTACTTCCAGTTCAGATATTGCATTTAAAAGTAAATAAGTCTGGGGCAATTTAGTTTATCTGTAGATCTAAACATACTAGGAAATGCAATTCTCCTGCAAATATTTCTTCGTAAGATTTCATAGCTTTTATTCAAAAGCTTAACTAAATAACTTTTGTGTTCTATTGAGGAATGTTATTAGCTCTACTGAACCATTTCAGACAAACTCTTCCTAGATCTCTGGCCTACAAGTTTCTCCATGGATTTTTTTTTTTAATTCCTGACATCAGTTCTAGCTACCAGTCCTTACTTTACCCTATGTATAATACTTCAGATGGAAAAAAATGATAAAGCCACTGTTTAAAAGTTAGATGAAATTCTTTTATTTTAATATTATCACTGTAATCCCTATAACAGACTCCTTTACATTTGGAATCAGGAAAGAATCCATCTTCAAGAAAACTCCTACTTTATTGTCCTTAAACACACAGATATTCTATTCTAATTTAATTATTAAACTGTGGTCATTAAACATGACCATTCTGTTTATTGGGACAACTTTCTTGAACAAAGACTGGAATACACTACAAAGGTGTAATAAAGCTACCCTCCCACTTTTCTTGGTCTAAAAATATGTAAATTACTGTAGGTTGTACTGTTTTAGATCTAGAAAACAGTCATAAATAGCTGTTATTGCAATAATCACTATAAGTTTATTGGCTATAAATCTAGTAATTTATGAACTATGAGATATGAGGCTGTTGGGTGAATACATTTGGTATAGAGATAAAAGACACAAAGTTATAACCATTTCATGTTTGTGATACCTTGGAGTTTTGATTTTTTAATTTTTGTAGATTTTATAAGTAGTTATGTAGTAAATGTAGATTTTGGAGTAGCAGCATATTTTTTACCCTTTAACATACCAACAAACCCTGTTACCTATTCCCATATCAATTCCCATAAATTCCACTAGCCTGTTTGGTCTCTTTTTCAAGGTAGAATGGTAGAGAACACCCTAACCCTACGCAAGAAGATATAGCCACAGACTCAACAACCTTCAGGCCTAGTACTCTGGAAAGCCTCCAAGAACATTACGCACTCTGAGGAAGATGAAGATGAAGAAGAGAGGGTCCCAAAACATCCCCAGACCCAATTCCCGAGAGGTGTGTCGGGGGGCAGAGCTGGGGAGGTGGCCAAACGCGATTGGGTGAAAATCATTATAAAAACTGTGGACATCTGTATTTCGAGAGCCCGTGTTGGGGGTATTCCGGAAAGCCTGGGGGCTCATTAAAACCTTTGTATCCTTATCTTATCTCCTACCTAATTTGGCTTGGAGTCTTTTTTTATCCCCCAGCCATTTAGGCAACATTTGGTTGCCACATTCACTGTCTAAAAGAAGAATTGGTCATACCATAAAAATTAATTCTGTTGGCTCAGAGACATGTAACGTATGCAGAAAATCCAGGCCATTCCTGTTAAATTCAACAAGTTCTGAATTTCACACATCACAGTGCAGCAGTGCTCATTAGCTTATAATCGGATCTAAATTTGGAATATGTAAATGTGTAAAGAGAAAAAGTGTCTTAATGAGGATGAAGGTTCTTGCAATTACTCTTTTTAGATAAGTATTGAAAGACTAAGAACATCAGTGTTTTCATTCATTTCTATAAGGACAACTTTTGTAAGAATGAAAATCTGTGTCCGTGAGTAGCCTATACTGCTCAGGCAAACTTAACGGGTCCTGTTAGTTTGTGTTTGCAAACTCCTTTAAAAACAAACATTGTAGAGAGTGCAATGCACATACTACATAGAAAACTCAAGAAAAAAAAAGCAATTTTGCTCTGTAAGTAACAACATTGAAATGAATGACAGGAATTTTTTAGACTTTCTTTTAATGCAGCACGAGTATGATTTTGAGAAATACCAATTAGCTGGAGCTTGGCTAAATATGGACTAATTCCAGAAACATTCTAGTGCTGATATAAGCTGCAGAGTAGAGAATAGTTAGTGAATTATAATGAAGAAAATGTTGACTGCTGTGAAAATGATTTTAACATGCTTTCAAAATACTTTTTCTATTAAGTTGTTCACACCCTTCATTCTAATTAATCATTAAATCTATCAAAATATTAGTACTGACCACTTCATACTCCTTTGCACTCTAAAAATCTAAGATTTCACAAGGAGGATTAAGTTTTTTCAGGCACTCCTATACCGATGTTACACCTTTTGTTGTGGCTATAATAAATGTGGATATTAATGGAAAGAATTAAATGCCACGCAGACTGGAAAGTTTTGGAATGAGTTACGGCAAAGCAAAGAGACTACAATTTTAAAATAACAACAAATAAGGATTGCTTCCTGTCTAGTCAAAACAGGCATTGGTTGACATATTTTCAAGCAGTTACCTCCTAGTGGTGCCATTGAGAGAGACTGGGACAAGAACGTGCTCCTTTTCAAATCAATAACATGAGATTCTTTTCCCACTTTAAAAGATGTGTTCTGACATATACAAACAAGTAATGTTTTAAATTCTGAATATCAGAAATCCTCCACGATTGCATTTTTTTCAGTAAATTCTGTACTTAATTCTCTTGTGAGTGTACTACCATGAAAAAAAACCTTCTCGAGTTGCTTCCCGACTGTGATGTCCATGTATGCCCTTAATATAATTATGCCTTGCAAACTTGTATCTGGATCACTGAACTCATTTTTAGCAGTTTTTAGAAGAAGCAACTGTGTTTCTAGCCACCTAGGAAAAAAATATTTTTTTTGCCAGTGCCATGTAAAATAACTAGTTCTTCAATAAATGTTTGAAATTTTTATAATCTTAATTTCTGTAAACCTAAACCAACGTTCTCAGATCATACCCAATAGTCCAAGCATGGCATGGAGAGAAAGAGAAAAGATTAGAGACTTCATTGCTGGGTGCAGGAAGCTGCACACACACAGTTTTTGTGTAGTGGTCTATAAATGCAGAATAGCATTGGCATATAAACTAGGATATCTGTCCTAATAGTGAGGCTTAATAGCTCAGGCTTAACACTGTTCTCCTGTGGCAGTCTGGCTCAGAGCTTAGTCACAGTGGATACGTATCTTCTGTACCCAAACATGTGGATTTACTCTCAGACAATGTGACCTAAATACTGGATTTCTAGCACTAAGTTTTCATATTTCTGTTCTTTGGAAGGAAATCAGACTCCGCTCTTCAGATACGGTTTCTGTAACTGTTATGTTTGGCCAAGCCAAAGAAAATGTCTTCTTCGTCATTGGAATTCAAGTTGTGTCACAAGTCAGCTACTTAAAAATAGCTACTTAAATACAATGCAAAATGTGTTCAGCTGTAACAGGTTTTGTGAATCTTCAGCTGTACTCACTGTCTTTAAATTTGAACATTCACATTTTATTCTTAATATTCTAACATCTGAGCAAATTCATTGGAAAGAAGAATATGATCTTGACTTTACTTAGGCAGACTGTGATCTGAGGACTAGAAAATGATGCAGAAACTTCTCATGAAAAGGAAAGAGATTGCTTCTCCTGCACTAAAAACCCCATGTTTTTTAAGTGACATGGGAAAATGTGCAATATAGGTAATTTACCTATTGTACCTGGCTAATTAAAAAGACATAGATAGATAGATAGATAGATAGATAGATAGACAGACAGACAGACAGACAGACAGACACATATGTATGTGTTTGGATAACTAAAGAGTGTTTTGAACTTTGATCTGATGGCTTTTGCTGAATCTGAGTATAAAAGGCAGTTCCCCTAGAAAAAAAAAAGATGCCTTTTTTGTGAGCATATGGCAGGTTCTAGGCACAAGGAAAGAAGCTCTTGCTAAAATTCAGTAGGAACATCTGTTCAAAGAACCTACTTGGAAATTAGCCCAGACATTTAGACAAACCTCAGTTCAGTGTCCAGCTGTTGCAGTGCCGAATAATGTAAGAGAAAAAAGACAGGAGACAGAAGAAAAGGAAACCTGAATAAGACTTTTCAAATCTCTTTGGGCTCCCAAGACTACAAATAAGTGGAATTACTTTCTAGGGAAGACAGCAAGCACTTACAAATTCAGGGAGGAAAATCAAGGATTTAACTTTAACTAGGTTAGTTTTTCATGTAGCTAAAAAATCTTTCTGACTCAGTAAAAATTGAGAGAACTGCAAACATAAAGTATGATTATATACTGTGACTTGTCCCAGTTTAAATATATAGAATTGAAAATGCCACCTTTTGTAGCAATTGCCAAATTATGTCAAAAGAAATGTCATCCCATACTGCAGATTATAGGTGACAAGCAAAGCAGAATTTTCAGTGTCATACTTATGGCTAGGCTGTGTATGCAAATGTTATGATGAAAGTAGATTTGAATATTGCACAAAAGTAATTTGCAATGCAACTAAGAACTAACTGTTGCTTTCAATATGAAATTGCCAAAGCTTTACTCATAAGTAAGATGTAGAAGGTGGTGATGGAGGAGGATATAAAATAAAACTCTTGATAGAAGATGATTTAGTCACTAGGCTACTGTGCTACACTGTTACTAAGGAGAAGACAGTTATGGATGCAGGATGCTTTAATTAAAACCTGTATTTTCAGAGCAGGTGGTAATTTAGGTCAGGCTGGTATAAAAGGAACCACTTTAAATTTTTACCATGCCCCAGGTACATTTGCTGACTTTCAAGGCATTATCTGCCTGAAAAATCCTGAGCTGGTCTTTTTGTTAACTTTGATTAGAGTTGATTTGATATAATGATTTGTGGTTTTCTGCACATGAAAACTGTGATGTATGATATATTGAATAGTTCTCTTCTGCTCCCAAAAAGAATCAATAAAAAAGATTCAGTGAGAAAAAGGTAAACAGAATTTCTCCATGAATCTGCTTTATTCAGATCCTCTGCTTCTGTTTACTTCACAGAAGTCTTTATTCACATCACCCTACTCACATGCTGCCCTTGTTTCACTTTGAACTCTCAGCCAAAACACCCAGTGGAAATGCTGAAGCCCTTTGAGCATCAGCTTTTAACTCCAAGGCACAAAACTGCCCTACAGAGTGAGGGAAGGGGCTCCCACTGCCCAGCTGTGTCTTGGCATTTTGTGATCCTGGAATCAGGAGGAACTCTGGGGACAGATAAGTGTCTGGATTTTGTTTATTTGACTTTTTTCTTGAGAAAGTTTTGCGCTGTCCTCCTTCCTCATCCTCCCCCCTTCCCCAGTCTGTCTCTGAAGGGTTGTGCACCTCTTGGATATCATCCTGTTTTCTGAGGCCCCTTCCCAATACTTTTCACAATGGTCAATTGCCTCTTGGACATCATGTATGAAAAAAGGTTTAACAATAAAAATAGAGTTAAAACAGCTCAGTAGCTTTTAATTTATGCATGCTGCTATTTTGGGGTCCAGATCTGAAAAAGTAAAAATAAAAATAGAATTTATTTTCTTTTCATGGGGCCAAAGAAGAACAAAATTATATTTGGTTAGGTGTACAAATAATATGTGTTTGTATTATAGCAGTATTGACAGCTCCCACCTGTAATTAAACCTTCCTTTTAACAAACCAACACATACTCTGAATCACCTTGTAGAATTTAAAGTCAAAAGAAGCTCATACCAACGAAGCAGACTGCTGGAACTGGTTCCTCTTAAGAAGTCAAGAAGTTGGAAAGGAAATAGCGTCAGTTCAATGTTCAGTGATTCAGGTAAAACTGTGTTATCTATTGCTACATAATAACCATTTTGGACCTCCTTAATCAGGATATTAATCAGAAATAAATATTATGTTGTGACCACATGCCAACAGACCTTACCCTCCTGTATTTCAAGCTGACCAGTTGTGATCCAGCTCAAATATTGAATTCTTATAGCCATAACATCACATCATTGGCCTGAGCCAGCTGAAGTGCCCTTCTACAGGACACTTGGATCTGATCATGTCTTTTGAAGTAACTATGTCTAGACTAGTTCGTTGGTGCTATATAAAGAGATTACAGGAAACTAAGGCTAGCATTGGTTCAAATGACCCTTGGAAACACAATGACTAACAGTGCAAAGTTATCTTATTTTGCATGGTGTTGCCCAGTTCTTATGAAACACATTGAAATTTCTCATGGTTTCCATCTGAAAACACTAAAAAACCCTCTTAAGTAGGCAAAATTCAGCCAAGAATCTCCCAAATACTGAACAGACCTCAAGAAACACATTTGCAAACCCGCACAAACATCTGGATTGTAACAAAAGACAAATCTAGCAAATGTAGCCAAATGCCAGCTTTTGTTAAAGACATTTCTCATAATTGTAAACAGAGTCACTCATTTGATAGACAGCATCTGTTACATTTTCATGAACTTTGAACATAAGTTCCCCACTTCCTTGATGGTTTCCCAACTTGATGGCAACCTCCCTTTGCTTTTTATTTTCATTGTCTTGCCATATTTGTATACACAAGATCAGTCTGTTAAAGATTCAGTAAGACAATCTCCTGGGGCATCCAGCAGTAGTCCATTTTGGCTTGTACTTGTTCTCCAATTAAGCCTGTAATCCTATGAGTGAATGATTCTAATATAATTAATCAGAACTGCATGCATTCAATTCACTGCTGTGGACAAATGGTAATATGATTGTGTTAAAGATCTTTCACTGAACAGCTAAGTCCAGCTACAGCTGCAGAACTTGTAAAATGTTAAAAATGGTGGAGAAGGAGATCTGGTTTTTGAGAAGAAACTTTATAATATCTACAACTGTAGATTGTCTGCTCGCTATTAGTGGTGTGCTGGGCTGGCACCCAAAACCAGGGAAATGTTTTCAATCACTGTCAGAACCATTGTGAGAATAGTAAGCAGCTAATAAAGGCCTTTTGATCTATTTCTTCCAAGACTCCGATTAACTGTCTTTTGTTCTTCAGTATATACAATTTGAATGTATAAATCCACTGCATTTTAAAGATTAACCATCCTAGAGAGAAAGAAAAAATTTTTATGAAACATTTCTTTTACTCTTCTAAAACACAATGGAAAATTATTATAGAATAGAGTCAAAATTATTTAGGTTGGAAAAGACCTGACGGTCATCAAGTCTAACCATTAACCTGGTGCTTTCAAAACCACCATTAAACTTTATCACTAAGAACCACATTTTCATGTCTTATAAGTATGTCTGGGTACAGTGACTCAACTACTTCCCTGGTCAGCCTGTTGCAATGCTTGGCAACCCTTTCAGTGAAGATTTTTTTTCTAATATTCAATCTAAAACTCCCCTACCACAACTTGAGGCCATTTCCTCTTGTGCTATTACTTGTTACTTGGAAGAAGAGACTGACCTCCACTTTGCTACAACATCCTTTCAGGTAGTTGTAGAGAGCAAAAATGTCCCCCTTGAGCCTCCTTTTCTCCAGGCTAAACAACCTTCCTCAGCTGTTCCTCATCAGACTTGTGCTCCAGACCCTTCATCAGATTCCTTGGCCTTCTCTGGACATGCTCAGGCACCTCAGTGTCTTTCTTCTAGTGAGGGACCCCAAACTGAACATAGGATTTGAGGTGTGGCCTCACCAGAGCCAAATACAGGGGGACAATGCCTGCCCTAGTCCTGCTGGGCGCACTATTTCTGATACACGCCACAATGTTCTTTGCCTTCTTGGTCACCCAAGCACGTAACTCTTTTAACTTGCCAGGTGAATGAATGCAAGAGGAAGGGACTATTTTTATCCTGTACATGTTAATCCAAAGCCTAATTAAATTGGAAGGAAGCAGACCTGTCCCATGCATATGCTTTGATATCTAAACTGTTTTTGATTTTTTTCACCAATATCTTTGAATCTCATTCTTCAACTTCAAGCTGCATTTTCAAAACCAATTTACTTTAAATAGGAAAATGAACAAGTCCATTTTTTGAAAGTAATGCATCACTGAGGTGATTATAACATCACCAGTGGAAAGTGATACCCTGGTCTAGTGAAGCACTGCTGTAACTTGAAAACTGCTTTTAATGCTTTGATTATCGGAAGACATATCCTAGAAAACAGATTGACACTGTTGTCTTTTCAATTGGGTTACTGTGCATAATACAGGATTATATATTTTGTGTAATATATTATGTGTATTATACAGTATGTCTACTATGTGCTGGAGCAGGTCCAGAGAAGAGCAACGAGGCTGGTGAAGGGACTGGAGCACAAGTCCTATGAGGAGAGGCTGAGGG
>JAYRBT010000042.1:18522340-18537235 GCA_036023395.1 Myiotriccus ornatus | reverse complement strand
CAGTTAATTCTATGATTCTATGAAGACTTTAATTGTATTTTATAGTGTGCATCAGCGCCAGAAGGCAATTTAAATTATAAAAAAACTCTTCTAAGGAGTGTAAAAAATATACCAGCAAATCATGCAGGTTAGAAATAGATTTGCTGCTTTACTTTTGTTCCTGTGTTTACCCCAGGATGATTAATTTTTTTTCGATACTAATGTCACTTTGCAGTGACATTACCTGTTCCAGCTACTCTGTTTGTGCTACCTGAATTAGCACTTAACAAAAGTGAGTTTCAACCCACCCTGGAGGAATATGTGCAAGTGTCCAAGGTGTTCAAAACTGCATACTGATTGTGAACATTTCATAGAATCATAGGCTGGAAGGGGACCTCAAGGATCATCTGGTTCAACATTTCTTGGCAAAACCACAGTCTAGAAGACTTTGTAATGTTGTACTTTAAAGAGGTCTTACTCTCAAAGAGCAGATCCTTCCTAATTGTACTTTTAGGATAAGTACTTTAAGAGCCTATAGTTAACTCATGTGACAAAGCAAGATGGAAAAACTTGAAATCTGTTTAAGGAAATCATGAAAAGAAACAACATTTTCCTTAGTTTCTTCTATTAAAGATAATTAGATTGTTAAAAATAGGTATAAGTAGGCAGCTCTTGAAGAGATAGATCACTTGTATCAGTAACATGTCTCAGATTTGAGCCCAAAGTGATGATCTCAAGGATGTTGCCTCCAAGGCTCAGACTCAACAACAGCTCAGGGCTTGGTACTTTCTCAAGAACCAAGGCAAGCTGCTTGTTTAACGTTACTAGGAATTACTAAGTATTGCTGCACATTTGAATTATTGTCAGCTATCTGTTAGAACCTAATAGCAGACACCTTTGATAAGTAATGTTTTCCAGTGGCTGCCAAAATAGACTAAAGGAAAGATTAAATAGATTAAAAAGGCAAGAAGTTGTCAGAATTTTCCAAATGGACCTTTCACAAAATCAGACAAATACCTGATTTACCAAATGTATTTAATACACAGCAGTTTCCATTGAAAAATAACTTTTCTACCATGGTGTCTGAGAAGGTACTGATAACTGGTATATCCAAATTCCATGATTAACATGCCTGAGAGGTTTTCAGTCCAGTCCACATTTGATCTGACTGTGTATATGCTCATTGATACTCACTTGCCATCCTATGAAAGTCCATCCATGAATGTTGTCTAAAGAGGCAGTTTAAATGGTTCATGATAGGTGAGTTCTCCTGGATAATACTCATATCCTGAATGCAGAATAAGAACATTTACAGGACTACTGCTGCTAATATATTTGATAGGTTATGTTATTTATTTTTCTACATTTCTAACTGACACAGTCCTGTCAGAATGGAATTGTTGAAATTGATATAAACATTTACATAAGACCTGTCTGCCATGAAAGATTCTGAAATTTGCTAAATTAATCTATAAGAATGTAAGAAATTACAAAATACGAACTTTGTATGTATGGACTTTGAAAACTGCATGAATTGTAGTTACCATCTTCTTCTTGTGTAAAAAGGTCTAATAACAAAAGTGACAATTTGAACACAATTTCTCTGTTTATGAAGAGAAAAAAGTCTTCACTTATTTTGTTATTCCTAATGGAAGAAGTTTATCTCTATAGCTCCATAAGAATTCAGATGACAAAAACTTGTCATGAGGACATTCCTGTTTTTTATATTGCAGTATACTGCTGTCTCAGTTTTACTGGACACACATTAATTCCTGCTTTCCTTTCAAGTGCCACTGCCAAGAGAAAACACCATTTATATCTGTCACACCACTTGTCTCTTCATCAGCTTAGTCCTGCTTTCTTGTAGTGTGTTGCTTTGCTGATATGATCATGGTGGAAGAGAAGAAAGTAATCAACTCTGATATGGAAACTGCTCATAGAAATTTGTGCTGGTGGACAGCATAGCCATGTAGCCAGCACCTGTGGACTTTTGATTTAAAACTTAAATCATAGCACAGAAGAGAAAGGAAACATATTTCTCTCTGACATTAAATTTAAACACCACAGGGACTGTCTGATAAGCTGATATATACACAATACAGAGGTTTTAAACAGCTAAGACGGCTCTCAAACCTTTCTTTTCCCTTCTAATTAAGTTTAGAGGCTTTAATTACCTCTAAAGCGTATCTGTAGAAAGCCTGTTAAAATGCATTCAGTTTTTCAGGTTTTAAAGTGTTTCAAAGAAATCTCTTGGAGTTACCAGTACTTTGAGAATACTACAAACAATAAAATTTTCCAAAAACAAAGGAAATTTCCCAAATAAATATGAAGTTCATCTGATGATTAATTGGATATCCATGTTCTGACTGAATTTATTCATAGTTTCTCAATGCTGATTGAGAGTAATGAAGAATATTATAAACAGATTCTTTCCCTTCCTTTGAATAATATTTGGTGTGAAGCAGTAGGAATAAATCAGAACAGAAGCCATAGAAGACCTGCAATTTGTTCAGAATTTTCAGAGGGGTTAAAACACGCTGAACCTCCAGACTGTAAACTATATGTTTGGCAAAGAGTGTGTCTAACATCTCCTACTCTTTTTGGGTTGCTAATATAATAATGTTATAGGAGGCAAACTCAAATAGCAGAAGTGACTTTACTGATATAATGAGTAATATTTACAGAATTGACTTTTTTTTTTTTCTTAATATTGCTTACCTCTGAAAACTAAAATCAAAAGCTAAGAGGAGAGTTAGAAGTGAAATCAAGCTTCTCTTTGACACATGGTAAAACCCAGTAATTCCATCACATCAACAGTTTACTTATAATGCTTTAAATGAATATAGGTTACTTGGTGTCTGACACTGGTGCTATTGCAGATAATTGTTTAAGTGGGAGAACACACAGTTCATTGTAAAACTGACTGCTGTCCCATTCAGCACAGAGGTTTCAGTTCAGTGAGAAAAAAAGTCCTTGTAGTGAGGTCTTGATCAATTCGAATTTGGTTTCTACAGTTACATGCAGGGGAACTGCTTAGATGCTCTGAAGGGCCTTGTCAAAACAAATGAGTCACACAATGCATTTTTTAATCCTGAGCATTTGTGTCTATAGGAAACGCAGCCTTGCATTGTATGTTTTCTGCAATATAAACATAGTTGTGTATTAGCAAGTCTAGATGGAAGTGAGAAAAAAAGTAATATGTAATTCTTTATGTTACCAGATTATTTGATTAAGCCAGTTTTTGAAGGCAAAACTGTTGATCTGGTATATGTGAATTTTATTTTTACAGCTCTGAGGTTTAGTTTGTAGAAAAGCCTCCTTAATACAGCATATGTAGAATCAATCATTTCTATTCTTTTCCTACATACACACTGGGCAATTCAAGTGAAATACTGAACAAGAACTGCAGGATTCAGCTTCCGGGGAAAGCTGATAACAGTAACAGTAGCAGTTTTTTAATATTTTCCTATTTATCATATAACCAGAAATTCTCAAAGCAATCCCATTCTTTTCTCCTTCCTTCTGTTCATGTGTTATGTTTGACCATCTTCATTTTCCTTTCAATATGATATCTTCCTCCCCCTAATGTTTGCCCTCTAGACAGAATTTTCTCATTCTTCCTTTTCCCATCTCCTTTCCAACTTTTATGCAGTGAATTCTGTTTTTCTTTCTACGTTACCATACTGTCTGTTGCTCTTTCTTTTCTCTTACAACTTATACCTCTTTTATTGCCCTTCCTCTCATCATCATGGCTAGGCTTCGCGAACGAAGATTCTACGAGGGCTCTACCCACGCTTGGGCTCTACCCACGCTTGCTACAAGCGCGCTGATGCCCTTCCTCTAATGTGGTGTTTTCTGACACGCCTTTCACCAGCATGGTTAAAGTCTCACTACTGAGACTTGTAGTCATGCCTTGTTCCTGCAGGTAAATACAGTTTTTAGCATCCTTTCTGGATACAGACTGGGGTGCTTCTTAGGCTAGATGTGATTAGGTATTCAATTCTTAATTTGTTATAGTGTGATTTTCAGAGAAAAATAGTTTTCACTCCCACTGCATTTGTATATGTCATATCATAGCTATTTAAATGTTACTACCCTTTATGATTTTGCAAGCTTATATGAACAGTAAGGCTGGCATTATGTGATGATTTGGTAAATATGATGGAGGCATCTCAGTTATCCAAACAAAGGCACGTAATGCGAGTTGTGGATGTGTTACTTTGTCCTGTCAACACCTCACCTGCTGATCAAGAGAGCTGCAGGTCTCAAATCACCTAGAGCATTTCAGATAACATTATGAAACATCTGTGTCTAATTCAGGCAGCTGCATTGCACTCTATGTCTCAGATATTAACCGGAATTCATGTTGCCTTAATATGGAGGTGAATTCCATCCTTAGAGTTAATAGACATTCTTCCAGTATCACAGTTTTCTCTGATTCTATGTTTCATATGGTTTCATATAAAATAAGGTTACTGATGACATCTGCTACTAGTGATTACCTGGTGCTTACAATTTTAGCTACTTTAACTTGATGCTATGTGAAAATTCTACATTTCCTATTTAACATTTGTCTTTTTTATGGTAGAGTTGGTAAAAAAATTTAAAGTCTCTGGAAGGTAAAATATTATGTCTTGGATACATGTGCTTAGTAATCAAAGGGAATTAATGATTCTATGTGGAAAGCTGAGTTGCTCTATATAATTGAATGTTTTGTCCACAATTGAGGAAATAATAATTTGATGTTTGTAACTGCTATACATACGAGAAAAATATCAAGAGTATTTGTTATAGTAGTATATGGACTTATTCACCTCAATTCTTTACTCTCAGAAGAAGGTAGAGTTCAGGAAGATAAAATCAGGACAGTGACAGTGTGGAGGACCGATGCAAGATTGCCCTATTTAAATATGGAGCATGACTTAGGGCACGGAAGAAAAAAATTGAGAAGTGATGTTTGCAGTTATCCCTTGGTGCTCACTAGGTCTTGGATTCTGGGCCTTCACATAGCTGGGTCTCAGATGCACTTGGTGGGGCACACTGTAGTCCCTACATTATTGGTGTATGTAGGTTCCTTGCATATGTAAATGCATCTGTCCTGCCCACACACAAAATGGAAATAAATTAAGGTGTGCTGTCAGACTGAATGCAAAAATGCTTCTGTATTCTGTGGTCTATGCACGGCCAAAACTGCTTAAAGTGAACAGTCCCAAATGTCTCCTATGGCAAAATAATATATTTGGCACCTATCTTGATCTTATCTGTAGATTACCTCATGTTTCATGCTTCCCCCAGTCCCTGCCCAACACAGAAATGAATTTTTCTCTGGCTCACAACATGATTTACTCATTCTTCCGGTGTTATTTCTAGGTTAAGCCTTATTTGTGAGTATCTTCAATCCATGGCAGTTCATACCAAGGGTCAAACAGGCTGGTCAAATCAGTTGCTCTGAAAACATGGTTTCAAACAATAGAGAATCAAATGCTGAAGATCAAATTAATGCCTGAATCCACAAGTAAAGGAAAAAAAATAATCGTAAAAAATATAAAGCTGGAATTGATTTCTTTTGGTTCAGATGAGAGGATCAGCTCAAATTTTCTTTGCTAGTGGGGCACTCACTCTTCTTTGATCATACTGCTAGAGACACTGTCTGTGCTCTGTTGTTTGCTGAAACTGTCTATCATTCAGCAGAACTGAGCCAAACCCCTTAAATTCCCTCTAAGTGCTCCTCAGTCAAAGCTTTACCACAGATCCCTGGCAATGGATTTAAGGCAAAAAAAAAAAAAAGGGAAAAAGGAAAAAACCCTGAAAAGATAAGACAAAATCACCACCAAATCTGCTGTCAGATTATTTTAAGACACTCAGTTCCAGTCAGTTAAACTGACTCAAAAACATGCTGGTAGAAAAACAGTATAGTGGAAATGAACTTAGTGAACTCAAAAGAAAAACAATAGCATCAGACAATGTAGACTGCTTCCCCGAGCTTCCTGTCATACACTTAGTCCCTAAATCCCAACAGAGCCAGTGAAGGCAAACAACATTTTATAAAGCAAACACAGAAGTCTGGGTCTTTCCTGTTTTTCATAATGAGGTCACCTGAAAAATGAGCTAGATATATCTCAGGTATTTGTTTTCTGTTGCCTCCAGCAGCTGTTATGCAGAGAAAGGAAGAGTTTTCTTTCCTGTTATTTGGTTTTTTAACAGATCCAGTGCCTGTCAACGCTGAAGCAAGCAAATAAGCATAAAACCATGGGATATGCAAACAATTTCTCCTTATACAGGTCATTGATGCCATGAGTCAGAAGAGGAAAACGGAGCTCAGGATGCCAAGCAAACATTAAAATTACTCACAAATGACTTGTAAATTGCCCTGTTAAAAAGGTAACAACAAGTTTGTATGAGATGTTTGAATGGCAGAATATTATTCAGGAACTGTTTGCTATTGAGGGTTGCAACTACAATAATATAGCCTCATGCATTGTTCAAAAGCAAAGGGAAGTCCCAAAAAAGTACTATACAATTCCTATAATGAAATTAAATTAAATAAATAATTAATTAAATAATTTTCAAAATGCATAAACTTTGTTTAGCACTGAATTTTTCTATTTCATTAGTATTATTTACAGAAAGTTCTTACTTGGGCAAAGTACACATTGGATCTATCTATATTTTACAGGCACTAAAATTTGGCAATCTTCGACTGAGAAAAAATTCTTATTGCTATCCATGTGAGAGATATGTTGCACCAGTAACATTGATCCAGGCAGCATATAGTCACTTGAAATGGGATACGTATCCATGTATCCCAAATATGGTATGGCTGTTAAAATAACCCAGGCACAATGACTGAAAGGTGATCCAGACAAAATAGGAGAAAACAGCTACAGACCTAACATAAAACTTTAACAGGTCAAAAGGGAAATCTAGTTCTTCACACTTATCTTAATGGCACCAGTTTTTCACTTGTATAATTGTTAACTTCAATGTGGCTCTCTATTTTGTTCTTCCATGAGAGCAGGGGAAGAGCTGAGCCTACAGTATCTATCTGAACGTGTTAGCAGTCTGTGCAGTAATGAGTTCTTTTAATCACTCCTAAAACTGGTCTTTGACTATGTGAGTTCCTCAGTGACTGAGTCCACCAATGTGTAGGTACATAGCAAATCAATGTTTACCTTTAAATGACATGCATGAATTCACCTAGAGCTTAGTAAGGACTTCTTTCAGTGTAGAAGCTACAATGTTGAAAAATAAGTATTGTGCTTTTTCATACTGGGAGCTTTTGGGTTAGTATTTGTAAGTGAATAAATTTCTTTATGTAATTGTTTCTGAAAATGACATTTGATGTCAATAAAATAAACACACACATTTTTATGAAGCTCCAAGAAAGACACTAGCTTTCATGTCTGCCGACTAAATGGAGAAAAGATTAAAGCAATTTTTATTTAATTTCATATAGTCATGGTGTTTCTTTGACTTCCTTAAAAGCGAACAAACAAACCCCCAAAACACATCAGAAGTGATCATATTCATTAAATTTTAAAGGGCAGATACATGCAGACGTTTACTGCCTGATTGGATGCTGAAAAACTTACATAGCACAGGAGCTGCAAGTTCAGTTAGATGGCTACACTGGCTAACGTGGCTGATTTATTGTTCTCAGGGGACAAAGTGAATTGAAATTTGACAGACAGGATACGCTGTACCCACTTACTGGCAGAACATTAATTCCCAGAAGTCAGAATGTATGCATTACAAGCAATGCATCTTTTCATTTTGTTTTGTTTTTCAAGCAGTATACAGCTCAAAATAGCACAGACGATGCCTGAATATCTAAGTAACTCTTACATGGTGAACTGGTGCACAGGAAAAGGAAGCGTGTCTGTCCAAGAAGCACTTCAAGGAAACCTTGCGGGCTTGCTTGATTTAATGCAATGTACTTGCCAAAGCTTCTGAGCTATTAAGCAACACAGCTCTCTTTATGCAGCATGCTTTTCTAGGGAAAAAGGCATACAAGATAAAGAATGTGTGCTATGGATACAAAATAGGTTACAAGTTGAGAGCATCTGTACAATGTGATCCAAAAAAGGCTTAAGACACCAACCTACTTTCTTACCTACTGCACTGGACTCGTCTAAATCCTGTGCCACATTTGCCTAAGAGGAAAAAAAACCAGTGAAAATATCATTTAAACTTCAGATACTTACTTGTATAACCAGGTTTTTCTTCCACATACATAAAATGACATGCTTTAAAATTAAATACCTTTTAAAATATTCTCCTAATGTTTCAGCTGTAAGTTTTCTTGGCGTAAAGTACTGTAATGCCAAAAGTGAAGCTTTTTATGAGACCAGATGCTTTTTTGACAGTATGACACTAGCAATTTTAAACAAATTAGATTGACTTTATTACAATAGAATAAAATCTAATCAGATCCATGTTGTATATGCCACCTTTGGAAAATAAAGTGTGCTTACATAGCTTAACATACTCTGTGCATACCCATGGGGAGTTTGTAGTGAAGACCCCAAAGGGTAGCAATGCAAAATTCAAAATCATTTGGAGGCTTTTCTGATCACTGTCACAGCATTTTGTCAGTCAGGTGATGAATCATTTTAGAGCAAACTATACTTACAGGAAGCCTATCACTGACAGAAAGTCAGAACTCTTAGTTTTGTCCTCTTCATTCTTGCTTAGGTTAGCTAAGAGTCCAGTATCCCACTTAGCGCTCAGTGAACCACCAGTGCAATAAAGCAATTGGGAGTTTTCAGTGAGATGTGTTCACCTACTTTTCCTGCAACTACTTCATTTTTTTTATTCTCTTTCAGGCTATTAATACTTGCACAATAATTCATCTCTGTTTTGCCCTGAAGATGAATTGTTTGCCAGTGGTATTTGCCATTTGGTATGCTTACTACTGGAGTTTTTCCAGCTGTGGAGTGTTGGGTGTAGAGATCCCATTTCATCTACAAACATAGCTTACACTGTGAAAGTGTAAAATGTTCTGACTAGATAGCTAATGACTTATTGTTGCCAACAGTGGTTTTCTAATTCCATTACTATAATTTCCACTGAAAATTCCATTTACAGCACTGTGTGTTTAGACTTCAGGTCTAGACTAGAAAGTTACTAATTTAGTGCTGTGAATGTGCCTCTCTATTCTAATTAACATCTTACTTGTTATAGACTTTTCTTTCTTTCTTTCTTTCAAAAAAAAAAAAAAAAAGCCACCAAAAAACAAAAGATAGAAACAATTACCACACATTTTTATGAAGAAAACAAATGAGGGGACTTGGAGTGTTACACTACATACATAACTTTAATTATCCTCTATTCTTAATACAAACTGTGCATTGTAATTTAAAGCCAATGTGCAGTCACCTATTTTCCATTGCCTCTGAACTGGATTAACACCTGCCTTGACTCCATCCCTTGGGAGGCTGCCAGCATTGTTAAAATTTAATGCTGTATCCCACTGTGTCAGGAAAGACATGCCTCCCCAATCTCACTGTCAAACAAGTGCTTGTCAACATCCCTTAATTATTGTTATTATTAAGAGTGAAGGTTAAATATATATGTTTTGTGAATGGTAATGTCTATCATCTGGTTTAGTTTTGTTAGGTTCAGCTGGGCTACTAGGAAATAAAGATTTAACTGAAAGACGATTTTTGAGTCAGGTCTCTGAGTTCATTTGTTGTTATTTGTAGTGGCTTTTGTGCAAGTTATGCTGCATTTACATTCCAAAATGCTGGTAGAAGAGGAGAGAACACATGTACAACAAACTAGGAAAAATTTCTCTCAGTAAACTGAAAATGAATGTCAAATGCCTGGGACACTATACAGGCAAAGAAGAATACATGTGGTGGTAATCCCCCAGCTGGCCTGGGGGATTTTGGAAAGGTTAAAGTTAGATAGGAACCTTTGTACAGGCGAGAGTTACGGCCGGAGCCGGAATAGGTAACAAAATGGTTTTCCGGTCAGATTTGCTGAGTCGCAGTTGCTGGACATGCGCAGTAGGCAGAGTTATGTAATGTTATTAATGACCAATAGAGGATTATTTATGTAACTTGTAGACCAATAAAGAGTTAACATGTGTAGCCTCAAAAGTGTATAAGAATAGCAGTTTCGTGCATTAAAGGGTTCCAGTTTCTGGATCCATAAAGGTTCGTGTCATTTTTCCCGCCCCGACGACGACAAATACAAGCAACATTTTCCTCACAGACAGGGTGAAGACTATGAGAAAACTGCAGGGAAAGTGGACACAGTTCCGTACCTGATGTCATGTTTTGTACCCAGGCAAACGGTTACTTCTAGGAACTGTGGCCTTGTAACTGGTCATCACAAGATGATGGGTTAGAGAGGGTGTTTTTTTTTTGGCAGTGGAAATAAGCAAATTCTTCTCAGATATAGACAAGTTGGCCTCCAAATTATTGCACAGTTCTTATTTGTTTTCATACTATATGTGGCCTATAAATACAGGCATTTCAGCAAAACAAAATTACTATTTTCACTGTCACATGTCACTAAGAGTGTGCTGTAAATACCTCAGCATCAGGCAAGACACTGGCTCTTGAAGCAGGTACGTTACCTGTGCTGACATATAAGCTCACCACAGTGCTGTTCAACTCCTTACTGTTTCCAGCCTCTCTTCTAGCAGTGTAGCTCCTACCTCATCTTTATATAGTTTCACATCCTGTCTTTCTGGCTCTGGTTCACATTAGTCACTTTTTTTTTTTCTGCATTAACTTTCTCCTCCATTCATGAGTTCAGATGGCCCATGGAGGGAACTGCAAGTCATGGCCAGTGCTGGAGAGAAGAGAAAGAGTTTAGCCAAGAAGGAGGAAAAAAAACCTCCTGTTAAGTTCACTCAAGCTACATTTCTAACAAACTGTCCAATTTCAGATACATTCACTGGAAGTACAATTTAGGTCAGAATGGTCTTCCTTTTTCACCTCCTGCTTTTCATCTTTCTCTGCTCATTTCGTCACCTCCCCTCACATTACATTTTTAAGGCTGTAGTACCTGTGAACTTCAGGAAGTGATTGAACTGCTCAGTTTCAGTACAAAACAGTGCTGCTTTCTGGTTGTACCAAGTTAAGTTTACTGTGTGATCACACAAGTTTCTCATCTGGCAAGAAGAGGTTGGAGGGTTTGTTGCAGTATCTTAATCAGACATTCCCATGAAACTTGTCCCTGCAACCACAGCCTAAAGCTGCCTGTGCCAGGTGGTAATGCCTGACAAATATGTGCCGCTTCCAACAGGATGCTCCACAGCCCTTTGCATTCCTAGGACAAAGCCAGTGGTCCCACCAGCAACCTGACTTGCTACATATATAAATTAGGATGCACTCAAGAACTAGTAGGGAGGCATCTGAGGAAGCAAAAAAACCCCATGCTATGAACCATGTTCCAGTGGACTAGAAAATCTTCTTTGATCAGTCCAGACTGGAACACAAAAATAGTAGAAGTATTTCATAGAATCATAGAATGATTTGGGTTGGAAGGGACCTTAAATATCGTCTAGTTCCCAATGCCCTGCCATGGGCAGGGACACTTTCCACTAGAGCAGGTTGCTCATCCAGCCTGACCTTGAACACTTCCATGGATGGTTCATCCACAGCTCTGGGTAAACTGTTCCAGTCTACTACAGATCTAGCTAATTAGGTGGAAGTTATTTCTAAAAGACAACGCAGTGTAGAGAGGGAAAGTCTATTCATACATATACTGATGACAGGCAGTGGGGAAGCATCTCAGCTTCTACTTGCCGAAGTTTATGGGCCTGATTCAGCGCTGTACACTGATCATTTCCATCCAGCTTGGGTATCAGAAGAGACAATACTCTTGTAAAGTTGTTTTCTGACTTGGAAAAAAAATCTTGAACTTAAAATGTACTGCAAGAAAGAACTGGAAATATGACCAAACTTTTCCATAGTAAACGTGTGTCCTATATACTCATCAGAAACAAGGAGATCTAAGATCAACATCCTTCTAAATTAGAGGATTCAAACCTCTATTTTCCCCTTTCTAGGACAGCAGTGGACATGCTGCTTATCAAATATCCTTTTCAGTCTTAAATGAAGGTGTTAGTTGAATGCAGACACCTCACCAGCCAGGCAGCATGTGAGAGGAGGCTTATTGGACTTCAAAGGCTAAATTAATTCCAAGTGCTGTCTGAGGTCTTAAAATATATGGTCCTAATTCTTGCCCCAAAATATTTACCTTCATTTACGAGGAAGACCAGACCAGGGAAGTGAACTGTCCTAGTTTCCCACGTGGTTGTTTTAGTGACTATTGTCTTCAGTTACTGGGTTGTTTCTCTACAATAATATAAAAGGAAAATGGCAAATTCCAATCCATCCAAAACATTTCAGGAATTTGAAAATAAAGTAACAAGTCTTCTATAGTAATTATCTGCAAGACTTATCATTAAAATAGCCATAAGATTATTTTCCTTATTTTTCAATCAGGAAAGTATAGCTGACTAGACAGTGGCTAGTTTGAAGGATATAGGAAATAAAGAGAAAATAATTTCACAGCATTTAGATAGGGAAAACAAACTGACCGTGTGTATGTGGTATTTTGTTAGTTGGTGCCCGTGAAGAATGGTTGCCGTATTTTGAAAACAATATCTGCTTGTTCTTGAAAACTGCTTCTTATAAACTCAAACAGTAAAACATCTGCCAAATTCTGGGAGTTTCAAAATATTTATATATGAACACTGATTAAGTCAAGAATGATTGTTAATATTCAGAATCCTTTATATTTTATCTAGACCACATATTTTTCTCTTGCAGAAAACAAACATTCATAATTTTTATGCATTAACTCCAACAGCCTATTAATACAGTCTGGTGTTTAAAACACTGGTATAAATTAAGAATATAACTCTATCCTGAAAGCACTCCTTTTCTACATTTCATTGAGTTTACTCCATCAGTTAATACCATTAATATCTCTTTCTTACTTACATAGTACCAGTGATGTTTCCCTCATTCCTTGTATCACTGAGCCCACTGTGGCAATGCTAAACGTTTTCTTTTTAGTACGTATTAAATATGAAACCATCAGTAACTCTCCCTCATGTTTGGTTAAAAACTGAAAGTCATATACATAGTGACTTGCAATCTCACCAAGGTGAGAGACGTTTACAGCTGCAGGTGCTGCAAGCTATTCACTTTAGGTTTTGTTTCTCACCCCCACCCACCCTTAAAAAAGAATTATGTTCTTTTTTGAAACTTCGTTTCCCTTTTTTTAACAGATGATGCTGAATTTGACAGTGAGAGAAAGTATTGGTGCCTGTATTGGATCTTTTGGAGAGCTGTATTTGGCCGTTTGTTACCTCTCTGAGTAAAACTTCATTCATGCTCAGTTTTTTCCCTGGCCTTTTAGAAAGTCCCAGAGTTCTTCTCCCCCAGAGAACTCAGAGGTTCTGGCTGGGCTTCTGCTTAACTTGAATCATCCCATGTTCCTGGGCACAACTTACACACATCTGCTGAAGCAGAGTTATCAAATGCCACCATGAAGAAAAATTTGTGGGATGTAAATGTACATGGTCTTGTCCTCTCTCTAAAAATAAAGTATTTACAGGAAAAATAGTTGGGACTTTTGTTTTTGAAAGCAAACTATGTATTTGGTATGTTCTCTAGGCAAATATTTTATTAATTTGTCTTCTCTTTCTCCATTTTCCACTTTTCATGGTTTCTTTCTAATACATGAATCTCCACTTGGCAGCTTTTTTCCTTTTTGTTACTGAGAGCTGCAAGCAGAACACCTGCTTATTGAACACAAACCAGGGATCACTTATTCTCTGAATGTTGAGGAAAAATAAAATTTTAATGAAAAATCTCAGATTTTTTTCTCCTAGAAGATGTCTACCTTATTGCTGTTATCACTGTTACTCTCCTCTATCTTTCACCTTTTAAGTTATTCTGCTGTTGTGGTTTTATCCTCTGCCCAGAATTTATAGGCAAGGTTTCCAGAAATCATGGAGGAAAAAGGTTCTGAACCTTTTGTTTTCAGCTTATAAGTCTAAAATTAGGTATATATTTTTAAAACTCTGCTCATTCAATTATGTCATACAGAATTATTGGATTAATTCTACATTAAAATATCATGTAATCTTAGATGCAGATTAAAGTTTCACTTTTTGGATATGCAGCAACTACCAAACCTGTTTGAATAAAAAGGTTTTTTATAGACAGATACAAATCAAGATAATTTTTAAATTAAAAAGATAATCTAACTCCTCCGTGTGAAACATATATGTTTGTGCAAGAAAAAGCAAGGAGGAAGAAAAGAGAATATAGAGGCCTTAATTACCTGCTCTTGATTTGTGTTGAACTGCAGTGGTCTCTTAACAGTGTTTTGCTAACCACACTCTGCAGTGATAGCCTGTTTATCCTGGACTGAGTACTGAATAACCCTGCTATCTACTTTAGCACAAATATTGTCAGGGAATGACGTAAGTTAAGGAAAATGAAGATTCCTTAAAGATACCAACAGCAGAACTACAGTCAGCCCTGGTATGGATGGAGCCTGTGGTGTTCTTGACCTTATTCCTCCATTATATGTCCCAGAGAACACATTACGTCTGGGAGCACAGCCTAAAGCCTCAGTAACTCTTTACTAGACATAGCTTTTCTGATTTTCTGAATCCAGGTAACATATAGAAGCTTTCAAAGGAAAAAGGGGGAAAAGCCCTGGGTATAAACAATATAAATATAGTCTATAATAGACTATTCGATACTTTTCCTTCTTCTTGTCCATACAGCTCTTACCATGTCATGGGATTCCCTTCTCTTCAGATGATTTGTGAGGCCATCCCTCATAACTATTGTTTTCTGAATTATCACGGCTTTGGGGTGATAAGGAAAGGACCCGACCAGCCAGGGGGGTTCGTGTACTATCCTCTGAGGTCTA
>JAYRBT010000042.1:18470532-18522240 GCA_036023395.1 Myiotriccus ornatus | reverse complement strand
TCTTGTTTGTTCCATGGTCTCCTGGATCCACACGTGCCTTCCACATCCCGTAGGTGGTTTCATCCCTGTCACTCCCATCACTGAATTACAAATTTTACCATCCCGGTCTACTTAAAGGAGTATTTAAAGCTTGAGTATAATTCTGCTCACATCTACAGGGCTGGGCTGAAAAGGTGATACTTACTATGACATGTAGCAGAAAAGTACGTATGTGCTGTGGTATTTCTTATCAACCCTTTTTCATGTAGCTGTGTTTTGAAATATGATACTCTACACTAAAGTCCATTAAAAGCCAAATTTCTGTGAATAGAGAAAATACATGGCTTGTTGTTCTCAGGGCACTCCTAGTTTTAAACCCACAGTATGTTTTCATTGATAGCACTGTATCGCTCAACCATGGTCAGTCTGTCACAGCCTGTAACCTACCATTCATCTGTCTCTAACTGAATCAGTGTTTTCCTCTATGTTCATTTATGGGTTGATCCTGAGAGGCACAAAGAATCTGCATCTGCAATGAAGTTTGTTACACTTCCTGACAGGATCTGACACTTGATTATTTCTTCCTCTTTTACACACAGTGCATCTGTCTGTGTTGGCTCTCATTTTATTCCAGTGGTTTTCAGTAATAATTATTGTCTCTGATCCTGAATCCTTCTATGTTTAGCATATTGTCTGATTTGTCATTTCCAGTTTTAAATGAAAATCTTGAATGACACTGAATGAAAAATAACCTCCAGTATGAAGGCTTCCTGCTAATTTGATGATAACATCCCAGTTATGTTTCGTGATTAACCTTCTAGCCAAGCATCTTGTTAAATATACAGTGTTCCTATTACATTTGCATTCACAGTGTAAATGGGAACTACATGATGTATGCTCTCTTTCCATCTACTGACCTCACAGGATTCTTCAATCTGCAGTTTTCTTAAAACTTATTTTCAATGCCTTACACTTAGTTAAATTTCTCATCAGTCAAATAAGTGATTAATATAAGCCTAAGGCATGCCACCCTGTTGAAAGTATTTCCTCTTATGATCTGATATTACTGTTCATCTAAATATTTCTCTTCTCTTATGCCACTAAACATTTAGATCAATCCAGAGAGATCCATGCTGTTTATTGAATATATGCCCAAACGGTGAAAGTGTGGAAAGGAAGTTATGGCAAGGAACTGGTGTGAGCAAGGCTACTCTGCCAGGAATGCAGAGCTGGGAGCCAAGCTGGGAGACAAGGGTGACTGAGTCCCATGGGGGCTGGCCACAGCCTGCGGTGTTGATCACTGGTCTCAAGGTTCATTGACAATCCCAGACCAGGCAAGTCACAAGCCAGGGCCAGGGCCAGTCAAGGGAGTTGAATTGGGAACAAAGCAGACAGAGTCAGGAACAAGGCTGGAGACAAGAACACCGGGCCAGGCACTAAGAGCACTGGGATGGGCTAAACTGTGGTCCTGAGCAATCATCATGGATGGAAGAAGCTTTGAGAGTGCCCCTAGGCCTCTGAGAGCAGCCTGGTATTTAATATTTACCTCATCTTTGTATTGCAGTAGCCTTAGAATGCAATAAATATATAATGCATATTATGTAGGGGAATTATATTTTATTTGTTGATAAGTGCATAACACAATGAACACAATTTTCATGTGATTTTTTGCATTAGTTATAGAATAGGAGAGCATATGAAAAAAATAGTTTTTGCTGACATTGTTTCAAGTTCATGGACCTATGTATGGAAGGAGATGTTTATAGAAACTATTGTGATTCATGAGTTAGGCATTCAAATAACTACTTTTTCAACAGAATGTCAATTGCAAAGAGACATCTGTAGCAACTCAATTGTTTGGGCCTCAAGTCCTCACATTATTGTGCTCATAAAATGAATATTTTATTATAAAGCATGATCAAATTTCACTAGTATCTCATTTTAAGTAGCTGAAATACCTGTGCCTAGGTATAAAATCTCAATTAATCTGTTAGCTTAAGACTTTAATATTTAAACTTGAAAGATATTTTTGGGTTCTCACTATCATACAAATAAACTTCCATAATTCTGTTCTTTGATGAAACAATAAGTTTCTTTGGGAATAGTAGAATTAACAATTTTGAATGCTGCATCCCCCTTGTGATAATTATCCAACTACAGCAAATCCTGTTGGGATACTGACTGGATTCACCCTGTATCCCTTATAACAGCACTGGAACAGTTCATTTTTCTGCTGCCTAGCCCTTACCTAACCTTGATCATAGAATCATGGACCACAGAATAGGCTGAGTTGGAAGAGACCCACAAAGATCATCAAGTCCAACCCTCACCCCTGCACAGGACCATGCCCAAGAGTCACACCTTGTGCCTGAGAGTATTATCCAAATGCTTCTTGAACTCTGTCAGGCTTGGTGCTGCAACCACTTCCCTGGGGAGCCTTTCCCAGCCATCCTCACCCTCTCTTTCATTGAACTCTACTGTGTTAATACAGCTCCTCTGAAGTCTTCATGGATGGGTGCAAGGTGAGTGACTGCACAGATGAGAACAAAGACTGTAAAGTGGTAGATAGTCTGTTGGCTGCACCTCAATAACGAGTCACACCATTTAAGTAGAGATGGAAAGAAAATATTTTTTTTAAATGTTGTTCATTTCTAATGAAACATGGAATTATTTTTTCATTTCTGATTATCTTTTCATTACTATTTTTTACCCCTTTTTATACATTCTTTGTATTTAAACACCTCCTAATAAAGAACAGAAAGTAAATTTTTAAGTAGAAATTGATCTAAACTTGGGCTTTGAGGGAACTTCTGAAAACTGTTCATTCTCTCCTATTTTTACTTTCTTTCTTCAGAACTAGATCCAAATATCATTGATGTGCTTGCTATTCCTGTACCAGACAATTTGGAGTTCACAGTAAGTGAAAAAACAAAGGTTAAAAATATTTTCACTTTTTTATCCCTTTGCTTTACTGCACAACCCACTGTTTAATAACTAAGTTACCTCTTACCTCCTTTTCTCTCAAGAAGGGTCTAAAGAAGACTTAGGCAATTTAAGAATTTTCACAATGACTTGGCAAGCATATTGGCTTTAGTATGTATAATGAAGTTATGAAACCAATAAGATTCAAGTTCAGCATATTTAGCTCACACGGCATTGTATTCTTGCGGTAGTATAACGGAATATAGGAGGAACGGCAAATTTTGAATTATTCAGAAATTGTGATTTTATGCATCATAATTTACCATACATCTATTTTTTTCTCTCAAGATTTTTCAAAATACAAAAAACCTTTGCTATCCATCTTTGAATATTAAATTTGTTTGTGAATCTATCTGTCCTCTCTAGCAGAATGTAAAAGTATCTGGTGGTGAAACTAGCTTTTCCTACATTAGAAAAATACTTCAGCTAAGCTCTGGGAAGACTTAATAAATTAGTGTCTTGGATTAGTTTGCATGTTTGCAGTTTTCTCAGCATTTAAAATTACCTATTTATCCAGTGTCTAAATCTTCAAATCCACAGTTCATTTTTAAATTCACGAAGTTCTAAGCTTAATGTTTTTATCATGACAGTTTCTGTTCCATCATGAAAGTTCTGTGACTTTGGTAAACTGAATCCAGCATTTTACAGTTAAACTTGCAAATTATTAATATTATTATTATTATTGTTATTACAGATGGTCTAACTGCCTAAGATAAGACAAACTTGGTGTTCTGCAGAGACAGAACTAGAGACTCTGCAGTACTAAAGAACATAATTTCAGGCTCAGTTCCATTAACATTCACTGGTATCTGCAAGCTCTAACTGAATTTGAGAACTGAGTCAAAATAGAATGACAAAGGAAAGCCTGGAGAAAGGTAGTCTGATAGTCTTCTGGCCAATTACTTCCATTTAGTCACTTGTGTGTGGAGAACTGGAAAAGTGGTTCTTGTAACAATAATTTTATATTTCAGTGGAATTATAACTGACTGTCTGCAAGACTCAGGAATTACCTCTTAATAGATACTTTGTATTTGCACAAGCATACTTGCTTTTCATTTAAAAGAAAGAATTTCATTTGTAAGTGTCTGTGCTTTTATGAGTGTTCTTAAAAAAAGAAATAAAAAAATATGAATGCCACTTATCCTACGAACAAGACTATAAAACCTAAAGTAACCTGACTTCTTTTGGGACCAAAAAGACTGAAATTTTCTTATTTTTTGCAAGACAGTATTTGTATTCCTCTGCATGTGTCTTACACAACTGACGCTGGATCAGATGGACATATGGCTGCAATGACCGCAGTAGGGAGTTGCTGTATCAGTCCTTCAGATAACTGGTGGAGCAAGACATCAACTCAGGTATGATGCAGTATTGTAGTAGTAACTGTAATATGTGGTGATGGAGTATTTAATTTAGGGGGTTTATTTATTTATATAACCACCTACACAGATAGTTATGAATAGATTTTTTTGTTTCCTCAGAAGCCATTTTCCACCTTCAAAGAAAAGATTTGCATAGAAAAATACCCTTAACAGGAAAAGCCTAAACACTCACAAGGGTCTGTGTCTCCAGTTCTGTTACTTACTGTGTAGGATTTTCCTCACTGCTCTGAATACTTGGTGACCCTGTTAGTTACTGGAAGAAATTCTGATCTCAATTACACCATCATTAACAACACAGGTTGATAGCTGCTAATGATGTGCTTGATTCAGCACAATGAAAATTTGGGAATTTTGGTTCTAAAGTGAAGAATATTTTAGAGCCAAGGTGCATTTTGTATTCTGTCTGTAATACACCTTGTCCAAAGAGTCTATATCTCTTTCTATAACAAAACCTTTCACCCTGAGGTAGGTTTTCTGTTCAAGACGGATGAAATGACAGAGGATACACACGTACTCTCTATATGGAGACTGATGTTTCTTCTCTTACTTCTGTTAAAATTACAGGGAGCTATGCAGGCTGCAAACACATGGAGATTTCTCCAAACATGGAAACAGTATAACTGGTCCTTCTCATTTTCACTAGATGGTGCTGCAGAGTAGTTTTCTGAAAAATAAATAAATAAACATAAACACAAAGCAAATTGTTCCCAGAAACTGCTGGTTTATATTTCACTTTTATAATTGTTAAAATAATGGAACAACTATTAGAGGGTGAAAAAAATCATAGTCAATGTAGGTGTAATGGAATTTGGATTCACAAATAGTCCAGATGTCTAAACTCAAGTCCTTTACAGAATTTATATGTCAACCAGATTGTAACTTTGGAAAATAAAATACTAGGATTGTAATAAGAATATTTCAGGACAAGTTTTTCATTGTGTCTTGCAGTGCATTGCCATGGGAAATCATTCATCCTCTCTTTAAATACCGAAGCTAGTGTCACTGTAGAAGTGTCACACAGCATGGTGTCTTCCCGAGTTAGCTATCTGGGATTCATAATTAGGCTTTCCTGTAGGCACTCTTTCAGATTTCTCTCTGGTATTCTCTGACAGGCCCAAGCTAAAGTTCAGTAACCACAAGAACACAAAACATTTTCATTCAGAAACACTGAGAAGGAGAATGTGCCTTTCATAACATAAGAACTAAAAGGCTTGAATAGATCTCCAGCAATCGGGAGGTGAAGATAACTTGTCTTCAGCCTGAGGGGATGCAAGTGGGCACAACCCATGTCCACACAGAATGCTATAGGCTAGGGAAAAGAAAAGGTGAAAGGAGGAGAGCACTCATCCCATTGCTGGGGTCACATCAGTGTGCAGAGAGAAGAAAGGACTTGTGAGGGATGGAAGCATGGGCACAAAATACAGCTTCATGTTGTAGCTTATTGAGGAGAACACTCACTGGGAAGAAGTTTGAGAAAGAGAAGAATCATTTTGGATTCTGTTTCAAACATTGCTGATGCTATTTGCATTAAACAGTTTTACATAAGTATGGAAGTTGCTAAGGACAAGGACTAGAGTTCAGGCTTTCTGGAGATGTACATGCTCAGGTTCCCTCCTGTGCTCTCCCTTGTGTTCTCTTCCTTGTCTTGCAGCTACATCCCAGGAGCAAAAAGTTGATTTTGGCCTTCTCAAATAGAGATGTGAAAGAAAAGGAGAGCCTTGAGGCTTACGCATTAATTTCCATAGACCTCTCTAATTCAGGGCTACAGGTGAATAGATGGGGGAATTCTGAGATAGCCATATTTTTCTTTAACATTTTTAATGACTGTTTTCCCTTTTTAGTGTACCATGCATGTGCACTGCATTCTGAGGTATCTAACTAATATACTATATGGGGAATACAGGTATTTGACTCATATCCTATTTCAGTAACTGGGAATCTACTAAGAACAATAACCAAACCAGTATGAAATTCTGGTGAGGAAATTTTAGTTGAAACACCAGGAAAAAAAATTCTGTCTGAAAATTGTATTTATTTTGAATAATATTCTCAAAAGAAAGAAATACATCTATGGGATTTCCTCCCTAGACAACTTTTAAAATTATATACATAAAATCCATTAGACTAGTGCTGTTTAATTTTTTTTCTTCTGATTTTTATTAAGTCCTAACTGTTATGAGTTCAAGTTGCTGTACATCTCAGGTGTGACTCCCTTTTTTGTGCTTGTGTTGTTTCTTTTTCCTTTGACAATCATAGGAATAAATATTAATAATTATTATTATAACAGAATTATTTAGTAGCAATCTGCCCATCTATATTGAAATCAGGGTTAAAATCAGTTTAAGAAAAATTGACGGTATGTCCTAATATTTCTGGGAGGCTAAGTATTAGGAAATATACTGCATATCTTTGAACCAGCACACAGGGGAAAAATAATACATCCTTTTACATGCAATACCAATACAAATTCAGGCACAATGCAGGCACATGTAAAGCAGACACACATATGTCTGGTGTAAGAATGACACACAGAAGCTGATTTCTCCCCATTGCCTGTTTTAAATCTGATTCCATTAATTGCCAGCTGGCTGTGAGCTGGAGGAGGGCTGTCAATGAAGATGGCAAAAACAGATTCATCCCTTTATTTAATAAGGATGGTTCAGTACACAGAGTCTGCACTATGCATTTATTCATGCCCTTTTCTAATTGGCCTGTTCAAATTGTAGAAGATTATATGATTTTAGTTAAATTATATGGGAGGGAGAAAAACACGAAGTAAGAGAGAGAGAGGGGGAAATACATTACTAATTTATATATTGTTTTAATTTCCCTAAATGGAGTGAGATATTTTTAAATGTTTAAAGTTAAAATGAAAGACAACTGAGAAATATTTTGACTTACTCTTAATTCCAAACTGCTATCACCCACTGGAGTCTGGAACATAAAGAAAGCTACATCATTTGTAAACTAAGAAAGATAGAGGACATGCTGACACAAGGAGACTAAAAGGAGCAGTAGTTTAAAAATCTAAGTTTTTAAAAAAATATTAAATTCAGATTTTAATTGGCTCAGTGAAAAACTTGCACATTCTCTCCAAACTATAACACTGGTTGTATTTTATGTGAAACCAAAGAAGGTCATTCTCCCAGAATTACATCTAAAAAGTCATTCAGGTATTTCTTAAAGTCTAGAGAAATAAGGTCATACTTCAGTGACCATATGTTTAATCCTACTGCAAAACTGTTTGGTAAGAGGACAAGTCTTGGGTCCTGAGCAGGATATTTGGCTGTTGTTTTGTGTAACAGATCCCTGATTCAAGCTACAGACAGATCACAATTCGTGGGATGAAAGCTAAGTCAGACCTACCTTTCTCAGCCCTCTAATACAGTTAAATACTTAACATACTTAAAATGAAAATATGGAGGAAAAGAAGGATATCACTCAAGGATGTTAGTTGTGTGCGTGTGAGAAAACGGCAATGTACCAATGCCATGCCTGACCATAAAGGCTAATTTCTTTCACTTTGGACTGTTCCTTAATTTATACGATATTTTTTCTCTTCCTTGTATATGTAGAAGTTGAGTTCTGTCTGATACATATATCCCTCAGCTACTAGTTTGGAAAAATCTTCTACTGTGAGGGAAACCTTTCTGTTCAATGCAGTGTTGCCACTTTAGGCAAGACATTCTTCCAGTTTAGTAGGGAGCAGTACTGTACTATAAGTTGTCTTGGAAATATGTGACAGAGTTAAAATTTTGAAGATACTTTACAGGTAAATTTAAAAAAAAAAGAAAAAATAGAAAAGTTGGTTTCAAAATTTGAAGAACTAACCACACTATGGAACTGAGAAGTGTTTATTCTGTCCTATATGCTCAACCTTCTCAGTGAACCACTGATATTTAAAGAGCTGAAAGTATAACTTCAGAGGTAGTAAGGTCTTTGGGGAAATACAAGAGATTTTTAACTACTTGTTAATAAAAAAACTTCAACAACATGATATTTAGAATATTTAATAAACTGTTAAGAATTTAATATCCAGAAGGCACTTAATGTTTAGTGTATTATTTTTGTATTTGGATGATATTTTTCCCTGCTTGTGAAAACAAAGAAAACAAAGGTGAAAAGGAAAAGCAATTTGAAATATAAAGATTGAAATGCCTTGTCTCCCATGTTCTCACATGTCTATGAAATCTGCCCCCTCACTAGTATTTGGCTGTTGCTATGTTCAGTGATGATTAATAAGTGTAGCAGAGTAACATTTTGTCTAAAATGAAATTATGAAGAATCTGGCAATTTCTTTAAATCGTCTAAAAATCTTCTTTAGGGGTTGGACTTGATAATCTTAGAGGTCCTTCCCAACCTGGCTGATTCTATGATTCTTTATCACTGATATATTTCAAAAGTGGTTGACTTTAAACGTGTGGCAGCACCTTTGAACCACTCAGGTTTTCTGCAGATCTGTGCCCAGCCTTACATTTATCTACACAAGTATGAGAGTAAGAGACATATTTTTTTATTTTAAATGAGGTTTCACAATTGCATGGTTATTTAGAAATGCCCATTTGTACAGCTACACATTATCAATGCATAAAATATTCCAGTAATAAATTAATTAACTAGGTATAATTCCAACATTATTATAGTTTTAATTTTATCTGAAATCATTACTCAAGAGTGCATATTTATGCACAAAAAACTGTTTATGTCTTGGCAGAATGAAATGCCAAAAATAAGAATTCTGCTTTGTTGAGCAGCGTGCAGGTTTGGGTATAAACACTGTGTTCCTTTTACCTACCCTTCTTGCACAGAGCAGGGTTTGACACCACTGATGTGTATGGCTGGTTTCAATAGTCCTTGATGTCAATAGGACCTTTTCCATGCACTTAAATGGATATAGGAAAAAGAGGACTGGTTCCATATTTACAAAATATATCCTGTTAAATGACTCAAAGAATAGTTTACCATCTGTTTTGCAGGATGCTGGTCTTTTCTTCTAAATTATTTATTTTCCTGCCATGTCACATCTTTAGGACAATTACCTAAGAGTCTGCTGCAGTGCCTGCAAGCCGCAGCATACTCCACAGGATTCCCCTATAGACATTCCACAGGCAGAGGCCTTACACGGCATAACTGGCTGCAGTGAGTAACTTGCCACAGCAAATTACCCAGGGAAAGTGTTGAATTTTCTATACCCATCTTTAAGATTAAAATGTCTCTCAACAGAGACCAAAGGACTGTGTAAAAGCAGTGAGAACTTTTAATCTGAATTTCATAGCTGGCTGTAAACTCCAAATCATGAGTTTATTACACAGCTTTTCCCAGAACTGGTGTATTGATTTTAGAGGAGGTATTAAGAGATCGAACTGCATCTAACTTCTGTGGAGGCAGTCCTGCCAAGTCAGACACAGTATGTCTGTTCCAGGTCAGACCCAGTATGTCTGAGTCTGGAACTGCCTGCCTGTACTCATCTGCAAATAAATTTTAAAAAACCTGCCTTCTATAGTTTCGAAAGTTCATTAAGTCACAAAAGCATCAGCATTTTTTTGGAAAGGGAGGGGAAACTGCAAGTAAACTTTTGATGGCAAAGCACAAATGAAAAAAAATTAATAATTTTGCAACCTTATCAAACAAATGATGAGTGGGAGGGGAACGTCTAATAGCCCTAATGTGAGAAGGGTTTGTCTCTCAAGTCTCTTTGTGACTCTAACCCAGTAGCAATGTCTCATTTTTCACTGAAGTGTATTCTGTAGTTTTTGTTTCAAAACACTAATTTAATGATTCCAAAACTGCTATGGGCATTAACCAGAGCTTTTGGATGAGCTGTAGCAATCATGTTAGCCTGGGGTAAAATGCACTAATTGCATTTCACCATTGCCTGAAAATACTTCATTTACGTACTTCCAAACTGTAGTTTGGTCTTTCATAATTGAAAGGAAGAGATAAGAAAAAGAAACAGAGAAAAAATTGATCACTGTTATGAAGTGCCTTTTTTTTTTTCTTGTCCTTACTGATTTTATCCAACTAGTAGCTTTCAATCCCAAAACCAGTGTTTCCCAAACAAGTCAGTTGTTTATGAACAGTTGTGAATTAACACAAATTGCTAGCCCATAAGGAACTGAGGTACTTTTTCCTGTTTTTCAGAGTTTGTAAAGGATAAAATCCTGGAGCCTAATGTTTTCTTGAGTGAGAAACATCATCCTTCCGGAAGCAGACATGCTTGTTTTCTGTCATTAAAATGGTCTGGAGAGAAAAAATTTAATTGTTCCTGTCTCTTCAGGTTTAAAATAGATCTCTGAAGCTGTTGGCATAACCTGGTGCACCTCTGTATCATTTACTGTCAAGAGAACATTACTTTCTGCAGTAAAGTTCAAATTAGAGAACACTACATTTAGAAAGGAAACAGATAAAAGTATAAGCTTTTTCTCCCTTGTTATTGTATCTTGAACTGACTGAAGTTTTAGTGTTTTAAAAGCTACTCAGATACCTAGAAAAATGAGACACTAATGTCTAAACAGCATGGAAATCTTTTCTTTGTTGATCTTCTCTCTATTTTTTGTTGACTTTTGTTGTTTTATCTATTCTGTGCTGTCTACTATTCTCTTTAAAATAAATAGAGGGTGTTTTTATTATTATTTTATTTATTTTATTTTATCTAACATGCATGTTTTTTAAATCCTCTTTATTTGCCATTCAGTTATTTTTAGAGAGTCTCTGACAAGAAGAGGACTTGCTAGTCTCCTTGACCCCTACTGAGATGAAGGAGATACTAAAAGTATCCACTCAGACTCCTCAGTGGTGGCTTATCCAAAAAGAGGGAGGTAAGAATTACGATGTCCTGATTATGAGACAACTCGGAAGGACGGGGATAGACCTGAGATTAAAGAGGACAGACACCAGAAGGACACCACTGGACTCTAGGAGCCTCTTCATATTCATAGAGCAGGGTTGGCCGAGTTTGTGGTTAAATGAAGTTCCCTAGTTGACTTCTGCCTGCTTCAGCCACTCTTGAGTGAAAGCTACGGAAAGATCAACTGTACTTAAGGAACTTGTTGAAAGACTTCTGTTGAATTAACTGTATTTTAAAGTTAAAAACCTACTATTTTTGATTACTGCTGTTAGAGGTCTGTGGCAGACAAGTTTGTGATGGTCCAGAACTCTTAATGTTTTATGTCCCCTGTCCATCAGTATTCAGGAAGGTATGAAATGGAAAACACATAGTCTTTAATATTAAAAAAAAATTCTTGATAGTGGTAAAGGTGAAAAATCTGTTTTTTATTTGTTCTAAAGCCCCTTTCCATGTCCTTATTGTTTGTCCATTTCTCAAAGTGAAGAAAAACTGTTTGCTTTCATTTTATAACTCTTTAAAGTTACCAGAGCTGCAAAAGGAGGATGCAATATAAACAAAAACTAAGTACAAAAGGAGAGATATATAAAAAACCTGTAGGTTTGAGAACTTATTTTTTTACTATCTGTTACTTCCACACGATGACTTTAGAGGATTCATAACCTAGGTTTGTCTTCCATGTTCCCAGTTCACTATATGCAGAGAGAGAAGTTGAGTGGGATCTGCTGAGACGAATATACCAAGTAGAGCAGCTACCTAACCTATATCTCACATCTCTGGTGGGGTATGCCTGTAGCATTCAGCAGTATATCTGTGTAATGTTATGTTCAGTGTCCTATTCTCTAATCTTAGGCATTTATGTTACATGTTTAAATTTAGATAGTCAGCTCATTGAAATGTTTATCTCACCTATCCTGTTCTCTAGAAAACTAAAGTAATAGTCTGGCAGCTGAAGGACTTGATCAGGAAGTTAAAGATCTTGGGTCCTTCTCCATCTGAGCACTGTTACACAGTTTGTGTGGTAAAATGGATGGAAAATGTTCAAAAGGGAACAGGGTTTCCACTTGCTAGATGAGTGGTTCTTTCACTCATCAGAAAAACTGAAGCTCTGTCTCACATTCATTTTCTTTCTTTAGATACCATTAATTTTGTTTCTTTATTGTAACAGCATCAGCTAGAGAGAAGACAGTAATGTTAAATAAGTCACTTCAAGTTTGATCTTTAGGATAATGGAAAGCCTGAGGATAGTCAGGACAGATCAGACTGAAGACTTGGATTATGTATAACTTCACACTCCTTGGGTGAATTATCAAGTACTAATTTTATTTTATGAAACATGGGTTGTCGTTCTTTAGATGTACTTTTGAATGGAATTTTCTACATATGTTGTGCTTTTTTTAGAACTAATTATATAGTAGATAAATTCTCTAAATCCAGTCAAGCAAAGACTCTCATAGAAAACTAGTTTGCAATCTATACATTTTGCATGGTAAAAAGTGATTGTGGTGAATCTGCTTTCTATGTCCTGTCTTCAACTATCTGTGAGCTAGATCTAACCTGGAAGTCATATTGCAGTGACTACCATGCCAAAAAGCTCAAAAAATTAAGCACTGCTGAGTGGCAAAGTTTATTAGCTTGGGCTTGCTGCCACGCTGACACAAGTATGCAGCACCTGGCCAAGTCAGAGGGCAGGCAGGAAGCGTCTGGATCTGCCTTCAGAATGCCTCGCTGACATACTCTTAAAAGTGCTAATGGGAAGGCATGGGTGGTAGCATCTTTAGTTCTACATCACTGGAATTACGGCTGTGGAAAAAAAAAATATCCAAGTGCTTGAAAGAGCTTGGGCTGGAAGAAGTGGGAAATAACGACCTTCAGTCTGCGACATAAGGAAGCCTACAGAAAACTATGACTAGAACTGCTGTTATTGCACATTTCTTAATCTAAGATAAGTCACTATAGAGTGTAGTCCTTTGCAATTTGTGATATTGGTGGATGCCCTAGTCACTGCTAGAGTACTTTTCTATTTACTGTTCTCAGGGTACTGCAACTTTCATAAACAGGCCTTGCTATCAGTTACCCACATTTGTATTGCTTTGAGATAACTGTAATGTATTTAACTCTGTGTAGGACTGCCCACTTAAAAAATAAAGATGAAGCAGAAGGTGAATGTTATATACCTACTATAATATAGCACGTCATAAACAAAGGCATTTGTCCTTTTGGGAATTTTTAAACCTGAATAAACACTGTGTTACTGAAGATAAGTGAAGGTCCTTCCTTATAGGGTACTATATCGTTTTGTTATACGTGAATGGTTAGGTATGCACAAATTGCTATCTATTATGTCATTTTAAAGTACCAGAGAATAGGTGGTTAATAAATCAAACATAGCAGTAAGTGAATTTTGAATACATGAGTGTAGTGCTTGCATAAGCCTCCACCATAGAGGAATTTATAATATTCCAAACTCCTTTACAGGTATGTTAGTAATTTTTCCAAACCAAAATAAGCTGCTTTAATGAAGTCAATAAGTGCAACTGAGTCGTGGCAAAGAGTGTCTTACAAGTCACAAAAGTCAAATAACTTCCAGAACAACATTATTGAAATCTGTTTCGTTAATTCCTAATCTTGAGCTTATATCCCCAGCTACAGATTTAAAATTTGTTGTCAATGCACTTAATATCTTAACTTGAAAGCTTATTCTTTCAACTAGACACACATAATTGATTATGAAAACCTATTCACTCTGATTTGTCTATAAACCTGATTTACATCATCTCTTCAGACATTTTATTTTCTTATAAGTTTTCATTTCTTTAAATTCCTTCCAATTTTACAAATTTTAAATGTAAATATATCTGAAAACCACTGTTTATCTTACGTTAGTGGAAGGTACTTTTATTATATAAAATACAAGTACTATTCCTTGTGTTTGATATGTATCTGATATACTCCTGGGCTGATTTAGAAAGTAATAATTTATAATTTGGAATCAATGAGAAAATCTCTATTTAATTTTCATTTTATCAGACTTTCACTGAATCTGTTTGGTAGATTTTTTGGATATGACTAATCTAAGTTTGTTTCAGTACTTTATTTCTCAGTGCTTTTTGAAGGACACTACTCCATATGATGCAATATAAAAAACACTTGGATAAAAGCACTTTCATCTCATTATTGAAATAAAGTCTGTGTTCAACCATACTGATAGAGAAAAAAGAAACCTCTTCTTTACTGACTTGCTGAAGTCGTAAGTAAACTGTGGCACTTTAAAATTGTAAGTACAGAAGGCATCTGCTTTACTGAAAGGTTAACAAAAGGTGGCAGGTTAAACTGCTCAAGACACATATTTGGAAACAGGAAGAGCCAGAAATCTCACCTCTTGGGCCGCTGCTTGAACCACTAGACACAGGCCCATCTATAGTTCAACTTTCTGTCAAGCCTTGTGTCTGTAATTAATCTTTCCTTTAACACAGAAGAAACTCCCTATAGACATCTATGATTTATTTCTTGGAATCCCGCCTTCTGACCCTTTCCTGGAGGTCCTTTGCAACTTGAAATAATTTCAATTCATGCACCGAAGACATCATTACATTCCTTACTGATGAGATGTCATATACTTACAGGCACTAGTAATTTCTTACATGGCATGGCTCAATAAAACCTAGCAAAGTGAAAAAAAAGGAAATAAAGGAAAGGAAATATAAGCCTTCAGCAACTTTATAGGCAAAGGCATCTCTGTATATAAAATCAACCTTTTAAATATGTATCGATCTTCATGTATTGATGACTAAGATTAAAAAAAATCTATAAATTTTGAAGTGTCTAGTTTGAAATCATAGTATGCACATTTTACAAGCTAAAGCATGACTTTTAGAATATTATCAGTATGTGCATATTTTATATCTATGTTTGGTGCCGTTCACCTGCTTATGATCCTGAGTGAGAACTGATGGCTGAAATGAAGAAGCTTGGGGAGTATCTGAGGTATGTATCAGGAAATTGAAAGCTTCAGATAACTCACCAAAATCTGTCAGACTGTCCTTAGCAAAGGACCAGATTTTGCTAATTCAGTGTCTAAAATGCTCATGCAGAGGTTAAGTTTTCCAAATGAAACTTCAATTTGTTGGCAGGGCAGTTATGGGGAAATCCCTTGCAGCTGTTTGTACCAGACTTGGCCTGTAGTATATGTTCAATAAAGGACTACAGTTTCCACTGCAGCTTTCAGAAAGTAAATGTTCACTACGACCAAATTATGTATAATGCACTAAAGACTACTTAATTTATGTAGTGCTGTTCTTGATTCCAAATTCTCCACCATATGAAATAAATGCAACCATTCATAATAAAGTATATTGTAAAAGTAATTTTCTACCAACCAGGAAATCTTTTAAATATCTCTTATGTATAAGCTGATCTAACAAGAACAGAACAAAATTAAATTTGCTCTAAACTAGTCTGTATTTGTCTGAAGTGTAGCAAGGTAACAAATCCACCTTACTGTTGCGAAGTGTCTGATTAAATCAGAAGAACAGCATGATCTTCGATGTTAAATAAATAGAAAAATAGTTAATTTAAATAACAATGATAATTTTTCTCAAGAGTAGTTAAAAGCAAATCAGAAGCGAAAAGGTTTTAAAAGGGATCATTACAGAGGATGCTGGCAACATGATCCATGATCCCAGAAACAAATTTATAAAGCTGTCAAGTAAGGAAGTACTACATTGAGATGGGTTTTTATTTTGTACGTGATTCCTAAAAGGTATTTGTTGATGGCTTTATGCTGTCATTTTACTTCTTGTTGCTGAAGATAGAAACTGAATGATGGATCAGAGAGGATGCACATTTCTTATTCTGTTTAAGAGTCAAAAGCATTCACTATTCATGCATTCTCAATTCATTAATCTATCTGCACACTAATTTGCATGCTTTGTTCAAGGGAAAAAATCGAGTTGGTGGTATGTCATTATTTTTCTAAAGGTGCATGAATAATTTGTGGTGATTGAATTCCTTCAACAAATTAGATTTTTTTTTTTCTGTTACTAAATGTCAAGACAAAGTCACAATTATTTTTCCATCAGTAGTTCCTCTAATATTCGGTAGTCAAATTTTGTTGGAGGTACTTAATCAAAGAGAAGGTCATAAAGTTTTGTTTTCTCTTCATAAATGAACCCTCTCAAGAAATGTATTCTGCCTGTCACATCTCTTCCTCTTATGTGATAGATTTGTAGAGACGTAAGGTGTGTGCTGTCACATTTTTGAAGATAATGCTTTTGTCCTGGTCCCTTTGACTGAAACTGGAAGAACTGGAGCAGAAAAAAAATGCACCTGTTTCCAATTTCCATGGATTCAAATAGGGTTTTTTTTCCATATAAATAAAGACTAGTCATTCCATAATACTGAATTTTCAGATCAGGATGAACAATCACCACCATCCCCCCTGAAATATAAGCAGTGTATTTGAAGATTATTGTAAAGATTATTCAGATTAATTAATATTTTTCCAGTGGTAATATAATGAACTTATTATATAGGTGAAATTTCTGAGAGTAGCAAAAAAGTCCCATCCCCAGAAAAAACACAACTGCTTTCAAAAAATCAGTTATGTGGTGAAAAATGCTTCTCAGGAAATACATTGGTTTGTATTCCTGCAGCATCTTTTCAGTGCAACTTTCAAACCCCAAAATTGTGGCTCTGTTTTATCTCACTAAACAAAATTCTAAAACATGGAAAACTGTGGGGGAAAAAATTGAAAAGAGAATTTAGGCTTCCAGGACCTATTTCCTCTGCTGGGGTCTTTTGGAAGTGAAAACAAACTAACAAACAAAACACTGGGTTAAGACTAGCAAGCTTTCTGGTAGAGTGTTGAGCTGTTAAGTAGCTAGTCAATTCAAGACTCATTTACATGAGCTTAAGGATTTATAGCTGGTCATTCCCTAGAGACTAAGCTGGTCTTTTTAACCAAAAGCATAGATGTGATTTTACAACTTTATTATGGAAATGGCTGTAGTTCACACTGTAATTACTGCCTGGTCTTTTACAGACATAGCTTCCAGAATGCTTTATAGCAACTCCTTCATCAACACACTATGTAAGGAAATTGCGCTTTTCTTTATGTGTTCCCGTGTTCTCAGTTTGGCGATTACATTCACATCATGGGGATTATACCGTGTCAAACTTATTAATTTTTACAAAAGAAAGAAAAAAAAACAAGAAAAGAAATAAATCTATTGATATACCCATGTCGTAAATGCTCACATTACCTTTAATGGCCTCATAGTGCTTTGAGCTAAAACCACTTTTTTTTTTTTTTTGCTACGCTTTTGAAACTATCTTGGGCTTTATAAATACCTGTTCCCTTAGCTAGACTTCCCTATGATCCTGGGCTTCAAAGTTTGGCTTTGTAAGGAAACCACACTGTCTCCCTGTCTCGGCGTGCAATCTTTCCTGTCACCCGCTCTGGGGGCCTGCTAAGCGTGGCTCACTGCACACAGATTGTTTGTGAAGCTGCCAAACGGAAGCCAGCAGCTCAGTTCAGCTGAAAGAGATAAAAACAACATTATTTCATAGCTATAAAAAAATCACAATTGACTTGTAAATGGTGCCTTGTACAAACAGTGTTTTTCTTCAGGAAAAGAATAGGTCCTTCAACTAAGCCTGAAACATCTGTATTGTTCATTCACCTCTTGTGCAATGAGTTGCTATTAATATCTCTGCATTATAAAATCTTTCTATAAATAACATCTGAAATCTACTCCAATAATACCCTTTGCCCTTCATTGCTTTCATTGGGATGTTTGTATATTTACCATGAAAGAACAAACAACTTTGGGTAAAAAAGGCTATGACTATATTCAATGATTCAGTTCCTGGTATGGCTTTCATTTTGTGGGAGGAGGAGAAGGGAGAAGAAAGATATAAACAATAAACATATCTCTGGCTTTCTCCAATGCTCTAGCTAGACTAACAGGCAAACAGACACAGCTTGACAGACAGATGATTATCTTATCAACCGTAACCATCTTGGAAAGAGTATATCCAAACCTCCTAAAATAGCTAATTAATCGGGAACTAGTCCCTCTGTTCTCTTGATATGGGAACTTTTCATAGCAGATGGTCTGTTCCATGATACCAACTATATTAGTTTTCACATCTTCTTGAAGTGGAAGAAGTCATTTAACAAGCCCTTCCAAATCAATGGTTCCAATAGGAAGAGACTGATGGTTTATCTCAGGAGATAAAGATATGACAAGGGGTTTAAAAGTTTCAATTGTAATTTTGAGTCTTTTAGTTTGCATAATGGTTTTGTGTTATTTCTTTTGTTACTTTATTTTCATCTCTGAGTCTGAGAAATACACTGTTTGCTCTTCTCTGCTTTTATTGACAGTAATGTTTTTGCAAGAACAAAGCTAAATAAACTAGATTCTGTCCATTAGTTGTTGTTAATCTGAAAGCAAAAATTCTTTCTGATTTTTAACTTCATTGTACTCCTCTACTCTATGTCTCAGAAGACGCTACATTTTTTTTAGTTGAGAACATAATAAGAGATGTGACTACTGATTTTCCTATCTTTAGACTAAAGAATTGGAAGAAAACAGATTCATTTGGAAGACAGAAGATTTCCTCATTGAACTCAGTTTTGCCTTCGTTCACACTGCTCAGTTCACTTTTCACTGCTGCATTAAACCTGACTTTATAGGTTGTGGTAGATCTCTCTCTGAAGAAGTTCTACATAAAGTCAATACTAACCTGTTCTGCAGCTGTTTGTCACAGTTGTTTCTTTTCCGTGGAAGAAAATACTTTTTTCATTCTGCTTCCTTCCTTTCAGATGGTTTCCTACATGCAGGATCATAAAATATTTTAAGCTTTTTAATCACTCCAATGGTTTGTTATCTCATCATGGTTCCTCTGGGTATCTCTGCTGTGCACCTAGAGGAAGCACGTGTTTGTATAAGGTAACAAACTTGAGAAATGTGATACACTTCCTGAGCCTCCTTTTTTGATTACATATTGAAAAAAACCAACTCAGTTGAGTATCAAATCCCACAATGGTACAGTAATGCAGTATTACAGCTACATCCTACGCTTTTAACCCTGTTTTGTAAGAGATCTCACTTGCAGAGGCATAATATATATAATGTTGAAGGAAACCAGTGTAGTAGGGACAACATACGTAATTTTATCTGTTGTGCCTTTAGAGGATTCAACTTGCAAGCATCACATTTCTTCTAAAGACATTCCATTGTGCTTAGATGTGTGTGTGCATGCAAGTGCTTGTGGAAACAAGTTTTTTAAATGCTTCAGTCTGCACTGCAACTCTGTGATTCCAAGACTATCTGCAACTCAAATAGGTTAGGAGATCCCAATTCCTTCTTTTCACACCTTCATCAGTCAGCTATGTTATGTGCAGCCAGTAATGTAGTGGCACTCTGTAATTTAGTAGTTCAATATTGTTTATGCAGCTGTCCAAGTATGTGCTTATCATTAGGCAATGCCTATATCTGATTGAACATAGGGAAGAAGTAGCTGGGTGAAAAGAGACCACACCAGCAACAGTTTGCCCAGCAGAGATAATCAGGTGTGAAATAAAGGCACTCAGCTAAATCATGTGAGAAAAATTTACAGATGTGAGCATATACTAAATGCAGCATCTTTAGGAGCTTTGTCTCTTCCATAATTAACTACTAGTGATGCAGAGTACGGGTCTAAAAGCTACATTTGCTCTTTCTTAATTGAAAGTACCAAGAAACTGGCAATGTTGAATAGCCTTTGGCCAGACCTACCATTAACAGAGATAACTCATAATAATTATTGTAATGATACATACGAGTTTTCTAGCAATAGAATAGAATTTGCCGTGATGTGCTTGATGATGAAGAGGCATGTTCAAGTTTAAAGTGTATTTGGAAAATCTTTTAATATCTCAGTTCTTGAAATTATTACTAGATTATGTGAATTGTGAACACAAAGATTAGAAAAAAATTCTTTTTTCCCTATTATCTTAAGAAAGGAAGCATATTGTTTAATGCAGATAAGAATTGTCATCACAGTAATTCTTCTAAACTGCTCACTTGAAACAGCTACTGTTGCATAGCTGTAAGTGATCTTCCTAATTTTTGTGAATCTACACCTGAGTCATGCTGATTTTACATTATTTATTTGAATTGTGCATTGTAGTTTTCTTTAAACACTTGGATTCATGGAAACAAATTTAATCAACTAAAAATTTATGGTTCAGTAAGTAATACCAACTCTTTGCGATAGGAATCTATGCTTGCTGACCTTGTGATAGACATATATATTGGTAAAACACAAAACCATAATTTTGGATTGTGGAATACTGTAAATATTTTAAGAATATTATTGTGTGTACTGTAAGTAACTAGGGTCAATAAAAGGATTTCCAAAGCAGACAGCTTGTCTCTGTTTGTTTAAACAGAAGAGAAAAAATATTTCCAAAAGAAATCAAGCAGTGCTGGTAAGCTGATATTGAAAAGTTTAATTTTTTATCATCAGCCAAAATTCTTTAAAGACTTGTTTTTCATAGGAAACGTCTTTTAAGGAAGACCTCTTTAGTGGTACACTCTGCTTTTTCTGGAACTATGGGTGATACTAAAGATTTAAATCAACATACAAAATACAAGTATATGGAATACAAATAGAAGCTTTCTTTTTTTCTCTCGTGAGATAAATAGTTGGAGTGGGTTCAAGAGGATGTATTATTCATGAACTGTAATCTACAAGTTACCTAATTTTCTCAAGTAGATATTGGTAAACCTAGTTATATTGCAAGTTGTAACTAAACAAAATGAAAAATGTACTTTTGAAGAATTTCAAATACAACTTTTGACCATTATTTTTATGTCTCATTTTGAGAAAATGGATACCTTGATGATCATGAATCCATACTTCTAGGGCTCTGAAGAAGCTATAAATCCTTAAATTGATCTAAGGTAGTTTTATACTGGATTTTAAATACCACATTGCATAACCTTAATGTTGTGCAACTTGGACTCTTCCCCACTGTGTCCCTACATCATCCAAATCCTGGGAATGTTAGAAGGTGCTGGAGTTCTTTTCTAATCTATTATTATTAATACCGATATTCATTATAAATTTATTTCTTCGGAAAACCAGAGGAACTAAGGGAGACGAATGGTCATTATCCAGCCCTTGCCTCTACATCATGTCCATGACTCTGCACTCTGTACAGGCTTCTCATATTCCCACGGTACATATCTTCTGGGGAAAGATCCTTTCCTCAAGTTCCAAGTCTCTTGTTTTGTTTCCATGGCATAATGTATAAATATTTATTTATTTATTTTGAGCTTTTGTTATGACCTGGTTACTAAAATTATTAGAAATGGCTCTGCCCGAATAAAGGTGCAAATGAGATCAGATGCCAAAGGCATCAGGGTTTTATTAATGGTAAATGTGAGGCAGAGAAAGAGAGATAGAAAGAAACTGGAAAAAGAAGGGAGGGTAAGGATGTGTTTTCTGATTTCTGTTAGTGTAAAACCTGGACAACCCTACTAACTCCAAACTGTTTTGACCACATCTTACTTTCTTGTTAACACAAAAGGCTCTGAAAAAAATTGGACAGTAAGAAAAATTGTTGTAAATTGAATCCCTATTGCTGAGAAAAATCTCTGGTTTTTTATAAAGGATTATATTCATTTCAGCTTTTACAAGATTTATGAACCCAGTCTCCTCAGAATTCAACAAGAGAAAATGCATGGGTGATGCTTAAGCCAACTACTAATTTCTTTCTAATGAATTCACATTTTTTATGTGAGTGGGTCAAAATAAAGAGCCTGTGTATTTCTATGCAGTAGATCAATTCACTCTAAGATTTGTAAGTGCATGTTTTTGCAAGTGAAGGCTTGAGAATTTTTTTCACCCACTGCTGGTCAGCAACTGCGACTGGAATGTGTTGCATGTAGTTGGAGATTCTTAGTCTGGTCAAAGAAAATGTTTCAGGATTTGTATTATTTCATTTTTTTGTTTCTAAACCAGAAGTTAAAAATGACAGCACTTCTAGTCATTGCTTCAAATTTTCTTCTGAGTTTATAGCCCAGTCTCTTGTTCATTCACTCCAGAGGTGTATATTGGTTAACAAGTGGTCAAAAAGAATCCTAGATCTTAACCCCTTTTATTTCTGCATGGTTCCTGCTGCTGATGATGGATAGCAGATATTTAACACAGCAAAGCAAGTAATCATGATAAGCTTTAAGAAAATTCTAGTGGATAATTATTTCAAATATTTTGAAAATCTCCAAAAACATACTTCTTGCTGTAAAGATAAGCATTTCTATTTCAAGGATAAGAGAGATTATTTTGAACTAAAAATTTGATACAAAACTGGAAAGTAAGTTTCTCCATTGAGACCAAATATGACCTTCTTTATTGATCTGCTTTAAATTCATATTCAGTTTAAAAGTGCCTTAATGTATTCAAGCACCTTTGCATTTTTGTTTGTAATTCTACTACCATCACTCTCAGATACTGGTCTTGTGGCTTGGAAAAACAGTTAGGTCTATGTAGTGCCTTGGAAAACCCATGGGGAGAAGTTAGAGACAAAACTAATTTAATTTATGCACATAATTTATGTGCATAAACCTCAAAAATGAACAGGTCATCTCCTCTATCCACAAATATTAGATCAATACCACTGCCCTAAGTAACAATTTGGCCTTATAAACTACTTGTAAGCAGGCACAATTCCCAGCCCTCTCTGCCCAAAGCCATGATATAGCCAGACACTAATATCGCTTTCAGTACTTGTTCCAGTACTAGAAACCTGCTTGGATATCAGGACAAAAGAATGTGAGGGAATGGAAAGCAACATGCACTTGTGACGTATGTCTGAGGCCCTCTTACTATGGTCTTGACTGGAATCTGGATCTTATCAAGGTGCTTAGCAAATAGCAGGAAACAGTCCTTGTATTCATTCAGAGCCATACAAGTAATCCATTGGCCTACACATGACACTTGACAATTTCACCTCTTAATTTCCAAAGAGTTTTCTTAATGAAATGAACCGTTAAGACCAGTGCATGAATATGAACTGTATATAGCACATTACCTAGTGCTGCATTTTAGAGCATGAGAAAAGTGAATGTGTTCAGGCATCTGTGAACAGAAATTTCAAGTTGTGGATAATAAACCCCTTTGTCCTAAAGAGCTTTCAAGCAATAATTCACTCGTATAGAAAGGTCTGTCCGAAGGTCATTCTACCTTTATTTCATAATCCCAGAACGCAGCAAGGAAGTGAATCTGGACATGACCTCTTTCAACTCCTGTTCATCAGAGCAGATGATACAAACAACACAAACCTTTCACTGAAAGGCCCGTGAATAAGCTGGAATCATAGTATAATCTTGCCAACAATAGAAATCTATCAAACTGGAAGCAACAAAGCTTATTAACTTGTGGTTTTGCAGAAGTTATCTTTACCCAGAATGAATAACTGTATAATTTTGAACATTCTCTAATTAATGTTTCTCCACTTAAATATGAATATACATTAATTTTTTTTAGTTTAGTTGTCTGTTTCTACCTAGTCCCATAGTTTCAGTGAACCTAATGCAATTTCACAATGAATACCATCAGAAGTAGCCTATGCAGCTCTAAGGAAGCTAAAAATCTTCCATTTTGATTATACACACACAGATGGAGTTAGTCCTTGTCTCTAAAAAGCAGAATGTTTACAGGCAGACAAGCGAGGTAACGAAAAGGATTTAGTTAACACTTGATGTGATCTCAAGACAGGTAGACCCTGTACTATATTAAGACACACTTCATGTTAATTCAGATTCTATTTTCCCTTCTGTGGTAAACCAATGAATGTCTTGCAAACTGCTGCAATAGATTCCATACACTGTGAGTAGAATCATAGAAGCATAGATTCATAGAATCATAGAACCACAGAATCATAGAATGGTTTGTGTTGGAAAGGATCTGAAAGATCATTTGAATTCAATGCAGCTGCCAAGGGCAGGGACACTTTTAACTAGACTGAGTTATTCAGAGCCCTATCCACCCCAATCTTAAACACCTCCAGGAGTGGGGACTTCATAACTTCTCAGGGCAACCTTTTCCTGCTGTAAGGTCTCCCTGGAGCCTTCTCCAGGCTGAACAACCCAGGCATCTAAGCCCTATGATCAGCTTTGTCGTTCTCCTCTGGACTTGCTCCAGAAAGATGTTAAAATGTGCTGGTTCCAATACTGATCTTTGAGGAACAAGGCTCAACTGAATAGTATGATTTTTTGGATGATCAGTGTCAATCTTTCCCTTAACATGACACAGCAAACAGAGAGAACATGGATGAAAGGCAGAGAAAAACCAGAAAGCAGATAACATTTTTTCCAGTTTATGCCTGAAAAGTGGTAATACCAATGTGAACCACTCTAACTAAACTTAGGAAGTGATCTTCCTTCTGCATGAAACAGTGACTTTCTTACCTGTTTCAATCTGTTGTAGGTTAGAACCACTGTTAGGGTAAAACAACAGGATCATGTTCATTTCCACAGTGGAAAATTATAGAAAATTTCCAAATACAGAAGGGATGCCAGAGTAGAGTTTGCATGGGCACAGAGCAGATATCGCTTCTTGTTTTTGTTGGAAAATGCCGCAAAGAGCCTGATTCTGTGCCTCACGCAGTGATTCTCAAAATCTTCTCACACTCCTTGGAAAAACATGCAGGCTGATATTTTACCCCAGATGCATTAAGAATTGGTGTCAAATACTGTGGTTTAGCACCATGCTGAGCTTGCACGATTATTCAGTGCACTGCTATGCCAAGAGAAGGTACTAGACCCTTCACCATGGTATTGCTTTTGCCTAAACCTTGGAAGTTTCTCTGGGAGACTTATCAGGACTACTGTACCTTTAATCTTAAGGTAGAGCAGTATCTGCTGCTAGACCATTTCTAACCCCTGTTAGAACAGGATAAAATAAGACAGGATAGGACAGTTTGCTATCATTCAGCTTAGACACTGCCTAAAGAGGAAAATGACCTGCAAGTCTTTTGATATATCTTTTGAGTATTTGCAATTTTTCCAAATACAGTTTTTGAAATATGGTATATGAAATTTATCATTAGAACCCAGCCTAAAACTTTCTGTATGTTCTTTTTCCCCTTTGTGTAGTAAATATTTGCTAATGGCAGACACAGCTACATTACTGGCTACTTCATAGGTTTGGTAGTGGTGGTGATGGTGTTGTGTTGATTGGTTTTGTTTATTTCTTTTGTGATTTTTTTTTTTTACAGGCAGATTTTTTTAGGCTCTTCATTGCTTACAGATCTGTTGAAAAAGATAAACTACAAAAAGGTGATGCTGTTGATGTCTTCTGTTTACAGGGTGGGGTCGGTTCTGGGGACAAATGACACTAGATACATTTTAGAAAGCACAAAGGCTGGAAGACTCAGATGTATAGGAACCTGCGTTGTAACACAGAGAAAGGAAATATGAAGAGCAATTCAGACACTTAAACATGGTCACCTAATGCCTTTTGAGTACCTGAGGAGTATACTCCTTGGTCCCAAAACACATAAATAAACTCTGGTTCTGTGCAATGTATGTCAGCCTATGCAGATGTCTAGGGCAGCCTAGAGAGTCTCCAATTACTCAATTAACCTTTTTTAGGCACTTTGATCGTTAGGTGGATTCATTGATTGTAAGGATGAAAAACATGCTTCCTTTCTGCTTGTAATCTGATCTTTGTGGTTCCCTTTAATCTGTTGTTTAAAAAAAAAGTACTTCCTCTGTGCCAAGGGATATGCTTGATTCAAGGTTTAAATCAAGGAGAATGCTGGATTTCAGAGAACTTCATGGAGAAAACCCCAACATTTTACTAACTGCAAGAGATCTCTGACTTCTGCTTTCCATCTGTTCTGTAGCATTTCTGGTGCTCTGTTTTACATGTGCATAATGGACAATAAGTTTTTTCCTGTTAGTCTGAGAAATTAATTACCCTTTTATGTGCAGATTTCACGCATCCATAATGTAGATGACAGGTTATAATGTAAGTATTCTTTTAATTATTTGTATTTAATCAGCTGCATGCTTCAATCACAATTCTGTGAATAAGAAGATACACACAGTGCCTGTCCTGTGCTCTCACATTATAGGAGTAGGAACCTTTTTGCCCCTCTCTGCCTCCAGAGAATGTTGCAGTTGTTTGGAAAAACAAAACAAACAAACAAACAAACAAACCAAAATGGTAACTCATTTTACTGTAGCTTTGTTACATTATTCCTATTTAGGTACACATTGTTAAAGAAAGAATTGGAGATGAACTACATTAATGGCTTGCTTAAAAATGAGTTCTGCTTTAAAATGTGAAGAGAATGTGCATGCCTAAACACTCCAATAATGGTATTTAAGCAGGAAAATTGTTTTTACTTCTTTACCTCTTTTATTCTTTCTTTAAATATTTTAGGTTTATATAATACTTATTCATAGCAAAGATGTATTTGCAATGATGGATTTAGGTGTTCCTTAAAGCAGTCAGTGGATTGTTTCAGGCCAGATGTCCCTTAAGTCATTTGTCAGAAACTGCTGAATTTCTAAAGAAGTTTCACCTTATTCTAGACACAGACATTATTTAAATAAATAGAAAATTACCAACCCAACACAAACGCACCAGCACTATTTTCTAATTGCTGCAATCATGTTGCACATTCTTACTGGCACCAGAGCTGATAGCTACCAAATTGAAGAAAGGATTAGTTTTACTGCATCATTGAGAACAGTGATAGCAGTGCTCTGAGACGTGTAAGCAATGTCATTGCACTACAGGGCATTATACTGATGAAATGGGAAAAGTGCTGGAGAAATCAGCAAGTAACTGTGGTGAAAAACTAGTGCAAAATTGAAGGTTTTCATCACATGTCTGGATTTTAGCCTGTGTTCCAGAGAGAAGATGCCAAGCTGTATAAAATGTCCTTTGTCATATAGGTGGGAAAACTAATGATGAGGCAGCCAACAACTGACTCTTAGATTGGCAATTCTTCAATTCTCAATCTAAGAATTTTTTATTTTATAGAAAAGTGGTAGGTTCTGTTAAGGTGGCAGAGGAACTGAAACTTTTAGCTCCTGAGAAGAAATCCAACTGGCAAAATGAGATATAGCTCAAGTGCTTGAAATATTTCTTATGATCACTGTGGAAAGAAGTCAAAGGAGTTCTGCAGCAATGGATGGAATTCTGTAATAAACACATTACTACTTATGCATCCATATTGTAAAAAATAAATTTAGGTGAACTAACTAATTTTTATAAAAAGTAAAATGGGAGAATTCATACTTAGTGTTTCCTGCTAGAGAGGGTCTTACCTAGATTTGTACTGAATTCCCTTAATCTGCATTTACTCTTATCCACACACTTCTACTTCTGTAAATTTACTGCTTGAGATAGAACAGAAAAGACAACCTATTTTTCCTTGATGGAGATAATTGACACCATGGACAAATGTGTGTGGTTAAGATTGATGTAAGTATTAGAATTTTTTTTTTTTCCAACAGATTGACAGAAATGCAGATGAACTATACTTAATACAGGTAAACTGCAACTAATAAGGTATAATTAGATATAATATAATCTCACCTCATAGAATCATAGAATCATAGAATTAATTAGTTTGGAAGAGACCTCCGAGATCATCAAGTCCAACCCTTGATCCAACCCCACTGTGATTATTAGGTCATGGCACTCAGTGCCACATCCAGTCTCATCATGAAAACCTCCAGGGACGGTGAATCCACCACCTCTCTGGGCAGGCCTTTCCAATGACTGATCACTATCTCTGTAAAGAACCTTCTAATATCCAACCTAAACCTTCCCTGGCAGAGCTTAAGCCCATACCCTCTTGTCCTACTGCTGATTGCCTGGGAGAAGAGACCGACCCCCAGCTGGCTACAACCTCCTCTCAGGTAGTTGTAGAGAGTGATGAGGTCACCCCTGAGTATCCTCTTTCCCAGGCTAAACAACCCCACTCCCTCAGCCTCTCCTCATAGGACTTGTGCTCAAGTCCCTTCAAACTTGAATTAGAAAATATTGAGATGAAATTGTGAATTTTCCATTTTGTATTTTATCCATTCGGTTTTCTCTGGAGCATTGTATGTACCTCATGCAGGCAGTTCATTGCTAGCATTTCAGACTTTAAGAGCAGAGCTGCAAGAGTAGGGAGGGCCTATCACCACTCAGTTAATGACTAAAGTTGCAGTTCAAACTGATGTGAGGGTGGGAAACTTACAGAGTCAATACTGTGGTGAAATTCAAAGAAGAAATGGAGAAACACAGATTCAGACCACACAGAAATGACAAACAGATAATTAGCATCACCAGCAGAGGTGCTATAGATGTCAGAGGGCACCTGAGTTAGTTGAAGGTGATGTTTTGTGAAGATCCATGAACAAGCAAAAGAAGAAAGAGGCAAGGGTTGTTGTTTGGGTTTTTTTTCCAGTTTTCTTCTAGCCATGTCACCCCTTTGAACTCTTCTGAGAATTCTGTGTTCTGATGGTACACGAGCCTCCAAAAATAATTTGCTTCATACAGAAAAAGGGATTCCCTGAGGCAAGCTGATGCCAAAATAAGATATGTGGTCTTTCCGCTCTTTTAAGTTAGATTTCTGAAAACAAGTCTCAGAAAGGGACTCTGGTTGAATCTACTAGGCAGCATCTAATAACAGAATATGCTCTGGCTCTGTAGTCATTGAGTCTCAATGCAAACCTGAATGTGATGCTGCTGTTGATGGTGAGGAGTGTCTAATGTGGGTTTTTTATGGTAATCAGCTTGTGGGGAAGATGGTATTTGACAAACTACTGCCTTGGAGAACGAGATTCAGGTACCTGCTTGAATTTGGGAACGTCTCTCCTGTAAAATAAACATAGGCTTACAAGACATCAAATTAAGCAGGAAAATACTGAAAGAACTCCTAGACACCTGTCGTTGGTAAAAACAGGTCACTTAGTCAAGTTCCGCTTTCGTGAAGAGTGCTGTATCTTTTTTATCTAGTGACTCCACCTAAAATGCAAATGTAAACTTGGGGTCAAAATTCATGTTTTTCTGATCAGCTGAGTGTCCCAACCATAAAACTCGAACACTGTGCCCTCCTCTTGCATTTTTTTGATATAATAGTTCTTGAATTCTTGTGGGATGGCATCACTACTTCAGTGTGAAGTCAGTCATTTGGGTCAAGCTCAAAGGCTGCGGATAAACCATAGGTCAGATCAAATGAGTGTGATTCCTTAGGTTTTAAACATTCTCTGTCTCTTAAATACAGATGTCATCACTGAGGCAAAGCTTATCTCAAGCTTACTTGATAAATTTTGCACCAATCTCATATAGATATAGATAAAACTGGTGATAAGGCTAATTACTGCTGTCCCACAGAGCAGTCATCAGGAAAAAGATTGTCCTTTCCTGAAAGCATGTGCTGGCATATCTCAATGAAGAGCACTACCAAGGAAAGATTCAATCCAACTCTATATGTCAGGACCACCAAATCACACAGATCTGACCAAATCAAAGACAAACAGAGATTCATAAAGTTATCTATTCCAAGAGGTAGCCTATCAACACTATTCCTTCGACTTTCGCCACCATATGTTGAGATCTGGTTAACAGAGCTAAAGAAATATTCAGTCTACTATACATAGAGATAAGCATAAGATTTTGTACTTTTCTCAGGCAAGTGCGAGTTCTGGGTTGTGGTGCAAAATTCAAACTCTCAGATGTCAGGAGACACAGACTATGAACTGAAAATCCAATTTCTTTTTTTCTGTGCTTCTGCATTAATATGTGCTCACCATTAGTCTCTTTCAAAGCTGACTTGAGCTAAGAAAATGTCTTTAAATAGGCATTAGATCAACTATCATTAAGGACCAATGGTTCTGAAAAAGAAATCAATGTAGTGATTTATCAGTGATATAATATCTAGACTAATATATATACTATTGTCTTTCATATAAAAAATATATATATAAATACTAACAGACTGATGGCAAGTTACCAAGAATTTTGGGGAAAAGCCTGCTTTGCTTCAGTCCAGGCTTAGTTCATAATAAAGTTCAATCAAAAGCCACACTTCCTGTAGCTGCACGCTCTAGAGAAAATCTTGAAAAAGATGAAGTTTATATTTTTAAGATTTGAAATCTATTAAAACTTTGAAGTTGGTCTAGATGTTTTTACCTGCTGTTCATCACATTTCCACTCCATTACGTTGCTATAAATAACATTTAAAAATGAAATATATATCATTAAGTAGCATTGAGATAGAGTCTTTGAGTTCCCCTCACAACTAATGCATTGTAATTTTAGAGTGGTATAGAAACTCATAGAGTTTTGCTCGTTGGGATTTTCTATTAAATGAGAAACAAAATTTGACTATATTATAGTATCTATACGTGGCTGATTTTTAAAAAAAAGGCTGCTGACCTTCAGATTTTAAATTAAAATAAAATTGAAAATTAATTTATTCACAGATGTCTTAAAAGCCTTACTTTCTGACTGAGTGCAATTTTTGTGTCTTACAACTATCATGGATCTCTCCCATCAATATAGTATCAGATGATAAGCACGAAAACAAAAAATCATTGCATTTATTGCTAGATATATTTTTCTATTCTGCAAATATCCAATAGTTATCAAACTGAAAAAGGAAAATCTGCAGCCAAGATTTTTTTGATTTAACTATTCCTAACTCTCAGTATTGTAAATATGGTAACTTAACTGCTTGGTAATTTTTCTTTATTTCTGTGTATAGTGAATTGAGTTATGAAACATGATGATCTGCCATTAATGTAAGTATTCCTCAGTTCTGATGAAAAAGTAGAACACTCATGTCCACACCTCTCCTTTGAAGGACATAGAATCATAGGACCAGTAAGGACCTCAGGATTATTGAGTCCAACTGTTAGCCTAGCACTGCCATGTTTGTCATTAAACCACATCCACAAGTGCCACATCCACAGACTTTTGAGTGCTTCCAGGGATGGTGATTCCATCAGTTCCCTGGGCTGCCTGTTCCAGTGCTTGATAACCCCCGTCTGTGAAGAATTTTTTGTTAACATCCATTCTAAATCTCCCTTGCTGCAACTTGAGGCCATTTCGTCTCATCCTGTCATTTATTACTTGGGAGAAGAGACCAACCCCTACCTGGCTGCAACCTCCTTTCAGGTAGTTGTAGAGAGCGATAAGGTCTCCTCTGAGCCTCCTCTTTTCCAGGTTAAACAACCCCAGCTCTCTCAGCTGTTCCTCATAAGATCTGTGCTCCAGACCCTTTACCAGTTTTGTTGCCCTTCTCTGGACCTGCTCCAGCACCTCAGTGTCCTTCCTGAATTGAGGAGCCCAAAGCTGAACACAGGATTTGAGGTGCAGCCTCACCAATACTGAGTACAGGGGGACAATCACTGCCTTAGTGCTGCTGTCCACATTATTTTTGATACAAGTCAGGATGCCATTGGCCTTCTTGGTCACTCAAGCACCCTGGGACACTATTAGTTTGATTTTTAAAGTCATCTCTCCTGCTACATGTTGTGTAACACTTCACTGCAGAAAAAGTTATCTGCACCAGAGGAAAGAATTGCACATCCCACTCTGTGTCCTTTGGTTTATTGTTATACACTGCATCTCATTTTCAGACCCTTGCATATTCAGAGAGAAGCACAAACTTGTTACATGTGATTTCACAATATGCATTATAGAAGCTATTAAATATAGATAACTGATTATCTCCTTGTGGACAATTATTTTTTCTTGGGGTCTTTTTGCTTTTGTTATGAGTTCTGTTTTTCTGAGAAGAAACATTTCAGGATTATATTTTTTTTTTCATTCTATTCATGAAAATCCCCTACGCTTTTCTGTTGTTTTTTTTTTCTCTTTGAAACCTATGTTTTGACTAGTATTCTTTACAAGACGCAGCAAAATTAGTACTGTTAGCTGCAGTCTACGCAGCATCTGACCTTTCAGAAAGAGACTAGAGCCCTTTCTTAATTGCCAACCCCACTAATTGACCCTTCTTTTCACAAGGGTTGTTGCAGTTGGGAAGCATTTCAGCCTGCTAGCCTCTCTAGGCCATTTGCTTCAATAAACTTAATGTCCTTTTTCTATAAGCTGGGAGATAGATAATCATGTTGACAAGTCATATTATATAGCTGTTAAACACACAATCTTCTTTTTATCTCAGTTTAAAATACATCTCACTTGACAGTAAGAAAGTAGTATTTTTAACAGCTACAAGTATACATCATAGGTAATTATAAAAGGAAGAAAAAGCTGTTCGTTGAACAAACATTCCTGGACAATTTCTTCTATTGGAATATTATATTAGAGAAGTCATAGTCCTTTTTACACACAAAAGACACTTGATTATTGAATTCACATTAAAAAATTAAATTAAAAGATTGTAATATCAGTAATCCTTTCTATGGTCAATGTCTTGATGTCATTGGTAGTTGAAAAATCTGGGTGGTTTTTTTTCCCTATATATTCTCATGCTGTTTCATGCATTTACACAGAACTATGTAGACTCTTCTTTTGTCATAGGAGGAAGTGACACAGGTCATAATGACTATTTACCCATTTCCAAGTAGGAAAAAAAGGGGGGGAAAAGCATTCCGAATAGAGACACAAGCAAAATGTTTGATGAAACTCTCTATGTGACTATTCTGGACCTGTACCAGACCTGTACCTTACCAACCCATAGCTCTTCTACCTGGACCCACCTTTCTAGTCAACGATGGTTCATGGTCAGACTAATGGACACAGGCACAGTGTAAGAAGCTGGGACTATTCCTTTTCAGAGCTAGGACTGAAGTGCTAGTCTGTCCTTTCTGTTCACCTTCCATTCTGGGGGCAATGACTGGGGTCTGTGTGTTGACAAATGCATCAAGTACAGCTTTGTTTTCTGTGCCCATCCTAACTGTACAATTTTCCCAATATCACCTTTTTACTGACTTGCTGATGTTACTCTCAAGCCGTAGAAAGAGAAAGCTTGTGTCCTGAGGGGCTGAGAGAATAATTTGGCTTTTTTTTTATCCAACTGCAAGGGAATCAGCACTTCTAATAATTATGATAAAAATAAAGTACATTTCTGTATTTTATTAATTATCCATCATTTAATGGTGCTTCACAAAATTCTATTCAGTCAGGCAAGCAATTTTTTCTTCTGACGGGCCAGTAAGATATCATTAATTTTTCACTCTCATCAATCACCATGGTAAAGGCCGTCTGAGAAGATTTTGTACTTTGACTGGTAATTTGTCATGACAATTTTACAAGGTTGTTTTAATGCCTTCTCTTAGCTGATTGAAAACGTCTTATTTACTTCAATTAGTTTTGCCAGTGAGACACTGTGGTTTTATACAAAATGAATTGTTAATTGCTCCCCAAAGCCTAGGTAGACACCTGCTTTTCTATTAAAACACAGATCAAGCTGCATATGTGGTGAGGGGTAAAATTAACTCTATTGTACTGGCAAAGCACAAAGACTTAGGGCCTTGTAGTTTGTAATACAGTAAATGTTATTTGTGACTTAAAATAATTTCAGATTTTCAGTTAAGTATTAGCTTTGCAATATATAAAGAGCAAAAAGCAGAAGCTCTTTAGATTTTACTTGCTTGCTAGAGACTGCTATGTTAAATATATATTTATGTACATATCTGTATTGCCCTAAGTGATAGGTGCTTCATAAATCCTTTGTAAAGCTGGTGAATTAAACAACCTTTCAATGACAATCTTTTAAGCTTAACTACTCAGCTCTTTATAACCTATTTAACACTGACAGATGATAGAGAAAGCAATAAAGAAGATTTAAATGTCTACATTAAAAATCTTCAAGGTCCTATGGTCCAGTCTCTAATCATGCAGCAGTATTTGTTTTCTGTATGTGTGCAATTCTCATAATGATATTAATATTTCTGTGTGGTGAGGTCGTACCACCATAGTATGGAAAACAGTTGTCTACAGCTGATTTCATTGGGTCACCAACACATTCTGCAGCTGGTATGAGGCCATAATTAGTAAAATTAATTAGCCTTAGGAAACTAAGCCATGTGACCTATACTTTAATACACATACTCGTTGCTATGGTAGCCCAAATAGGAGTATGTCTCAAGCTGTTAGGGCCCCTGGTTTTCTTTCATAATGAATAGCAACAGGGTGTGGAGGTGTAGATAAAGTAGATCCATTTGTTGGACACAGTAAACTTCAACAAATAGTAAATGAAGAGACACTGGTACCTGAAGGCACAGTTTGATAGAAACCTAAATGTAGCATTTAAGCTTTGCAATGAAAAGCTTTATTATTTTCAAAATTCAGGCATTGTCAGGATTTTATGGCACTGATCAGAAAGAGTAGAGGCAAGTTGATGTTGTGGTAATGTTTTTCCTTCACTGTACTGATTTCTTTGCTTATATTTTAAATACTTCTAACTACAGACAAATGAAAGGCCTTGGGCAGATATGGCAGAAAGACCTTTTTGATTTTTGATTCATGCTTTTTTAAACTTCCTACAATTTTCGGACTATTCCCATATATCTCCTTCATTTTTCCTTCCATGTCCCTACAAAATCATATTTACATACTGAAAACTAAAATGTTTGTTACAAAAACCCCCCCTTGTTAAATTAATGATAAAATGTCACCAGGTTATGTATTCTCATATACTGAAGAATTTAATGACTTTTTTTTTCAATAATGAGACAAGACAAAATTTTTCAAGATGCATGTTCAAAGATATATTTATTTAGAACAATTCAAAAAGAAAAAATCCATGGACATAAGGCACTCATGAAACTTCTTTGACTGTAGGAAGACATAATTTTAAAACAAAGTCCCAAGATAATTCTGCACTTCTTTTCATTTTGCACAAAGTTCATGCTTGCTGACACAGAATTTCTTGATATTGGGATTTAGAACATGATTTTCTGAATTATTTTGACTGTGTGACCCTGAACTTTATTAGTCAACTTCAGTAATTTCAGAACCTTTTAAAAAAGACATAGATGAAGGAAGATTCTGTTACTGCAAGTATAGTAACACATGGGTTGAAAAGATGAAAATAGTATTGGAAGGTGGCTTGAGGTCTCAGGCATTACAGTTGTTGGAATATTCTATATAATTAGTCAAATTTGATTGTGGATTATATTTAGCTCCTGCGATATAAAGCTGGGTAGTTTACCAAAGACTCACTGAGGAAGCAGTTCAGTTTCTACCAATAGCTTACTCAATGACTACATTTCTGCTGAGATTCAGTGAAACAGTTTATCTGCTTTTTATAATTATCTGAAAGGAAATGTGGTTCAGGTACTATCCTCTTCAGGGAAGTTCCATGTCAAATAACTTCATGGCTAGATGTTCTTAAGGTGTTCATGAATAATTTTGAAAACTTCTAACATAGAAAAGACACCCATAACTTTACACATTCCTTATGTTAATGTAAATACTATCAAATTTCTGACTATCCAAATTTAAACTTTGGTGCTAGTGAAAAGGGAAGGATTCACTTCTAAGCTAGAACAGCATAACAGGTGCTGGTTGCAGGAGCTGCCGAGAGGGCTGTAAGGAGAGGTCGGGGCTGCCCTGGGCCAGACTTGTCCAGTTCCATTCGGCTCCAACCCACCCACTGCAGTGCATGCCTGAGCCCCTCAGCCATGCTGGTGGTGAAAATGCTTTTAATGGCAAGGAAATGTCACAAAGGCAGAGTGAAAAAAGTGTGAGAAATGGCTCTGCAAACAGCAAGGTCAGAGAAGCAGGAGAAGGATGAGGTACCCCAGACGCCAGAGCAGAGATTTCCCTACAGCCCCTGGAGAGACCATAGCAGAGCAGTGGGTATTTTCTGAAGGAACTGAGGACCAAGGAGAGCCCACACTAGAACAGGTTAACTTGGAATACTGCAGCCATTGGAAGGGCCCATGGTAGAGCAGGAGAAAAGAGAGAGAGGAAAGGAGCAGCAGACTGATCACAGCCCCTGTTCCCACACCCCTATGCTGCTCAGGAGGTGTAAAGGAGTCAGGAGGGAAAGAGAGGAGCTGATGGGGAGAAAGTTGTAACATTTGTCTTTGTTTCTTACTCCCCAGAACTCTCTATTTCAACAAGTTCAGTCAACTTTCCCTAAGCTGAGCCTTTTTTGCTTGTCATGGTAATTAGTAGGTGCTGTCCCTGTCTGTATCTTGACCCAGGATCTTTGACATTCCACATTCTGTCCCTCTGAATAGAGAAGTGGGTGAGCAGCTGAGTGGGAGCTGTTGGGCAAGGCTAACCCAGCAGAGGAAATGAAAGGCTTAGAGTGGTGCTCCAACTTGAAGCAAACCTGATGTAAACTTTTAGCCAAATCAGTTAGCTTTTTAGCTCTTTCTTACATCTCAGAATCTATTACAGATCTATAAAGAACCTTCTCTAATGATAGAAGTTCTGGCTTGCATGACAGCATCTAAATTCATTTTTTGTCTATAAATAGTATTATATTATATTATAAAACTCTAGTTTTGTGGGGGTTCTTGAGGATCTCATAGCAGAGAACTTAGATCTGAAGTTCTGCCTTCAGGTACAGCAAAGCTGTAACAAACTAGCTAACATACCAGGCCTGACACTGATTTCACAGCAGTAACTCCAATTCATCTTATTCATGTAGTCAGAGATCAGAATATTAGATTTTTTTATCTATTTATTTTTATGAAATTTAATTTTAGTAAATTAAATCAATGGCATAACTTACTAATTATCGCTAGGTTTTCACCCTCTGTGTTTGTCTTGTCACAGTTAGTAAGCATAAAGCAAAGCAAAACAAAATAAAATACAGCCCATCACTGGCATTTTGAAGGGAGACATGAATTTTAAAAAATTTAAAAGGCAGGGCATTAAGATCTAGTGATGAAGAAGTCAAACATTAAAATATGAGTTTAAGATTTAAGTAATTAAAGAACAATAATTTTTTAAATGTTTTTTGTAATGTACATTTTGATAAGCATTAAGAAGAGGGAGAAGACTGTGATGCACAGAAACTGAAGTGTCTAAGGGCCTAAAGGAAGCCCAGAAAGAGAAAGGAAGAAAAATTAAAAAATTATAAGAATGGGGCTTTTTAACAAAAAAAAGGAAAACAAGGCAAAAGTGACGGGTACATAAGAGAGGTGTTATGATGAATGTGATGGGAAAATTTATCACTACAAGCCAAACAAAAAAGAATTTAAATTTCAATGAATCTATCTATAAATGGATTAAAAAGTCTACGAAATTAAATGTATGTGATCCATTTTCTATGGATTAGAAAACTATGCTCAGACATTGCCTTTATGTACAAGAGTGGGAAAAAATAATTTTATATGTTCAAATGGTTGAAAGCAGAGGATGGGATATATCTGTCTTACACACAAAATTAAATATACAGAAATAATAAAAAAAAGCAAACACATAATAAAAATAAACTATAATGCATATTTCTATTGATAAAACTTACAACATTATTTCAAAGCCTTAACAGTACTGTAGAGAAATGCAGCAAACTTTAAATAATTAACCAAATAAAACTGGTACCACTAAAAAAAAATAATGTCAAACACAATACACACCTTCAGTAATTTTTAAAAATGTTCTTTTCTAACAGCATTATCTGAAGATATTCAGATCGTCTGCCTTCCTGTTTCTGCTTTCACAAGGCATTTCAATGTCTTCGATCAGATCACTTAAACTTAAACACCTTTTTTAAAAAGATAGTCTCATTTCTGCCACTGACTTGCTAAGCAACATTGTGCTTCTGTTTCCTATCTGACTCATTCTCCTATCTAATGTGATAAATTCTCTAGGGTGGAGACTTTCCTTCACTGGACCAGTTATACCACTGCTAGGCAGTGACACAAATAGTAATGAATATGTTATCTTAATATTGATGACATGGTTTCAATTTGTTGGTGACTGTTGTCCTCAGTGCATGTTGTTATGTGAGTTTAATATTTCCACTTTTCAGAAAGAGGAGGAGAAAACAAGACAGAGCCAAAAAAGAAGATTATTGATCTGGCAAACACGTAGAAGTTTATGGTAGTACAGAGAGCTGTAAAAGGATGCATGTTGGCTATCCAAACAGTATCTACATTTTAAAAGCATCATTTCTACTCTTTACAGAAGGAATTGTACAATAACATCAATAGCTCCAGTATTTTAAAAAACAAACTAGTGATTTAGTGTAAACAGTGCCATTAAGGATGACAATATTGAAACAATTCCTCATTTTTGTATGCGATAATTTTTTCTGGAAAATTTGATAAAGAAAGTGGCTGAGTTCTGGTTCAAGTAATTTTAGATAGTAGAAAAATATGATATCATGGCAGATGGAACACCATTACCTTCTTCCTTGACCATTTTGTGTATGTCATGCCCACATTCTGAGTTAGGTAATCTTTTTTTCATTTGATTTGAAATGTGCTTTTTAAACTTAATCTAAATTCTCTTTAGAATTTTTAGTTAACACATCAGGAACAAAATTATATATTTAAGTTAATCTGACAATGAAATTTTAAATTGCATTAAAATGAAATTAAAACTCTAAATAAAATTCATTGAATTCAATACATAAAGGAGCCTGGAAGGTATTAAAAGTATTCTTCTAGTCCATCTGCTTCCACCAAAACAGAATCACATCACTGTACCATTTTTCACAGATAGTTGTTCAATGTATTTTTTAAGAAATTTAAATGGGATTTGCAGCTTTCCTCGAGCATTTATGCCAGTGTTTAAATGTCTCACTACCAAATTTCTACCTACCCTTTTATTGCGTCTCCAAGGCCTATTGGAAACTCAGACTCAACCCCACTTCTGCTTGGACCTGTGAATGTAGAGCTGTGGCAACCTTTTCTCCACTTGCCTACTGGATTAGGTAAATCCTAACACTTTTTTCTACAGATAATTATGTACTTTTCTGTCAGTATAACTCCTTTTCCAAATAATGGCTGTCACACTGTTCATAATAAGTGTGAAAATATCTTAAGCAGAAAAAGAAGCAGCTAACCATTCTGCTCTCATATGTCTCTGTGATTTGTATTTCTGGATATACATAGTCTAATTCAGGAATAATGATAAAAAGGTCTACAGAGGTTAGATGCTGAAGTAACAACTTAATGAAAAAAACACAGAAAGTGAGAAATTTTGCCATGCTGTTCTCCTATTGCTAATCACAAATACTACTTGAGGCAGCTGTGCTTTGACAAAGTTAAAATAAAACCTTGGTTTCTATGAAGATATAAAAATACTCACCTGTATCTCAATCTTAACGTTACACTATCACAATCCATCAATATATTTGAATAAAAATAGCTTTTTATCTGATATTAGTTACTTTTTTTTAAATCAACCACTCACAATTATGATTGAATAAAAATGCACCTGCCTAAACTACTATTTCTAGAATAAAGATAAAAGTGTTCCTAAAAATGCAGCAGTCACTAACTCTCATCCTCAAGGGTACAAAAATACATTATTAGGAATATTTTCTTTTAAAGGAAATTTCCATTGCTTTGAATAGAAATTTTGCCAGCATATGGAATGCAGAGAGAGTTCTTAAAGCACAGTGAGGCTGTCATGCTCAACAATTGTTTTGTCCTTCAGGGCCAAGGTTTAGACTGTTGGTTCTCTTTTGATACCAGCAGCTTCTCTAAATGTCTAGTTTTCTCCTGCCAAATCACAAGCTGGTTTAAACTATTCAGGACCCATATTTTGCTTCCTATCTCACATGTGCAAGTGAAAGAAGACAAATGGGTGAGAGGAGATCAAGTGATTAATAGAGGTAAACAAAGCATTTCAAAACTTTATACCTAACTAGAGGAACATCACTAGGTTTTAAAGTAAATGTGACTACCTTGGTGCTTAAATGCAAATAACCAGGTATTACGGTCATTTGTTGAGCTCACAAGATCAAATTATTAATAATTCTCACATCAATACAGTTCTATTAATATTTCAAATGTTTCCCAAACACTGTCTAATTAGAGAAATGTAATGTCAATTTAATTAGTCAGTCCACTCCATGTGACTAGTAAGTATTTTATAAATAATTCTTGTGCTGAACAAAGGCACAGGGACATCCATACTGGGACTAGAAATCATAAGACTCAGCTGCCTCCTTCCCTCGCCTGCCTCCCTTCCAGGACTGTAGCAAGGAGTTAAATGCAACCCATTTAGAAATGAAACTGAGCTGCTTCTGAGCCTGGAAGAGTCCACTGTAACCATCAGGCCCTTCTTGGCAACTCTCCAATGCGTCCTATCAACCACTCCTAAAATCTGTTATTGGATTAAACTGATGTGTCTGGCTCCACATTTAGAGCTCTTCAGTAGCTTCCCAAGGACATCTGTCATGATTGGAACCGGCTATACTTGCCTGTAACCTACCTCTAGCTGCACCTTCACCTCTTTATCCCTGCCAAGCATTTAACCTACTACCATTATTTAATAACATATGAGACTACAGGCATAGCCTGAGATCGCAGTGTGTCAGGCATTCCATACATTTGTGCTAAGCTACTCTTTGCAATAAACAAAATAGGAGAAATTACAATTTCTTTGTCAGCATATATACAGTTACTGATATTGTGATCTCTAGTTCCATGTGGAATGTTATTATCACACTGTAAAAAATTGTTAGCAAGAAAAGAAAAGTGTCTACTAAGAAAAAACAAACCAACCCAAAACTCTCCCCCAAAACTCCCCCCAAACCCAAAGCAAATAGGCATAAAGTGTTATCAAGAAAAAAAAAATCAATGCATATTATCATCTACATTTATGAGAAATATAGCAAGAACACAATGACATCTACTTCAACATGTGCAGCCAAAGAAGAAGAGGCGCAAACCATTTTTTGGTATCTGGAGGCCACACTTAATTGGTTTAATCCAGAGAGACATGAGTGTTTGCAGAGACAGAGAGTCCAGTGGGACAACATAAAAAAGGTGCTAGAGTGATGTTCTCCCCTCACATTAAAAAGGACATTGAGGAGCTGGAGCATGTCCTATGAAGGGAAGCAAGGCTTGCAAAAGGACTAGAGAACATATGAGCAGCAGTTGAGGCAGCCGTGTTTATTTAACCCCAAGAAGAGGAGGCTGAGGTGGGACTTCATTGCTCTCTACAACTACCCAAAAGGGAACCAGACTCTTCCACAGCGTCTGCAGTGAGACAACTACAGGAAGCTGCCTTAAGCTGAGACAGGGGAGATTCCAAATAGATATTGGAAAACTTTTTTCACTGTTAGGGTGGTGAGGTGCTGGAATAGATTGCCAGGGAGTTGGTGGAGTCACCATCGCTGGAAGTGTTTTAAGAGGTGTCTGAATCTGGGTGATATAGTTTATGGGTTACTGTGTTAGCGCTGGGTTGAAAGTTGGACTGGATGATCTTAAAGGTCTCTTCCAACCTTGAAAATTCGATGATTCTGTGATTCTTAGTCATTTTTTTGGGCATGTATTCACAGAAACTCCTGTAAAGAAAGTTTTTTGGTAGTTTGTATAACATGAGCTAAGCTTCAGGTCAGCTTCCCATTCGGACTCCAGGAGATTTGAAATAGTTTTGGGACATTGCTACTCCTTTCAAAGCTCAGCTGACACTGCAGTCTGGCTCACACAGACCTTGAAGGCAAAGGAAACAAAAATGTTAATAGTTGGGTCATAGTTTGAAATTTGCAAGTGTCAGGAAGGCTTATACAACTAGAGATGTGGAAATCAATCTCAAACTTGTCCTCTTGGAAGGGTAAGAGGATGTAGAGTGGTAAAGATGTGCTGAGAATGGCTAAGTTCATTATTTTGTGGCCTACAAATGGAAAAAGCTTCTTTGACAGAAACTGTGTAGAAAATCAGTGACTCCTAATTGATGAGCATTATGGAGATTCAGACCCTTCCTGAGAGTCATGAGATGGTGTTAATGAGAGCTGACATTAAATATTATGTAAATTATACTTCATGTCAAAAAGCACATGGTACTTTAAACATGGTTTGGGCAGTTTTCACATTCTCTTGCTACATTTACAGAATACAGTTGTCCAGACAACTTATATTTATACACATAGAATGAGAAAAGCTCAATGTAGATGAATCAGCACAGACATGTAAGAAGCACAACAGCAGCACTATGACATGCTGCACTAGTAGGCTTGTCCCACACTTACAAAGCTATACTGTTTCTGATTTAGGAGATAGTCTGCTGTTCCTTCAGTATGTTTGAGTTTGTGCACTAGAGTTACCAAAGCAGACCAACAGCTGACCTGAACTGAGATGTCAGCATATACTTAAACTGTCTGGTGTTTTGTTTTGTTTGGGTGAGGATTCTGTTTGTTTGTTTGTTGGGGGGTTGTTTGTTTTTGTGGGTTTTTGTTTGGTTTTTTGTTGTTTTTATTTAAAAGATAATGGAGGGACAGGGTGTAGGTGGTCTCATGAAAGTCCTTTTAAAAACAACCACTGCTAAGAGCCTCTATTTTAGTTTGTTCAGGCTTGAACCGTAATTTGAGAAATTCTGTATATTCATTGGAAGCAAATTCCTGGTTTCCTATGGGTTTCCCTGTAAAGTACTCAGTTAACTGTGTTATTTGTGACGGGTAAAAGCACATCTTTCTTGGAAACACTTTGCCTTGTTTTCAAATCTATTGTGACATTCTGGATTCAATGAAATTTAATTAGTTTATCTGGGGCCCATTAGCACATGTTCGTCATCACCCAGGACTAAAATAGAAAATGGCTTGGAAAACAACTTCTTATTCCTAAGAAATGTTAAAGTGTTAGGTGTGATAGTCATTAAGTCTCCTGATGTAGAGGAAATAATAACAATGATGGTTTTGTTGGGGGAAGGGGAGTGTCAGGAAATTTAAGGCTGTACAAAAACTGTAATCTCTTACTGGAATGTAGCTTTGGATGGTGCTAGGAATTGCTTACTCATACTGAACTGCTCCTGGGAATCATATGAGACTTTTGTTGTGGTCACATGCTTGCAATCACCATGGTGTAGTACCTTTATCAAAATCACCGGGAGAATAAAAGCACTGTGCTTTTTAAAGCAGGGCTTGTGGCATGAGATACAGTTGCTTCATTTTCTGTAGAATAATGAGCTCACAGAAACTTTTACCAATGTTCATTTGAATAAGGTCATCACCTTCTTTATGCTGTCTTATTTTGTACTTTAAAAGGGACCTGTTCTTTCTAAAGTGTTAAAAGCATCACTAAAATATAGAAGATGGCTTATCTATCCAGGTTATTAATTTATTTGAGGGTTAAAAATTAGTACAATAGATGAAAAATTACTCTGATTATGTAAGTCTACTATGAGAACAGGGACTATTTACTTCTGCTAATAACATTTACGCTGTATTTTGGATTAATTTATTTGTGGTTTATGGAATTTTACTCAATGTTCCAAAAGCTCACAGCAAGATATTTACATGCATCTAAAAGTAGAGAATCCTAGTGATAAATTTTTGGTGACTACATCAGCATTTCAGAATACTTGTGGAGGTGAAGACAAACCTTTCTCTGCCAGAAACAAAGTGCCTGTATAAACATATTCACAATTACACCTCCTGCTGGGTTCAGAGACCTGAATGAAAATCCTACGTACAAATATTCCTGGATCCCTGTGCTACATGAAAAAAATGGAGACTGGCCTCATGTTAAAATTAGCATAACAAAAATTTGCATATTCCACAGCAGCAAAGTTTGACCTCTTATTGTGTGACCTCATTTAAAAGTTTTGAAATACATTTTTGCATCCTCCAAAACATTTTCTTATTTGAATAATTCATCAATTTTACAATTTATTTCTTAACTCTAAACAAACATTGGAAAGTAAGTCCATTCTGAAGACTGGTGAATGGGCCAGTGCAGGACAAGCTAGGTGTTATCCCAGTTGGATTAATCCTAATATTAGATAGCTTTAATATCTCTACGTGTAATGACCTCTTTAAAGATACAAATGCACTCTACACCAAAAATAGTATTATGAGAAGAATCCATCAATTGCCAATGTAACAGCTTTTCTCACGTGAATAGTTCTTCAGATAAAGGCTCATGGATATCTCTGAAATATTTCTGCAACACAGAAAAAGAAATGGGTACTTACAGAACATTGCCTAAAATCAAAAATAATAAGAAAAAAAGAATATTGTCAAACTAGACCCTCTATGACAGACGTGTAACTAGGCAGTCATAGGTCATTTTTCGGGTTTTGAACTCTCTGCAACTGTTTACAGTCAGACAACCATTCATGTCACTTTAGCTCAATCAACATGCAAGAGATTTAAAGTGATCAGAATTGGATAAGTGTTGAGAATAAGGTGTAGGAAAAGAAAATTTAAATAGATCTCATCCTATTTTTGCTTACCACCTTCTCCTCTTTAGAAAAGAGAGATTTTAAAGCATTACTTTAAACCTGGCTCAGGATAAATATTGGTATTAAAAGATGTAGAACAACATCACAATTTCTAAGCACAAAATGCAAAGGCATAAGTATTACTCACTGAAAAGAAATGTACACTCTAGTAAAGGAATGATTAAGGTAAAACTATACTTTTCTTATAGATTAGAGACTGTTTTAAGTGTTAGAATCATAGGATGAATTAGTGCTGCAACATCATAAAGTCAGAGCTTGCCAACTATAACTGAGTGTACTTCTGGTGCCATTTCTGATAGCCACATCTGCTTAAAGGCTATTATATAAATAAATAATTAAATAAATATGATTCCTGACTGATCTGACTTTTTTTGTTAAAGAATAAAAAATATGGAATGACTAAAACTCTTTGATCTAGGAGACAAGTTTCTGCCCAAAATAGAATTTATTTTTATGGACTGATTGTGAGCAGTTGTTTTAAACAGTCTGAATTTTGTTCCATCTAAATCCACGTGCAGCTGTATTCTTTGGTGCAGTATTCCTAGGTGCAGGACATGCAATTAAAATGACAAAAGAAAGTAGTCACTGAGTATCCTGATTGGCTGCTAGTGATTTCAAACCATAGCATGTTCCTGGCATAAGATCAAGTGTCACATATTGGATGCTCATCACATGTGAAATACCAGGGTGCCAACTGCTTTTCATTTAGCCAAGCAACACTTTGGCCCTCTCCCAGCAACTGGCTGGTACCCATTCAAAATTCACAGGTTGGTGGGACTGTGATCTCAGCAATCTTTTATTCCTCACTTTGCTTCATTTTTTCTCATGGCTTTTTCCCTCTCTCCCTCCTAGTTTCACTGATGATTGCTAGTTTTCTTTTTTTCTTTTGTGTTTGTGTGTCTTCTACCCTTCTATACTCCATAATCCCTTCTTCCTTTTCTCTTTTTCTTTTTTTTTCGCACTTCCTTCTCTTCCTCTTTTAGTTTTTCTTCCTTGTTACTTTCCCTCATCTTCACTTTCTGCTAGTTTGTTGTCATCTTGCTTCAATTTCTCCTTCCTTTGCAACTCAATCTAATATAAACCACAGAAAATATAATATCATATATTTTCAATATATGTACAATATACCTTTCATTTGGATAGAGGGCTGTGATATGCTGTGTTTTCAAACCAAGTATTTTAAACATCCTTGACCTTGGGAGTTTAATCTTTCTGATCATTAGTCTTCTTCCAGCAAGAGTGGACTGCCAAATTGCAGAGTACAACCATGCTGACTTTTCCATGTTCTCTAGGGATATGTGCTAGTTTTCCTAAATATTTTCTTAAAGAAAAGTTTTATACTATATTTTCAGTCATGACAGCACTGATGAATTTCACCAAATGTTATTAATATATTTTAATAATCTCTCTAATTTTCAGGACAACACATTATCTGGCTATGGACCCAAAATCCCATTGCTTTGTATGTTGAATCTAAGATCGTTTCACATAGGGTGCACCTTCTGTCTTCTCTAGTCCTAGGAGGTCATTAACTAATTATAATTCCCTTATTATGCAATCCACACACCATTTTTACAGTGTTATGAGATATCCATCATGTTCCTCACAGCATTTACTTTCAAAACATTATAAATTTTTTCAGTTAGTTTTCTCTGCATCATTCAATAAATATTGATTGAAGCTATGTGATTAATGAGTGAAACAATGCTGTATTAGGAACTGGGCTGAATCCTGAAGTGCCATATCTCATAATTTCATGCCTGAAGTTGAACAATGTATTGGGAGTTCTTATTAAAATCTTATTCATGTGGGTTTTATAGAACTGAATTTTCTAAGGGCCATTATCCCCTATTTTTACAGTCATAAGAAGCCATAATTAGACAGTTGAGAAATATGTCTTTAAGTTCTAAACAACAATCAAGCAATTTGGAAGCCTGAGAAGTTGCATGCTGCAAGTGAGATGAGATGTTTGCTTCTGAAAATGGATGGTATTTGGGAGAGTGTTTTCAAATATGTACATTTGCAGAATCCTCCAGAATTTGCATAGGGCACAATCTAGGTGAAGGAGTCCAGGTCAAAAGGCCCTCCTTGGTGCTGACTGTCATCTGTTCTTGTGAGTGCCCTCGTGAGTATTAGCCATGATTTACCTTACAATGTAGTCTAACATGAGGTAGTTTCTATCCTGTACCTTCTGTGTATTAAGTGGCAGAATATTTTACCTGCTGATTAACTCTGAACTGCTAAGTACATCTGCACGCTGCCTATGTATTGTATTGTGAGGAGAATGTTATAGCAAAGTGGCTGCTCAGAGCCCATTTCATGTCACTTCTCCAAGCCTGAATATCCTATGGAAACATCTCAGTTAATGAGTTTTATATAATAATGTTAATAGCCTTCAAACTAAAGTCTTTGGAGAAGTCTTTGGGAAACAGGGGTAAAAATTACAGATAATTAAATTTCCTAAATTATAGCTTTGCTTCCTATGGCACTATCCTTTGGTTAGAGCTAGTGTGATAAGAAGTTGGTGCCAATAAAATGCATCAATTACCCCACACCCTTAAAAAACATTAATCTCATCTACCGTTACCATCAAAAACTTCAGGAAGGACAGTCTGGATGAGCACTTTGTTCATAAGTAATCTGTAAATCTACTGTTGCCTCCTGCTGTTGCCTCTTACCTGATCATTGCCTTTCAACTCTAGCAAATTAAATGGGGGATTAAATACTAAATAAAATTTCTCATGGGATCTTTTCTCCTCCTTCATCTGCAAGTGAGGTATGTGTTCAAAATTGCCCTGACCTCATGCAGAATGCCTTCTAAGCTTTCGTGATATAATTTCAGTGATTGAAGCAAATAACTCCTACTTAAATCATGAAGGCTTTAAGAAAGAGAAGATGGTATCTGTGGAAGAGTTGGCTCCACTATTCCTCTCCTAACTGAACAGTTGGAGAAAGAAAGGGAAAAAAGAGAGTATGTGTTGTAAAGGATTGTCTCAAAATACTTCATATATGAATGAGCAAAGGGTGTACAAGTTCAGTAATAAATAAAATATGTATATTAGCCATCTGATTTGCACATCTACAAAGTAGAGGGCTGTATCTGAATTAGTCATCCTTGTCTCCCTTTATAGTCACTCACTGGAGAAAAATAGGAACTTCTAAATTGTAATTCATATGATTTATTTTTAGCTTTTATGTAAGGATGAGAATGAGATATGACAGAAATTCCCTATTTTTATCTTTTGACTAAAAAGGGAGTCCTGACAACCACATTTCAGATGATTATGTCTATACTATAAATGTCTAAGATCGTGTGGTATCAGTAAATAATAGTGGAAGAGGTGAACCAGTACATAAATGGAAATTTTCTTGGAATGACAGGGTAATTAAGATAACAGAGAGAGGGGCAGGGGAGGTGGGGGGGAGAGGGGGCAGTGAAAGAAAAAAATTTTTCCTGAAGACACAGACATACAAAAGCACTTGAGCAAATGGTGGTGGAAGATCAGCCAGAACTCCATGTACCTACATAGCCAAACAAATGTGCAGATCAACCCTCCTTCCTTTTCTAAAATACAGGTATTGAATCAGAGCAGAAGTATCATTCTTTTAACAAATTGAAGGATTTACTGTTAAAAAAGAAAATAAAACCAAATCCAAAAAACTACTGTCAGACTTTGTCATCATTGTACTGATCACAAGTTACAAAAAAAAATCTGATTCCTCCAGACTGATGACTGGAAGTAAAGGTGTGGAAGCAGGTGAATGCAATGTCTTGTAAGGAATCATACACTAGTTGAATTCAAGGCTGTAATATTCCCAGCATACTGAATTTGCAGTTATCTTAGTTTAAAGGGAATGCTTGCCAGGAAGAATTTACACGTCTCATACTGAAATAGTCACAGAAATAAAGAATACTAATGCAACAATTACAGGAACAGAAAAGGAATCAAGCCATTTTCTGTTCTAAGAAATGTTTTGGTATTTAATATGGCAGTCCTAAACAGGCATCTTTAATTGCTAGATTCAAACAAAACTACTCAGAAAGTGTAAAACTGCAACCCACCAAGGTGTGAAAACATTTGTAGAATGTACCAATATTTTCTTGCTATTTTCACTGCTAAATTTAATTTGTAAACCAACATACTATTTCCTGCTGAAGTTGAACCCCTATCTTAGTGAATTATAGTGAATAAATCTTAATTCACTATAATTTTTGAAGTGTATGTTTTTCTATGAATGACATTAATCAGGCTAGGTGAGGCTGTTTCCTCAGCAACCATAATTAACATTATTTCCTTAAAACAACATGAAAAGACCAAAAGCAAGTGCAATGAGAACACAACCAAGGAGAAAATACTGGATAGGGAGTAGAGTGAGAGAGGAAGGGGTGATGCAAGACAGAGGAGGGTAAATGAAGTCAGACGTCTTGTTAATTCTTATGACAGAACTTGATGACATTAATCAAAGTTATTAATTTTCTTTTTAATCTCTCTAACTTTCAGGATGACACATCATCTGTCCATGCACCCAAATCCCAGTGCTTTACCAAGTTTTGTTGTAAACATCAGTGGTGCTCTATCCTTGCAGACAAGAAAATGTCATACAATCTACTTACCAGAACAGTTCACTTTAACTTATGAAATCTCATATTTAAGTCCATTCTTGCTTTGCTGCTGGCTTTTAGGTGGCATGTTCTTTCACTTATCCAAAAGAGTTGTTTAACTTCCATAAGCAGTGATAAAAATGACAAAAGCAATATCAAAGTCATTGAAAAAGAAGTACAAAATTCTGAATTGGACTATAAACTATGAATGGACTTACACTGGGTTCAGCTTCCATCTATCTAAAATCATGTTAAAGCATTTTATTTTAAAATAGGCTAGTATATGAGCTAGAGCTTAGATTTGCTGTCTTCTCATCTTGAAGGTCAATTATTGCCAACGATTCTAGTCCCCAGATTCTCCTTTTAAAGAAAAATGTACTATATAAAAGCCAACCTTATTCTGTTTTAGCAGTGAATATATAATTTATATTGTCAATGTACCATATGTGATCATTGACTGTGTTATAGGGATGAAGAAATATGTGAATAACTCTTATGCACTGAATAAAAAGATAGTGCATAATATACAATACAATGACAGATCATCTATTTCACAAAAGAAGCAGACAGAAATTTTACAAAAACTATTAAACTCACAAAAAGTTTAAATGTATGCTTTTTGGGAGTAGACATGATATTTGTGTATAGTATCTACCGAAAAATATGAGCTCTTAAATTTAATTCCCAGATTTACATATCAATTCACATCAGAAGAGGGATAAAACTCAAGGATGGCTATGAATTCTGCAAATAATGGGTGATTGCACACAAATACATCTTTGTCCAGTTACTCCCAAACATAGATAGCTATATTACTACACATATTTATACACATATTTAAAGTTACTTCAGAACCTTTTTTTTTTTTTTATCTTTGCTTCATTTTTTTATTTAAAGGAAATCAGCTGTTACACTACTTTTCTTTAAACAGGTAGGTCTTAATGATCCGAATCTACTGATCTGTCTCTTCTACACTATTTTCTTGACACTGTTTACAATACTGGCTTCTGAAGAAGTTTCTGCTGTACAGTATGCACTAATAACTTTCTCCGAAACTCAAATGTACTTTCTACTGGCACTAATGTTCCTGTCAAACAAATTGATAGTTTCTAATTGGAATAATTCACAAAATATCACTGTGTTTGGCACTAATTGGCACTTCTGTTCACATCATCAGCTGAGAGCTTAAGGGCAGATGGAAGACTGAAACTAATCTTTAATTTCTGGAAGATGTTTCCATATGTCAGAGTTCAAGTGCATGAACAGAGTAAGACAGGGATCTAGCTGATAAAAAAGAGAACTTAAGACTCTGAGTTTCTCAAGCAATTGTGAAACAATTATTTTGTAATCCCTTTCCCCACCCTCCAGCCAGAAAACCCATCTCTCCACCCACAAATGCTCAAATGTTTTCCTTTTCAACAGGAGATGAAGGTCTGTCATGGAAAATGAAATTATGTAAATTTTACTTTATTTCTATCAAATTGATGTTTTTATATATATATATTTGTAATATATCCACTGATGGTTATCTTCTTGGTTTTGAGGTGTTTGAAACCTGAGGACAGTACATGTAGTGGCCTAAATGTTTTATTCTGGCCAGGAACAAATCCAAACTTCCAGTGTGCGGTATGACATATATACAGAAACTATAATACAGAAGCCTTTTTTTATTTTAAAAATATCTGCTTCCTTTCACAGAGATCTTATTTTTAATAATTGAGCTGTTGCAAGATGTTATGAAAGGCATGAACTTACAATTTAACAGTCCAGTTTAAATCACAGTTTGAAAGCTGTGGATTTGCATCTGATGATCAACATTCATGAGCCATTTGTTTCAGTAAATCTTGATTTATCAGTTCATAAGTGCCATGATGTGCCATTATAAAGCTTTGTCAAAGGATTTGTGGAAACACCCATACAAATGGCAAAGAATCTGATTATCCTTAAGGATGCAAATATTTCTACTTGTTCCATTGCTCTGTGTACTTTTCACTGTTTTTGTAGTCCAATATTCTGTTAGATACAGCACTGTACTTCATTGGCTGGTTATTTTTCAAGGAAGGTTACAAATGTTTCCATTATATAGACATTTTCTTCACAGTATATGTAATTAACACAGACTTATTTGTAATAATATAAAACTAAGTGGTATTATAGCAGGTGATATAAGATATATGGAATGTTCAGCAGAAGCAGGAGAAAATGTAGGGTCCATATTCAAAATCATATGCACCTAAAAGAAGGCCGTGGATCTCCCATGTAAAGGAGAAACAGAAGGCGGAAACAAACACCATAAAGATGATGTTGAGTCTGTCACCAGTGATGTTAGGTTTTGTAATGGAGATAAAAAGAAAAAATCAGGAAAAAATGAATCATAAAAGACATTCTCCAAGGGAATTGTCAGGCTTATAAAAAGAGAATTACTTAATGGCTAGTCTTCGCGAACGAAGAACCGGGGAAGGTCTTTACACCTTCCAGCCTGCGCATTGGGTTTTTTAGGTGAGTTACAGTGTGCGCGGAACTGAGCCCACCCTTTAATCCTAAGGTTCATCTGCCGGGGCCAAGCA
>JAYRBT010000042.1:18442903-18470432 GCA_036023395.1 Myiotriccus ornatus | reverse complement strand
AGGGCTAACGAGCTCCATCTGCCCGGGGAGTGGCCCTGACCAGGAATCGAACCTGGGTCTCGGCGGTGACAGCGCCGAGTCTTAGCCACTAGACCACCAGGGGCTCCCAAAAGAGAATTACTATTTAAAAAGAAGAAAAAAAAAAAAAAACAAACAAAAAAAACCAACCACATGATGTGAAAGGGATCATGGTTTGATAACAACAATCATTGATAAATTTCATAAGAAGAAAAAATAGCCTTCTGATGTGCCAGGAACGTTCAATCTACTTTGTTTCTAGTTTAGTAGATTCTTTGCATTTGTTGTGCTACTTTGTGCCTGCATTACATTTTTCTTATGTTTTATTTGCATTAGGTTTCTTTTAAAGAAAGTGACAGATGTGCCAGTTTAGGTTTCACAGACTTTTTTATATACAGTAGGAGTAAAATCATGTCTTGCTGTCAGTTGCTTACATACTGGCAAATTAGCTGACCCAAATTTATTTGTTATCTCCCCTGATGTAAGAGCAGAAAGTTTAGATATACTGTGCAGTAATAGACTGCAGTTTCTTTATTTTAGCTTTCCCAAGATATGCTCCAGAATGCTGCTTCTTCAAAAATAAGACTGTTGTCAGAAAAGCCATAAACTAGATCTGTTTATAGTTGTTGGCAGTAGCAGTAATTTCATGATGGATATCCATACTTGCTAATTGCATCTTTTATGTTGCACTGTCTCCCTGAACATCCTGATTGACAAACATATTAATAGTGAGGTGGACTGAAAATTACCTAAACTGCTAGTCCCAGAGAATTGTAGTAGCAGGTATAAAGTCTAGTTGGAGGCTCATCAACAGTGGTATACCCCAGGAATAAATAACTGGACTGGTATTGATTAGCATCTTTATCAGTGACCTCAATAATAAGGCAGAGAGCACCCTCAGGAAGTTTGCAGATAATAGAAAGTTGTGAGAAATGGTTGGTACATCACAGGGCTGTGCTGCCATTCAGAGGTCCTCAAAAGGCCAGAGTAATGCACCAACATGAATCCTGTGAAATTTGATGAAGGGTAATGTCAAGTCCTGCGCCTGGGGTGGAACAACCCCATGGTACAGTATGGGAACTGACTGGATTGGCTCTGTGATCCCCAGTAGAGAGATATACAAAACACATATACCCAGTAAATAGGCACTGAAAATTTTTGAGTGACAACATGCTCTAATATGGATTTGCCCATATCAGAAGAGAGGGTTGGCCAGTGAAACCCTGTTTTATTTAACAACATCAGGCCATACCACAGCACTGCATCTGCAGTTCAGCACCTTCTTCCTTCTTTACTCCACCACTCGATATATGGAAGCCTTTTCAACAGCCACGTCATCTTTGTTTGTATATTCTCTATTCTGTGGAAAACAGAAGTTTGTGTTGAGACACTTTGACTGACCAGATGGCTGGCTTCCTCAAACCAGTGGGTCTCCCAGTTGTCCAGGCAGTACGTCCAGTCTGACTGGCGACCATATGGTTTGTGTTCACAGACAGAATTAATGCAGTTGTTTACACTATCAAGCCACTGCCACCGTGTACAGTTCTGCACTAGTTTGCTTTACGTCATGTTTTAGGAATGGTACTCCTCAGTTTAGTTCTCCCACTGGGACTCCAAACCACACTGCTTGCTTGCTCCCCCTCTCCTGCTCTTCTGCCCCCCGCCCTGTGGGTATAGGAGAATTGGAGGCAAAAGGCAAAGATCATTGGTTGAGATAAGACCAATTCACTGAAACAGCAATAAGAGAAGAAAATGAACAGTTACAGCAACAACATTAAAAACAAAAGTGCACAAAAGAGAGGGTGATTGACATACAAAATGCACATAGAGCCCGACTCAGCATTACTCAGCTGAAGGTGGTGGCACCACACCCTGACTGCTCCATCTGTCACACTTGCTCCAGACCAGAAGCCACACCAAAAAGTCCCTTATTTCTGCCTCTGGGAATAAAGTGAGGTGATACAGAATAACTTCTTACCCACGCCCACATGGCTCTAGGCTCCACCCCCTCATGCTTAATGTAAAAAATTAATTCTGTCCTGGTCAGAACCAGGACATTTTATTATCACACATCCTATTTAAAGTGTCTTATCTCTCTTGTTCAGCAATGTACTTAAACATGCATAACTTTAGGACCAGGATTAATAAGTTCCCTGAATAGGTCTATTCATATTTTAAAACATACACATATGACTGAATCAGGGTCCAAATGCTTCAGCTATTCTTGTTTAGATTGTTTTTGGATTGGATAAAATCATGTTCTCACGAGCCTCATGAGTAATCACATAATCATGAATCATGCATTCAACAAAACAGGACAAATCATCAGTTTTATTTGTTATGCAGATAGATCATCTGACTAGCTCTAGATGTTTCTGAATGAATAATTCTTGCCCACTAGCCAGTGCTTTTTTCTAGTTGTTTTCTTTTTTTTTTTTCCCCTCTATAGTCCTCTTTCAAATGGACTATAAAGGCCATTCTACCCAATCAGGTATTATAGATAAAACTATATCTTTTAAAATAATAAGAGACTTGTTCCTTGCATTTAAACCACTGGGGAAAAAAATCATGGAAAACAGCAATGATACATGAGATTTGGCAGATGGGGACATTATAGAAAGATGTCTCCTTTTTTGAGACTTCACAGAATTTCTCTTTCACTTTTTACAGTGAGTAAAGCTCTGCTTCAGTGGGAAAAACTGGTGCACATAGTATTCTGACTTAAAAATGCCGCAGATGTCAGCAAGGAAATCAATACTGCTTTGTGCAGATTTTTCTCTAGCTCTGCATTTGCACCAACCCCTCTGTCTACTCCTCAAAGGGCTTGTAACTCCAAGACTTGGTTTGACATATGATCTTCTGAGTGTGGCAATAGTACATTTTACTTCTATAAACACCTTTTTTCCTCAGTTCTGTCCTCATTGGGTTTCTTGTCAGAGCTTTAAGGTCACTGCTTTTATGTTTTGAGCTGATGGGCATCCTTTGGTCAGGTGTTGTTTTTTACATCCTCAGATGTATCATACTCCATGGATCAGATTTTGTTTGTAAACTGTATTGTTTTGTCTAATAATTTTAAAGCTTGCTTAAAATTATCTATTATTTATAGATGTATCTTTATGCTAGAATTTACTTATTTTCAAAAGCTGTGGCAACCATTTCACACAAAAGAATAACTAAAAGAGGCCAAGCTGTATGCAGAGCAGCCTTTTTTTCTGTTCAGTGCTATGCGAGCAACTAGACTAGTATGGAACACTGACTACTGCAAGCATACTGAAAAAGGTCAGTGCTTCTTTTTTTCCTTGGTACTTCTTTTTTTTTTTCCCCTTGATGTCCCATTTACCTTTGACCAGCAGTGTCTGACAGTTTGGATTTATCAGAGGCTCTTAGAGTAGGGCAGCTCTGTGTCACTGTGTCTTCCCGTTATCAAAGGAGCTGGGCGTAGAAGAAAACAGTTTCCAGGGCACTGTGACCATATTCAAGGACGGCAGAGAGCCAGCAGAGAGCAAAACTAACAGGTCTTTTATTAAAAATGCTGTATAACTGTGAAAAGCTATCCTTCTTTATGAAATAGCAACTCTGCTTTTATGCTGTGACACTGCTGCTTAAATAATTTAAAATTATAAAAAGTAAATATGAAATAATTCCAACAAATCCTTTCTTTTTGTGTGCTTGTGTTAATTAATGATTGTTGGTTGCCCTCATTTATTAATTAAATAAAATAAATCATTTGACCCACTTGCAGGTGTTTCACCTTCAGCCTCACTAAAAAAACGCTCATCTCTCTGCAATAACACGTGTGCTGTTAACTCCTCCTACCCCCTCCATGACAGAGGTTGCTCTTGTGGTAAATGTCTCTTCAGCATGACTGGCTGCACTTCGCTAATTTACAGTGAATCAGTTTGTTACACTTTCAGTTGTGTAAGCTCTGAGGCACTGCAGACTGCAGCAGGCAGCGGGCTGTGCAGAAAGGTAGCTCAGAGCATGCAGAGGGAGAACTTAGGCTTAAGATGCTAATTTCTGCGAAATGCGAGCTGCTGACTCAGAGGCTAACAGCATCTCCATAGTTTCGTCTTTCACAGCTTTACAATTCCCTCTCTGGCACGCATGTATTTTTCGAAAGAGCAAAATTATTTTTTTCAGCAAGTGTATTGCTCATAAATATATGCTTATGCTTCACCACCATTTCTTAAGAGAGTAATTTTTTATTACACTGTTAATCAAAATATTAATACATGGGAAATTTATGCAATTCAGTGACTCAGAAGGGTGCTGTGATGGATTGTGAAATAATAAATGTGTGGGTGAAAACAGCAATGAATGACAAATACTGTATTTAACTTCGGTGTATCAGGAGGATTGCAAATAACTCATAGATTATTGGGCATTTCATATACCTGGAGTACTATTTTTCATGCATGGTGCATTTAAGTTCAAATTGCACTGTGACAGTCAGATTAATGCAAGTATAGCAAGGGGGAGAAAACCACTGAGAATGAGTGTCTCTGTCCATTTTGTCACTGCAGGGGAGGGAGCAGCCTCTGGGCACACTGTGATCAGTGCCTACCAGGCAGAGGAGCACCATGTCAGACAGAGATTTGAGGAACTGTGAGATCGTTTGAGTTGAAATGGACCACTTATGATTATCTGGTTCAACCTGAACTTCACGTCTGGGGCCAGAACAGACCAAGTTACACAGGAACTTGCCCAGATGAGTATTAAGCTTCTCCAAGGACAGAGATTTAGAGATTTCACAGCCTTTCCTCTTTGTCATGGGGAAACTTTTTTTTTCTAATATCTAATGGGAATTTCCTGTGTTACAACTCATGACTCTCGACTTTCATCTTAACACTGTGCACCATTTTCTCTGTAGCCTCTCAATGGATGAGATCATGTCTACCTTTACTTCTTAAGATAACCCTTAGCCTCCTCCTTTAATGACCAGTACAGTTTTCCCATCCTCTCCCTTGTATGCTACGTGCTCCAGCCCCGACTGTCTTGGTGGTCCTGCATTACACTTCAGTGTGCCCATGTCTTTCTTTTACGGGAGATCTCAAAATGGACAAAACACTCCTGGATTCCAAGGTTGAATGAAAATACTGAAGTTTGAAAACATCATTGATTTTAGCTCAACCTATGCAGTCAGAGACAGTAATCCAGATTATCAAGCCTGCAGAAAGTCAAAATTGTCAACAGTGATATTTACTGTTCTTTGCTAATTTTTATATTGCACACTAAGCCAGTTATCTGACTGCAAATAATTCTGTAGGCAAAGATGACCACCATCAGATATTTTTCTCACTTATTGTATCTCAGATGGTTCTAAAGAGTCTTAAGGAAGCAGATAGTGTGTATTGACACACAGTATCTTCATCTAGCTCCTCACACCTCAAGTCAGATCATATAGTTACAATCGTCAAAACATACTATGGGAATTAAAATAACATTAGAACAAATAACAATGTTTTGATATATTAGATTACCTAACAGGATGTCAGAAATGAAATTTTAAAAAATATGTCTATGTTTAGAGCTGAAAAAGACTGATTCATGACTGTAAAAAGTAAATTTTCTGTCATTAAATGACCAAACTCACGATTTTATTAATGCAATAACAGTTAAGCCCCATAATACAATTTCTGAAAAGGATTTGTGCGGCATAGTAAAGTTCAGTTGTAAAAGGGTCAATAGTAGAAACTGAATTTCAACTGAGTCAAGTAAAAGTGACTTTGGACATTGCTAGAAAATATTTCTGTATGCAGTTAGTTGTTTCCATTGGAAGATGTTCAAATATTGCATTGTGGGACATTATCTCAACAGGAAGGAAGGAACTCTAGCACCATTCACAAGGACTAAGGCCTAGGAAACTATGGTTAGTGACTATTAGCAGCATAAAGTTTGTTTGGTGGCAAGAGTCCTTTGTGGCCATTTACAATAAAAAGGATTTCCTAGTAGCCTTCCTCATCTCTTCATAACAACACCATAGCAACCCCCACGTAAAGTATGTGAATGAACATGCTGCTGAATGCCTGTTTTGTGGGGAATGGCTGGCAGTTTTGGAGCTGTGGCCTTGGTAACAATGATGCCTGAGGGTTTTTCTGCAAGTACTTGAGGTCACTCATAGACTTTCCCGGTGAACGAGCAGAAAGGACCATTCTAATAATTTACCCTGATTGACAGCATATTCCAGAACTTAGAACCTCCCTCGAGTCTTGCCTGGTTTAGACATTTAAATTATGCTTGAACTACAAAGCTTCTGCTTTTCTGTATTTATGGTACTGCTGGGAAAATGTTCTTGTGAGAAATATCATCTTGACAATTCCATATCAGTTAGAAAAATCTGTGAGCAAACTATTAAGATATTTCACTGTCTTTTGTTAAAGAACAACCAAAGAGCAAATAAACAAAACTAAAATAAAACCAGACACAGTACGTAGGAAATAATGGGACACACATATATACCATCTATTAGAAATATGTCACACTTACAGAATACTAAAAGAGCTGTAAAATACTAATGCTTGCCTTTGATATAGATTAAATAATTGAACACAAAGTTGGGACCCAAAATCCTTAAACAACAAAAAACCTTCCAGATCTAATAGCTCATAAAAGCTCTAATAGCTTAAAAAGATTAAAAATACAAGATTTCCTTTCTTTCCCCCCTCCCCCCTCATTTTTCTGGAACAGTAATTAAATTGCTGATTGGAGTCAGCTGAACCAGGTGAAAAATCTTTCAATAATTTGTGAAACAAATAGATGATGTTTTGCAAGATACATGTGTGACTCTACACCTGCACTTCAGGGTGATTAATGATTGACATGATCCTTTCTCACTCTCTGGATGGTTTGTTGGGGTCTTTATAAGACATAAGGGACTAGTTTTATAAATAATGATACTCTCAGTGCATAGGTACTGTTTTTAAAACAAACACATAAATGCCTTGGGTGTCTCAAATCTTCATGCAGAAGATTTGGAAAGAAGTATTGCTGAATTCCAAAGGAGGAAGGACTACAATGTAAGACTAAAAGAAGGAGTTAATTTTCATCCTCAGCTTCTAAAGGTTGAAATAGAGAATGTTTTGAACTAGTATGATGTGACTTTCAAAGGTTAAATGCTCACAGTGACCACCATATTAGTTTATCTGGTCTGACTGTCCTTCAAAGAATCTTTTGCAAGATTCAGATGTCAATATTTGAATTCTCCTTATGCCCAATTATATTATCAAAGTCTGCTCCATTAGGAAACAGAACTTGTAGCATGGATTCTGTATATCTTTTGAGTATTTATCTTTAATGAAGCATGAAAGGAGATAGTATTTTCTACATCCTTTTGCTTTTGGGGACACATCTAGGCAGTGCTCCCCCTTAGCACATGACAATGGTTATGATTCTCTTCTCACTTTTGACAGTATGAGTATGTCCTGTTTCACTTGGATTAGGACAAACAAGAATACTGTCAATCAGTTTAGGCTGCCCATCCTTGGTCTTACTCCACAGTCTCCTTTGGTAGTGTGTCATTTGTGGTGACATGCTACTTTTCTTATTATGCTCTTTATATGACTAGATCCAAAGAAACTATAAATTTTAATAAAAAATAAACCAAAAAAGCTTTCAAACTGAAACTGATATTGGTTTCTCTGAGATGATACACTTAAAATTCAGAGGCCTGGTAAAGATAGAGGGCTCTCCTGCTCTTAATGCCTATGGCTTTGATATTCATCAGCCACTGAGACCCATTTATTACCTTGTAAACTTAGAGGCAATTACCCTTCTGCTATTATATCGTCACATGAAATGGTTCTTCTTTATTCCTCCTCACTGTGTCTCTTCTCAGTGTTATTATCATTTGACAGAAATGTCTCTCACTCTTGGGTTGCCTACATTTACAGTGTTCCAATACAGAATATTTTCTTTAAGCAATAAATTACAACTAGAAACTGAAAAAACAAAATCAGAATTACTGGACAAAAAGAAACCTTAACTATTAAAGATTTTTATTAGTGAGACAATGATTATTATGTTCGCTTTAAAAGTAATTTAGTTAACCTAATAAAATTAAACAAAATGATACCTATTCTCTGCAAATGAACAATGAAGCTCTCATGTAACAATGTAGGTTATTTTGAGTAACACTAAAGAGTATCCAAAAGGGAAAGTAGAGTAAGTATGCAGATTATGTTTTGAAAACAAGTAGGACAGATCCTCTGCTGACGTTTAGTGATAGAGCTTCTCAAAAAATCCTAGTGTGTTACCCCTGCTGAGGATGTCTTGATGAGTCTGTTTGGGTTACTAGAGCACAAACTAAGGGAGAATTCAGTCCACTAAAGAGAACTATGCTTCCTAAACATATAGTCAGTGAGCATTTTCTCAAATTTCTCCTTTGGAGTATACTCAAGGGTTTATAAAAGAACAAAGTAGTGACAAATGTGTTCTCTTGTCACTTGCTTAGAAAATTGAGTTCTGTTCAGTGTTGTGAAGAGAACAGAAAGAACACAGTGTGAACAAGAACATCAAGACCTGAAAATCTCACTTTGATCTCTTTCTTAAGAACTAACCAGGAGCACTGTGACATTCTGTACGGAGGCTAGATATTTCAAAAGCTGTACTTGTGTGTGATGGTGGCTTTTTCAAACAATGGAAAAGTAATCTCATTCGAAGCTCACAACACTTTTTTTCCTCTGATAATATGCAGTGTAAATCTGCTTTTCTTTGTCAAAATGCTGCTGGGCCTCATAAACCAGGTATACCGACAAGATCCTTTTATTTCTGTTTTTTTTTTTCAAACCACATAACTACATGATTTAGGCTCTGTATGTATCTCTAGTATCATGCAAGCTATGTGTCAGGCCCTGTTCCAACCTCAAATTTTATTTCTATTATCTAATCCCTTCATGCTGTCCTGTTCAATGATGGACATTCTCTGAAATCTTCAGGAAGGAGAAGTAAAAGGGTTAGAAAAAAACAGTGGATGTTCTCACATGTGAGAGCTTGTAGGCAATATATATTTTGACATTGTCAAGAATGTAGCATGGTAAGGAAAACGGGTGACATGAAACAAAGGCTTTAAATTATACAGCTCAATGTTACAACACAGTATATTTCTAATTCTTGTGCCCAGAAAAGGAAAGAAAAGTTGAACTGGAGTTATTTTTAGGAACCCTTAATCTGTGGGTTTTCTTAACATCTTAAAGAAAATTTTTCTTGAAGAAAACATTTTGAAGTGTATTTTTCTTCAGTAATTTTTCTTCATATCTATCTTAAATGCCCTTTTGATCTTTGAATTGATCTTAATCTAAAATTTCTGTTGCAGATTATTTACATACTCAGTTTCTGCCTAAATATCTTGTAAGTTAAGCTTTTTTAAGAATTTGCACTTAAGCCAAAGATAAATGTAGGCTATACTAATGAAGAAATTACATCAAACAAAGCAAGCTGGCCTTATCTTAGGAAATAATCTTTCATTATGGGCAGATTAAATTTGAATTTTTGGATTAGAATTGTTAGATATGAAATGGACTCAGAGTGAAAGAATCATGTTCATTATCCTTTAACTGGAGTCTCCACATGTTATTATATTTTCACATGACTTAAAGGTCTAGTTCTTTTATTGTTAACTTGGATTTATCAACTCTGCAAGAAATTACATTTCAGATTAACATTAGCATTATTATGCACATTATCATATTTTTTCCAAATGTGTAACACAAAGTAAAACACTAGGACTGTTTAGCCAAAGGATACAAGACAGCCTTCCTGGAAAATTTGCACATAACTGAAGTCCATTAAACATTTTGCTTTATGTAGGCTTTGAAATACCCTATAGAACTTCAATATAGAGTGAATTCCATGAATAATTATGTAAAACTTTACAAAAAAACTTTACAAAGACTGTATTCCTTGAAATTTAGCCCTTACAATCTGGCAAGGCAGAATGGAAATCTGAAAGATGCAGTTCTGAATTTTGAGATTAGAGGTTTCAAGTCGGTCACTAAAGGTAGTGGGAACTGAATATCTTGACATGTCCACACATGTGCCTCCATATCACCTGAAAAGTAGAGTTTGGAGACCTCTTAGCCCCTCAGCCCTCACAAGGACTCCAGTGCAAACACATTCATGGTGTTGTACTAGGCTCATCGTGCACTTTGGAATCCTCTAAGTTTACAACAGAAGACTGGACCCTTAAAAAGAAGAAATGCAGTCATCAGCATGAAGGCATGCAAAATGCTTTTTCTTTCTATGAGAAAATATGAGCAAAATGGACAGAATAAATGTAAACCCCTCTTTTTTTCTGAGTAATTATACGAATACCTTGTCAAAATGAGAGGAAATGGCCTTAAGTTGCACCAGGGAATATTTAGATTCTATATTAGGAAAAAATTTCACAGAAAGGGGTGTGAAACATTTTAACAGATTGCCCATGGAGGTGACAGAGTCCCCATCTCTGGAACTGTTCAAAAGATGAGTGGATGTAGCACTTGTGGACATGTGTTAGGTGAATATGGTGGTGGTACTAAGTTAATGGCTGGACTTGATGATCTTCTTAAAGGTCTTTTCCAACCTTAACAATTCTATGATTCTATGAAATACATTCAAAGCTAAGAAAAGAATCAGACTGGCTCTGGAAGGCAGTTTCCACAGTATGATTTATTGTAACCTAGAATAATATTTATCAGCTTCTTAATGAAGGACCCTTCCAAATTTAAAAATTATTTTGTCAAATGAAATGTCAAAGGAAAACTGACTCAGGAGTGAACTTCTTCCTGGTTTAAGATAAAATGAATGCCTCAGGGCATCTTTTTGGTTCTTTTTCTCTTTCCAAACTGTTTTAGGTAGTTGCAAGGTCGTATAAGACAAAGTGCAACACCTGGAATGAATCACAAATATTCTCTTCTCAGGAAATTTAGCATTTTGGTTCTGACATATCAAAAGCTTCTGGTTTTGGCTTTTCAGTGATTTACACTGGCTAATATTTAGTCCAGACTCCAAAAGCAATGGAGACTTAGGCAGCAATATAGAAATCCCATCCCAATGTAGTAATGACAGTAAATCCATATATTTGGCCTACATAAATTAGTAAGACTTGTTATTTTTTAAAGATATAAACATTTTTATTACCTGTATTAGTGATAGCAATAAAATTTTAAATTATGGAGCATCAAAAGATAAGGTCTCTTTATGCTGAAAATTAAAAATGGCATACGTAAAAGAACAGGTGGGCTTATATTAAGAATAAAGAAAAGCTAGATCCAAATTCAGCTTTCAATCAAAAGCTTCTTGTAGGCAATCTCAAAAAATCTCTTACATTTGCAATATAAAGTAATAACACCAATTAATGTATTTTAGTTTGGAGCTTGTACTGCTTTGGTAGCTGTACTAGGAATTATTGAAATACCAAAGATATTCATCTTCACCAATCTGACTTTAGTATGGACTTTTATGGTGCAATAACTTCTAAATTGTACTACCTCATATTCTGTTTTTCTACTGTAAACCATTCATTTTTAGCAGAAGTAAGATCTCTAGCCTGATTACTACTGGCTTTGATCATAGACACAGCAACAGGAACTTTTGTGTTACTGAAATGATGAGAGAGAGGAAAAACAATTGGGAATGTTTCCTTTGCTTTTAATTTCTCACCATCTCTAACATAGCTACTGTGTGTTTTTTATCATTCTGTGTCTTTTTGAATGCAGGTAGCGATCACAGCTCTGCTCACTTGATGGAAACAGAGTATAGTTCACTTAGAAAACCCTTTCCTATTACATGTAAACACGAAAGATTTGATTTAGGGACTCATCTTTGGAAATAACTTAGAAACCCTTAGAAGATATAGGAAAGAAAAAAACCCCATATGATCAGACATGAGAAGGCCAGTATTCTTGAGTTTAAAATGTTCCCTACTGCATGGCTTGGAAGTGATGTTAAGTTTCACTGAGCCTGGTAAAAACCTCTTTCTGTAATAACAGCTCATGCTGGGGCTGGTTTCTGCAAAGTGCTGAGAATTTTTAACTCCCACCAAAGCCAATTCAATCTTAGAGCTTTTGGAGATTTGCAGAATGAATAAAAGTCAATAGTCAAAATATTTAGGGCTTCATAGCAAGCTTAGGTGTCTAAATTAAGGAAAAAAAAACATTCTGAAGCATTTTTTATTTATTGCTATGAAACATTTGTATAAGTTGAGTAAAGGTGCTAAACTGGCACTGAACTACAAAAGACCATTTTCTATTTTGAAATGTTTCAGTAACTGAAAAAGAGCTTTTCCTTTTAACTGAATCCACTGTACTGGTTACAGATGCATTTTGTAAAACATTTTTTAAAAAAATTAGACTCTTCTATTCCCAGCTGTGTTTTCCAAACACTATCGTATGTATGACAAAAATGTACTGTTCATGATTTTTAAATAATTCTATGTATACTGTCCATCATTTTCATCTTAATAGCACTAGTGGAAAGAAATAGGATGGCTCACAGGAACCCAGACCTTGGAAGTAAGAGAAGAAGGCTGGAGAAGGGAAGACTTCCTCCTGGTCATAGAGGTTTGGGCTAGAGAGTGGCTAGGCACACTTAACACCCTTAAATCCATGGGCCAGGATGGGATGCACCCATGGGTTCTGAGGGAGCTGACAGATGCTGTTGCTCTGCTGCTCTCAATCATCTTTGAAAAAGATATTCTGGAGGTTGTCACCCAGCATGTAGAAGAAAAGAAGGTCATCAGGAATAGTCAGTATTGATTCTCCAATGGGAAATCATCCACTTCAGTAAGGCTTTTGACACTGTCTCCCATAATATCCTCATAGGCAAGCTCAGAAAACGTGGTGATGAATGGACAGTGAGATTGATCAGGAACTGGCTGAATAACAGAGCTCAGAGAGTTGTGTTCAGAGGAGTAGAATACAAATGGTGGTCTGTAGTCAGTGGTGTTTTCTAGGAATCAATACTGAATCCAGTCTTATCCAACTTGCTTATCAGTGACCCGGATGAAGGGATAGAATGCACCCTCAGCAAGTTTGCTGATGATACGAAACTGGGGGGAGTGGCTGATACCCCTGAAGGCTGTTCTGCCTTGGTAGCCTGGAGAGTTGGGTAGAGAGAAACCTAATGAGGTTCAACAAGGGCAAGTGTGGGGTCCTGCACGTGGGGAGGAATAACCCCAAGTACCAGACTGGGGGCTGACCTGTTAGAGAGCAGCTCTACTGAGAAGGACCTGGGAGTCTTGGTGAATGACAAGGTGACAGTTCGAGGAGTAATGTCCATAAAACAAAATACAAGTTTCACCTCAACCTAATAACTTCTTTACACTGAGGGTGTCAGAGCACTGGAACAGGCTGCCTAGGGAGGTTGTGGAGTCTCCTTCTCTGGAGACATTCAAAATCCACCTGGGCACATTCCTGTGTCACCTGGTCTAGGTGACCCTGCCTAGAGTTGGACTAGATGATCTCCAGAAGTCCATTCCTGACCTAACAATTCTGTGATTCTGTGAAATGTAGATTATTTATTACTTAATCTGCAATGATTTATAATGGAATTATTTTACCATTATCTGATTCCATGACATTTAGTGAAACAAGAAAAATCTTCAAAACTCTTGCCTTCAAAATTAACAATATGTTTCTTGGCACACAAATACTGGGAATAATTGACTAACAGTAAACTACTTTTCGATTATGTTGTTTAAGAAGTTGGAAAATCATGAACAAGAAACCCATGACTTTCTAACACCCAGAAATTTCAGCACTGCTTTCCTATACCCATTATATACACACGTACATAGTCGTGACTAGTTTTTGGCTGCCTTGCTTGTGTTTCCAGTTTGTAAAACATTAAGTTTGAGTCAGTTGACATTTCTCATTTCAGTTTATCTATAAGTAACTTGCCTTTTCCCAACACTTCCCAAGAACTTCATGGTTGTTCTTAGCAAATGACTAAAATGCATGACAATTCGTGAAAGAGTGCCAAGGAATGTTGGACACTAATTGTCATTTTTGAGAAACAGTTCAGCAGAAAGCTTAGATAATGTACGAAACATGGAAAAAGTGTGAATTGTCCAGTAATCCTAATATTAGAACACTGACAATATTCAGATACATTAGAATAAGCAAACAGACCTTGGAGTTAAGATACAAAATAACGCTTTCTGAAAGTCTTTATATTATGGAGTATGTTGTTAGTAGTACATAGGTAATGAAATCTAAAGGCAAAATTGTTGAAAATCTTGCCAAGTGACAGACATTTTTTTGAAAGACAGTAAAAATAGTAATCATCAAGTATCATGATCTGCTTTTCTATATTAAAAGAAAAAAAAATCTCTTAGTAGTCCTAGCGTCAATTCCATCTGTGTTGTTCCACTACCACTGCAGAGTGATGTGCATTGTAACACTGCACTTGGAGAAGTGCAGAACTTCTCCAAGGGCATAAAGCACTAAATATATTGTCTGTGAAGTTTTTTGACTGCTATAATTGGTGAAGCTGTGGTTTACAGCACTGATGAGATATGCTTCAAGTACAAAATTTATTTTTGAAAGAAAAGAGTTTTTCCATTCTGAAATTTTTCAGCACCCCAGTAAATAGTCAGCACTGTAATATTTGCAATACCATGTCTTCAAATTTTAAAGACATGGGCGTGGATCAGGATACGCAACAGATATTTTCACACCACACTCAGCACAATGAGTAGTAAAAATAAATCATTTTCCCAATACTACTGGCACTTGTATAGTCTGTAGCAGCAGAACAGGTAATGAGACCATTCTAGCTGACTTCATGAATGTATATTCATTTATCCTTATTGATACTTAGATAGATTGATCTTAATTAAGACATATGTTTGCTCCAGTGATCTGTGAACTTAAAAATCTCTGTGTTGCATCTAAAATGGAAAATAAATTGAGGTATTTTACTTGTAATTCTAGATACCATGTTTATAATTCAATATTATTCTAATGGTATGGCTTAAACACACATGTTGCGTACAAGTCATCAGAAGTAGAAATATCAGAACTGAGGATCACTGTGTGTACACATTTGGACTAAAATTGCCTGAGATAACAAGGCAAATGTTGAATTATAATGCTGTTTACTATTTGAATGTTTCAAGTTAGTAACATTACTTTTTCTGAGGTTTATGTGTTGAAGGGAACAAAGGGCTTTCAAAGTTTTTTTAAACACATTAGTTGCAATTCATATTCCACCTTAATGAGGTTCCAGATAACCTAATACAGTCACTGCAGATACCCTGAATTTTCAGTGATCAAAAGATCTTTGATCAAGGTTGGTTATTCAATTGCAATTCATAACCCAGAACACTGGTTGGTTCTTTGCAGATTCATATTTTTCATAAGTGTGAGAAAATACATTGAAAATTTTGAACTTAACTATCATTGTCACCTAAGTCTATAGACTTTTTATGGAATAGTTTGAAGATGATTTTTGGGAACAATATTTTTAATTAGAAAAAAAACCCAGAAGTTCCTGAAATATTATGATTAAACAATATCAACTTTCTGAGTCCTGGAATTTCAAAGACTAGCCATTCTAAAAGTACCGAAAGAATTCTGAAATGCAAGCTCTAGGAGTTTTAAATTATGGGAAAATGTATTAGCAAATGTTTCAGAGCTTATTTTTTTATTTTCTTCTTTGATGTTGGGGTTTGGTGGTTGTTGGTTTGGGGTTTTGTTTGGGGTTTTCTGTTTGTTTTTTAGTTTTGGTTTGGTTTTTTGGTTTTTGATTTTGTTTTTTTTTAACTGATTACAGTCATTTGATGGTGTTACAATAGTGTTTTTTAGTGGAAAATAAATTTATTTTCCAAATCTGGAAAGACAGAGACAGTGCAGAAAAAATGAGACAAATTTAACCCTAGTTTCACTGCAATTTTTCATTGGACCAGTTTCGACTTTTTACTGTGTTTGTCTTCGTATGGGCACTTTGCCTTGACCTGTGATAATCTTTATTGCAATGTAACAAATGTGCATAATTCTTTCTCATAGTTTTGACATTTATTGTGGATAATTTGCTTTATGTTCTAGATGATTGCCTGAGACTATATTAGTGTTTCAAATGATGACATGACTGACCTATGCATTTTAATTTTAATTTTAATTAAGGGATTTTTTAATGCTGTAATTATTGGTTATTAATTCATGAAATGTAAACTCATTTGAAAATGTTGGATAAAAGTCTACCAATTCAATTGAGCTTTGTGATTAAAGAGCCTAAGGGCCAGATTCTGGTGCACTTGCTCATCATTTCAGTCTGTAAGCTAATTCTTTTAATTAGCATCTATAGCAATTACAGATTTTCTTATTGGTACAAAAAGGACACAGATTTTCATATTCAATTTTCAATTATGAAAAATTATGAAAATAATACTTACTTTCATAAAGTCAATTTGAATCACTAATTTTAATGTAGTAATTTCCATTTAAAAAAAAAAAAGCCCAAAGAAACAAACCCCTAGTTGTTCAGAAATAGATCTAACTTATACATTTCAAGTGTTGAACCATTCCTTTGATATTTTTGTACTAATGTAACACTATGTACAAAGAAAGAATAAAAATCTTACTTTGTCCACCATTCTTAAATAGCTAGAGGATGAAGAATATGCAAAGTATTTTGTCTGTTCCATCTTACAGAGAGTGAAGGCCAAAACATACAAGATTAGCTGATGTGAGCTCTGTATTTGTCAGAGAAAAAGAAAGTAGAACAAGATGGCAAATAGAAATGTACAATTGTAATATTGAGCTAAAGTATATATTATTTTAAAAGCAAATACATTTAATTCTCATATTGTTCAGGCAGTTTGTGAAAACAGTAAGAATCAAAAACATCCATTGTTACATAAAAATTCAAACTTATCTAAGTAGAAAATTTACATCTACACCTAATGAAAACTTTGTCCTATGTTGCTCTTATTTTCTCATACTAATTATGTGGGGGAAATTTCTCCTCAGTATGAATAAGAAGTCTGGACTCAAACATAATATTTAAACTGGAAAGTTTAAATACAGTCTGACCCTACGTACTTCACATGAACAAAAGAATGTTTTGTGTGTTCAGGTTCAAACACCTAATCAGCCATCTCAAATGACATAAATTTATTATAGGTAATCTAAAGGCACAAGTATCCACATCCCTGGAACTGTTCAAGGCCAAGTTGAACGGAGCTCTGAGCAACCTGTTCTAGTGAAAGGTGTCCCTGCCCATATTAGGGGAGTAGGAACTACATGATCTTTAAGGTCCCTTCCAACCCAGAGCATTCTGCGATTCTGTGATGATTCTCTGAACTACTGGATTTGATTACCCCACTGTTTAAAGCCTGGTTAAGTGTCTAGTATTATGTCTGAAGGTGTCTGTCAACTTCAATAACAAATAGAAATCACAGATACTCTACCTTGAGATACCATTCCACATTTACTAGCCCGGGAGGTTCTCCTTTAACTGTGAAAAATCAGAGAGCCCTGAATTTAATGGACCTGTGAATGGTCAATAATGAAAAATGTCCAGTACTGAGTTAATAAATTCATACACACAAAAACTAAAAACAAACTAGACTAAACAACATATACCTAGGAAAAGTCTGGTGTACAACATACACCATAACTGGAAAAGAGGGATAAGTGGACAAACAAATTATTAATAGACTCTTTATACTGAAAAGCTCAGGATTGTTTGCTATGTCCTGCAATTTATGGAGGTTCTACACAAATGTGACTCTTTTGCAGACTAGCAGATGGCAAATCCCCAGCTCTGGACACCAAAATATGAGGAAACAAGGATTTATGCTACTCCTGAAAATCCAGGCTTTTTCTGGTGAAAGTATTACAAACTTCTCTTGGAACTGTACTTGAGGGAAACAAGCTGATGGTCACAAAACATAGCCTGAATGTTGTCTGCCCAGGCAGTTAGACACTGGCAATCATGAACAGCTATCTAGAAACAAAAATTCCTTTCCATATCTCACACAACATACGTTTGTTGTGTGTTTTCTGTCATTCCCCTAGCAGAACAAACTACAGTTTTGGAGAGGTTCTTCTAGTTTTCTGTTGATCAGTTGCCATATTGAGCTTTGATGTGAGTCTGTCAACATGTAAATTCATGGTACAATTTTCCTTCTGGCTGGATGCAGGAAAAAAAACTATAGTTAGTGTTCCAGGGTTCCCAATGAATAACTATGGGGCTGACTGTAGGTTTAAAAGTTTGGTTGCATTAAGTTGACACAGTATTACATTTCCATCTCCCAGTCCTTGCTATACCATGCTCATTCTTCATAGAGAGCCCTAGACAAAAAGAAGCTACAAATCTAGCAAGAAACAGTACAAGATACACCATGAACAGCTTTATAAGAATTCTAGAGAAAATTGTAAAATGTGTAAGTCACTCCAAATACAGACGTGCTAATTAAAGTAAGTAACAAAAACATCAGTAAAATTATTTTTAAAAGAAGGGGAAAGGAAATTATTTAATCCCTTCTGTTACCCTGTGATCTCTCAGTGCCCAACTACATGAAACGAGGGGTAGGTAAACATTAGCAGAGAGGAAAGATAAGGTCATCTGAGGCGAGCTTAGAGAAAGGGCAGGTCACGCAGGGCAGCCGCCCTGGATGCAGCAGATAGTCTTCTTCAACAATAGGAAAAAGAATAAAGTAGCCAAAAGAACTCCCTTGGGCCAAGTGTGCATTGTATAAGCTATTTACCCAGCAGTGACAAACCAGATAACTGCTGGAACACCCAAAGAGAATCCATATTGTTAAATATAACCTCAATACAGATGTTTTTGCCATATCTTTTCATGACTTCTATCTCAAATCATAGTTTAAATAAACACCATTCTACCCTTAAACTTTACTTTGAGATAAGATAACTCCTGACAAATGAAGAGACATTGTATCTTTGTGGGTGTGCCATTTATTAAAGCAGGGCACAGTGCACAACTACTTTACTCCATGCTGACTCTCCTGGTATCCAGGGTATCTGAAGAATTGTGAGGCTCTTTTTGCCTTAAAGTTGTAAGGCCTCACTGTGATTCAGACTTTCTGATCACAATTGTAAGGCTTCACTGTGATTTAGACTTTCTGAAGAAGAAATCTGTGATCAGCTTCTGACAATCTTCTGACACTTTCTTGGCTCTTTCAGGGAAGATTTTTGGAACATCTCAGAATACTAGGATAAATATATGAACAGAAAGGAAGTTTTAACAGATCCCAACACGAGTTAAGAGAAGTCACTAATGAATCCAACAGTACCTGCTCTCATTTTCACAAGCTCTATCCAGTGTGAAATCACTTATAGTGAAATGCTGACTCAGTCCTTTACAAACACATAAAGCCTTCATTGTTATATAAAATGCTTCTGCTTTGCATATTTGTGTTTGTGAGTAGAAGAGTTGTGTAGCATAAGTATGTGATGTCAAAAACTTTGTAAGGAAAAAGGCAAAGGAAAGGGTGAATGAAAAGAGAGCAAAAATGGATAAATTATTTAAGGGATAGAGATAAGTTCAGCAGAGATTTTTATAGACCTGAGTGCTAATATCAGGAAAGATGTTTCTAGCTAGGGTGAGTGGGTAGGTAATGAGGGTGTGAACTGCATGTAACCTATACTGAAAGTCTGAACTTTTCAGAGTTCTGAGAAAAAAAAGAATGGAGGAGAAAAAATGCAACCTGGACTCAGAAGTTGAACTTCCTAGTAAACATTCCTATATATTAAAGACACAATTATTCAAGAGTATATATGCTATAAGCATATATAACAATTTAATTTTATGTTTATGAACTAGTTACCACTAAAGATGCACTTGTAAACTATTCAACTAACTGTTTATTAAAAATCCAGGAGAACGTGTTTAATTTGCTTAACTCTCTCTATCTCAGATTCTGTGGTAGCCTGTCATTGCAATAACTGTTTGCTTGTCCAGTGCTACTAAAGAGAAAGTGCAGTACAAAAGCAGAGTTCTGTTTGCAAAAGACAGAATCCTTTTGTGTTGATTTAGATAAGGTGGGCTGTGGGTGAACACATAACCATACCACAACAAACAAGAGATCATAAGATTAGATGGCACATTTAAAAGTTTCTATTGTTTACTCAAAACTGTTGAAGTTCTCAAGGTGTTAGTGCTTGGTTCTTGCTTAATATGTTGTCAAAAATAGATTCAAGAAAGTATGAACGTAGCTAAGAAAATTTCAGTCAGATTCCAAAATATTTAAAGAATATGATAGAGTGAAAGGGTCAGGTATCTGAGAAAGTCTTTCCAGTTCTACTATGACTGACGCATTGTTTGGGGTTTTGCAGATTTTACTTGACTGGAGCGGATTAAAAGTATATATATTTGTGACAATTAGGCCCGGGTTCAAAGCAAAGATAACCATCATGTTTGTGTGGGGGTGGTTTTTTGTTTGTTTGTTTTTGTTTTTTTTTTTTTTTGATAAAGCAAAAAGCCAGACAGAGGCCAGGCCATGTAAACAAGATAAATAATTATGTGTTTTGTACTGTGCAGCCACTTGCCCTGTCTTTGCTACTGTCACACCCAAAATAAAAATAGGTTTGGGAGACTGCTTCTTACTTAGATTGTTTCCCATTTTGTGTCTTTGCAGAATTTGCTGTTAAAACCTGATAGCAACAGTTTCAATCAAGCAAAGAGGGGAGAATCTTGGACGTATGGAAACAACAGTATCTGTGCAGAAACCTGAGGACGGGATGGCACTGACCAAACTGATGCTGCTTTTAACACCAGTTGGCTTAAACTACTCGATGGAGTGACCACTTGATCACTCTACTAGGTCACTAGATCACTCTAGTCTAGGAGACTCAACTCTGGTGTAGATAGTTTTTGTGATGGAAATACAAGGTGTGGGATTTATCTCCACATTTATCTTGCCACATTTGCCAAGCCCACCTTTATAGCCTAAGCAGAAAAATAGACATTAGTAGACAAATATGTATTCCACCTGCTTTATGAGCTACCTTCTAGTGGAAATAATTGCTTTCTGAAAGATACCAGTTTCTTTCCACTAACTGGAGTGAATGAAATTAGGAGAGTGCTGTGAACGTATTTATGGCTTGCTGAGGTGAGACACACTAGGAGATGTGTGATGGAGGGACCAGTAGGGAATGTATTTCCCTGGAACTCTGTGAGACTCCGTCTGCTACAAGAGTAGAAAAGTATATAAGTAAGACAGGGAAGTTCGGGGAAGTTGCAGCCTTAGGATGATGAAGGTCTGGGGTAAACCATTTGGGAAGTAAAATTTCCATGTTTTGCAGTTACTTACACTATAATGGTGCTTTGCTGTACAAAACCTCCAAGGAAAGCCTTACTTGTAAAACTGACCCATTTTCTAGCTCACATAGTCAGAAACTGAAAACCCAGAAAATAGCATGATATTATTCTCACAGTCTATCCCTGCAAAGTTCCAGAATATTCATTAGAAGTGTTGAAGATATACTGACTAGTTGGGGTTACAAAGCAGAAATTCTGATTTGTTGGAAGTGTCAAAGTTTCATACTTAATTTTGGACTATTCCAAACCCCTTAATAATGCTAGAAATCCAAAAAGTGAAAAAATTATGAAAAAAAAAAAAGTTGAATAGCTCCTACAGCTGTGTTTTGAAGATGACTTTTATATTAGCCTCTGTATATAAGCAGGAAAATGGACAAGAATAATAATTGTATCAAACAGTGTTCAGGACTCCTTGGCCACCTGGCTCTCTCTAGGGCAGCAATCAGGTGGAAGGCAATCTGCACTTCCCAGTCTCTGCAGCCTCAGGGCAGCCTTTCTAGAGTTCAGGCCTTAGATTTGATGAAAGTTAATCAAATCTGAGATGTTTCAGACAAAACATTTGGTGCTTATATATCAGTGTTTTTCAATGAAGCTGCATTTCATAATAATGTATCAGATCAACTGTATTGCCAAGAGAAGTTCTTTATCTTTGTTCCTTTGCTTTTACTTTCCTTGAACTTGCTCCTTTATTTTATTGCTCCTCTTCTACCCTTCCCTTCTTCTTTTTTTAGTCTGCTTAAAGCATTCTTTATATCTCCCCAATCTCAAAACAGATCTTCTTCTGTGTCATTTTGCCCTCAAACCCTCTATCTCCTCAGTGAGACTAAGCAGTCTCCTAGTTGTCAAGCAATCTCTTGTCTTTGTTACACAGATTGGAAAACATTGGTAAATGCCATGAATTAATTTCATATTCTTCTTGATTATTCAGCTAAATAGTAACAGTTTCCACCTAAAAATATCTCCATTATTTACTTTGTAATCTGAGTTCTGACTGATAAAAGTTTTCAAAAGAATTTATCTCAGAAGAAAATAACTCTAAGTTGAAGTCCAAATACACAAAAAGCATTAGGCAGAATGCTATTAGTTTTGAGACCAATTCTCTAATAATAAGAAGCTTAATTGTATAAGGTTAACAAGGAAGGAAGAGGAGCAGTCATAAATTCAGGTGTTTAGAAACAAAGATCTATCAGAAAGATGATTTTTTCCCCCTCAACATCAAAGACTTTTTCGCATGATGTGCAATTGATAATGACCTCAAAGTTTCATTACTTCAGAAAGAATTTTGTCACTAAAATACATCACAGATCTGGAATATTTACTAAATAAGATTTTATATTTCATTGCTCTCTAGGAATGGAGAAAAATCAAACAGAAATTTGTATCAGGAGGCTAGTGCCCTTTGTGAAGAAGATTTCCAAGAAACCTTTTTAGATTTTTGGCATGCTTTTTGATTTTAAAAAAGCTCCATTTAGTCACTGTAAAGTGTTGACTTAGTTTTGGTTTCTCCCCATTTAATTTAGGACATTACTATTGTTACAGCTGTGGTTAACTGAGGTGATCCACACTGGTGGTGTGTAATATACAAATTATCCCCAGGTATATATATTTTTATTGACACTAGAAGGATCTGGGGTGTGCAGTCAGCTGTATTTGAAGTATGTTGAAACTGAGTAACATAAAAAGAGAGATTTCTCTAATGAACTGTATGCCATGCCGCTGTACACACTAACAGAAAGCAGCGTGACTGGTGTCCTTACAGAGCTGAATGAGAAAACTGGGCAGACTCATTTGTAGTAGATTGTGATGTCTTTCTTACACTGAGTCATTCATGATAAAGCATATATCTTTTCTGTAGCTCAGAATCCCAGGTTGCAGAGGGTAGGTTGTTCAAGTGAATGCTGATAATTTCATTTCATGTTTCACTGAATAAATGTCCACATAGAAGATGACTGTGGTGAAAATGGTTGGGAAACTCTAATGTTGTCATCCAGGTCTATAAAAATATCTGGAGAGAAGTTTCCAAACTCATTTTACATGGAAATATCAGGAATTTCCATGTCTTTTATAAGGTTATTAACAAATTCTTAGTTGAGATATTAACACATAGAACTTTTAGAGTAATAGCAAAAATTAGTTGTATGCCACAGCTTTTAGAAAGGTATTGGTGAGGCACTCAGCTGGTGTCAGAAAAGGTAATCAAAGTTATACCAATTTGCATTGTATGACTGTATTTAGATTGGTTTCTCACAATTTATTGTCTGTGTTATTGATTGTTGATTTAAATGTGATTTTTTACAAGTGGTTTTGACATCTCTCAATACATTGCTTAACATAAAATGATGGCTGGGCAGCCTCCCAACAATACATCATTCTAAGAAAATGACAAAGAAAATGGTACTGAACAAGAGGGTTTTAAAAATACACTTATGGAAAGTAAAATCATTGGAAAGTAGTAAATAGTTGTCAAAAAAAGAGATTATAAATCCTGTATAGCAAGAAAAAAATAGTTTTCTGAATTTCACAAAATAATGAAGGAAAAAAAAAGCACCTAAGCAGATAGGGCAGTGGGTTTTTGGAAAGAGAGAGGTCTATACAAAGATTGTTAGAGAAGTAAGTTGTAGAATGTACAAAGGGAATGATGAAGATGCTGAGTACTGTGTTAGCACTTGTAAATGCTTCTCTATTGCCCCTGTTTGCTTCTAAGTAATGGCCAGTCTTCACAAACAAAGAACCGGGGAAGGTCTTTACACCTTCCAGCCTGCGCATTGGATTTTTTAGGTGAGTTACAGTGTGCGCGGAACTGAGCCCACCCTTTAATCCTAAAGTTCATCTGCCGGGGCCAAGCAAGCTTGGACGGTGGCAGTGAGGTCCTCAGGGTGTAGATGGATTGCCTTACAGGGCCAACGGGCTCCATCTGCCCGGGGAGTGGCCCTGACCAGGAATCGAACCCGAGTCTCGGTGGTGACAGCGCTGCGTCTTAACCACTAGACCACCAGGGGCTCCCTTATACATCGGCATTAAATGTAGTAGCTTGACAGATACTGTAGATTGGAACTTTCTAAAAATACATCTGAAGCCCTGAAGAGGATGTCTGACAGCTTTTTGCATGTATAAAAACAACAGAGATTGCAAGTCCTGATGTACTTGTGTTGTGTAAGCATCTTTACCATTGGCTGGTAGTTTAGAGAGCTTTTTAAATCTGTCATTAACTGCCCCGATGAACTTACTAAAGAAGTATAAAATGAGATCTGGCCTTTACTAAGTTTCTGCCTTGTGATCAGTTTACCAGGTACTGTTATACCATGATTGACAATAAATACAGCACTTATAAGGTCTTAAATAGAAAAACCATTATTTCTTTCAAGACATCTGGACTTCTTCAAGCTAAAATATAACTTTCAGAAGAGCAAATGTATGAGAAAGTCAAACTGTTTTACTCTCAGGATCAGTCTTAAGCATGACTTAAGGAAAGGTCCCAAGTTAGACTTAAGTGGGTTGTTAGTAGTTCGGTTCAAAAATTGCAATTCAATTTCATACATATGCAACGTGCATACACAGCTAGAAATGCCTAAAACTAATGAAAACCTCCTTCCTTGATCTGAAAATTCACTGTGCCTGTGAAAACTATCTTAACCTGAGCAATTGTTTTCCACTTTACACTTTCAAGGAAAAGCATTCATCTGAACATATTTACTCCTTTAATTTGTTTGGCTTTTTTTACAACATCTCATTGCAACTGTAGAAGACTTCTCCAGATCAGTGAATATTAGAAGTCTATTTTGCATTATAGTTGTGACTGATATAGGAGTTATAACAAGAAAAAAAAAAAATAGGACACTCCTGACAAACTCAATATGGAGAATTTCTGTTCTATTCTTGAATCCAACACTCTTACAAAAAATGGGTTACAATAGGACTTGTTCTGCATATTAATCAGGATGCAAATATATTGGAGTATTTATTGAGCAGGAGTTGAGAACTATGGTGACTTTTGCTCCATTAGATTTTTATTGATAACAAAATGGTGTACAGACTGAATGTATTTCAACAAATTAAGTCAACTGTATTGAATATCCTGCAGTCATCTTGCAAAAAATACAAGGTTACATCTTTGTAAGGTGCTTTATTGGTAATACAAATCTAAACATAAGTATTATGAGCAGCTAGCTAATTATATTTTCATATAAATTACTACATATCAAAACATGGTCTTCTATAGAAGAATGGTACTTCAGTAAGCAAAAGAAGTGTTCATCCATAGCAGTGTCATTTTTCCTGGGAAAGATATTGCTCCCTCCATAAAGTCAAATAACATATTTAATCCTAACAAATGAAAACACAGTGCAGTCTAAATGATTGGTCTGCTTAGAGACTGGATATCAATTTCTATTCCATCATATTTATTGCAATAGCAACAAGAAATGTTTATGAAGGCATCACATAAAGTGATTGAAATCTCAGTGTTGATATGACTGTCATTAATTACAGCCAAAATGTTATACTGTTGCACATCCTACCTTTATATTCTCCTGTTTACCCCTTTATTATTCCCATATTCACTGTTTTCTTTGACCTCTCAAAGTAAGAATGACATTCAAAAGCATGACTACACTAAAACAGATTGAAAGCCTTTCTAGCCTGTACCTTGACTCCGACAATATCCAGTAGCAAATATTGTATTAATTCCTGCTTCCAAGAACCCATGGCTCAGATACATTTAGAGCCAGAGGTGGTTTATGTTTAGGAGTCCCCGTAGATTTTCTCTCTGATTAACCTATCTAATCACCTTTTGGATCCATGTAAACTTTTCCCATCTATAATTTCCCCAAACAAGGAGTTCCACAACTGAATTCCTTGTCAGAGAGAAAAAAAAAAAAAAATCCTTCATTTTGGCCCTGCCAGCGTTATTTCACTTGGTGTTTCTGTTTGACACACAAGGGTGTAATTTGCTTTGCAACATCTAGACTGTTTCTTATCCCACTATAACAAAACAAAGTAATACTTCAATGAAAGAAACGTGAACACAGGACAAAACAAACCTTCCACTGCCTTGTGATGGGGAAAGGATAACCAGGTGTCTCCGCTCACTTGGGTTACTGACAAAGCATGATTTACTCAGAAGCTGTTAAACATCCATTATAGCTAAGAATTTACTAAATTACCTTTTTCTACTCCCCCCTCCCCCAAGAATTTTCCTATTTTTGCAAATCTCTTTCGATGGAATAATACCATTTCTATCCAGATATGTTTGGAAAGAAAAATCACAGAATATTTATGAACGTGTACAAGAACCCCCAAAGCTTTCCTAATTTAGAAACAAGTAATTAGCATTTGAAAAATTGCAGACAAACTCATTTATTTGTCATTCATTATTGCTGGCTGATCTGCATTATTCCTTATTCCAAACTTTTCACTCAGTCAGAAAAGTGAAACAACACAAGCTAAGTAAAAGGAACAATACATCACTAAAAGCAAATAATAAAAACTTTAGTAAACAAAAACTGTCACAGTGAAACTATGCAATGGGCATGATAGAATGCTCAAAGATTTGACTTATTAATCAGAGCAATAAGATTACCTTGTGAACAAAAATAATCAAATAATAAATTACTATGCAGTTGATTTGGTTTTGGTTGGTTTGTTTCTGTGTTTGTTTGTTGCATTTTGTTTGGAAGTTTGGGCTTTTTTCAAAATTATCTATTGAGTTTCACTTTTTTGCTTGTTACTTTCATCTGATTCCCATTCAACTCAAATGTGCTTGACTCTTATAATCTCTTTTAACACATCGTTACTATTTTTTCTTCAGGGCCTCTGTGTATTACTGTATTTCTGAACCACAAATGTTTTTTTTCCTTTTTGGAAAATAGATAGAGAGGTGGTTTGTTTTTTTTTTTCCTAAACATAGAGACTTGGGTTTTTTTAAAGAAATATATATAAATTACAATCATCATCATGGCGAGCCTTCACGAACGAAACTTTGAGAAGGGCTCTACCCACACTTGCTACAAGCTCGCTGATGGCTAAAAAAGCCAATATGAGATAGACAAGTCCGGTTGCAGAAGGCACAGTAGAAAGATTACCCAGGTGATATTGACGAGACGCGATTCTTTCTGCTTTGTCTTTTCTCCTCGACAGTGATCCTGCGCGTGATCTCAAAAGCAGCAGCAGCATTATAGATGGTGTGTCTCCAGGCCTCCCGATTGGAGGCCAGGGTAGACCAGTGGTGATGATCAATATGGCCAAGGCT
>JAYRBT010000042.1:18386140-18442803 GCA_036023395.1 Myiotriccus ornatus | reverse complement strand
CTGATGGAAGCGTTCTAAGAGACGCAAGTGGTGGCGGTAAATGACCCACGATTCAGATCCATATAAAAGAGTAGACAGTACAATGGCTCTGTAAACGCTGATCTTTGTACTTTTCTTCAGGTGTTTGGTTCTCCAAACTCTTTTATGGAGTTTACCAAAAGCTCTGTGTGCCTTTGCTAACCTGTTATCTATTTCTGCATCAATCTTACCGTCCGAGGAGATGATGCATCCCAGGTAATTAAACTGCTGGACTGACTTGAGCTCTGTTTCGCCAGTGATGATATGGGGATGATGGAAGACTTCCTGAGATGCAGGCTGATATAAAACTTCTGTTTTCTTCAAGGTGACTTCCAGCCCAAAAAGCTCAGCAGTCTCTGCAAAGCAGGATGTTAAACGCTGCAGAGCTACTTCTGTGTGGGCAACGAGGGCAGCATCATCAGTGTAAAGCAGCTCACGGACAAGATGATTCAAGGTCTTAGTGTGGGCCTTCAGTCGCCTTAGGTTGAATAGGCTCCCATCGGTACGATATCGGATGTAGATACCGTTGTCTTCATCGAGATCTGCCGTGGCCCTTTGGAGCATCATGCTGAAGAAGACTGCGAATAAAGTTGGTGCAAGAACACAGCCTTGCTTCACACCACTGGCTATTGGAAAGGGCTCAGAAAGTGCATCGCCATATCTGACTTGACTGTGCTGGTCCTCATGAAGCAAGATGATCATTTTGAGAAACTTGGGGGGACATCCTAAATGTTCCAAAATCTACCACAGACCTTTCCTGCTCACAATATCAAAAGCCTTGGTGAGATCAACAAAGGTTACATAGAGTCCTGTGTTCTGTTCCCTACACTTCTCTTGCAGTTGTCTGAGAACAAACACCATGTCTGCGGTACCTCTATTGGCTCTGAAACCACATTGGTTTTCAGGTAGAAGTTCTTCTCATATATATATATATATATACACAGTATACATAAAGTAAAATGTAACCTAGAAGAGGTTGAACATAGAAAAATACCTGTCATAACTTCATCACCTCTAGACCCCAGAGAAGTAATGTCTTAAAGTCAATAACAGGGTCTTCTAATTAAAAACATAAGGCACCATCATGACAGTGTGTGGGGGAACCTTTGTAAAGAACCCTTAAGTTCTCTGGTGTGATCCTGATATGGCTAATTGCATCGTGACTTGCCTTTATGTGCTTATGCAAATAGCACTGGCCGCTGCAGCAGAGCTTCTAGGCTGCCTCTATCAGGAGGAGACTTGTTTCCCCAGGGGCTTTCTCTTTGTGAAAGACCAGCTGGTCAGAGTTTTGCGTTGTTGACCCTTATTACCAATGGCAAAGAGGGGAAAAAATAAATGAGAAAAAAGAAAAGCTACCTAAATTCATCTTTTTTGTTTTAATAGAGCCTTGTTCCTTGTGCCCCCCTTTCCGCAAATGGAAGCTTTAGGGGCCTACTGCAGACTCCGTTTATCAATACGCACAAAGATAAGGTTCTAGCTCTGAGTCTTTCTGCAGTGTATAGTGTCCTATTCACTGGCACTCTGCAAATGTGTTCAAACATTGCCATTTACAATTTCAGCTCTTCTGAAACCACAGCACTTAATCCAATCACTTGCTGTTTTCTGCTATTTACAATGCAAAGAAAAAACTGATAAAGAGAAAACATTTAAATTCAGAAACTTCCTCCACTTCAGAAACACATGAACTAATGCTAATATGGCATGAAATGTACACTTGTGAAATGTTAAGATTATTGTTAATAAGATCTTCAAGAAAATGTAATTACATATGATAATGTCATGGTTATTGTGAAATTAAAAATGAAAGTTCAACTTGATCCTTTGCAAAAAATATAGCTATTTCTTATGGTCTTTGTATAAGACAGATAAAAAAAATCTGCTAAGAAAGGAATCAAGTATATATTTATTTTCTTCAAAATCTCATTCATTATATTTCTGCTGTAGTGTCCTTCATGTACTTCAGGTCCAAACTGGCAAAACCACATTATACAGCTGTCAGTATGGAATTCCTTCTTACAAGGCTTTTAGTCATGTTACAGCAAGACCTGTGTTTTTTAATTCATAGCACAAAAGAGAAATAACCCAAATGAACAAGGCTATGATTTTTAAGTCATTTGATATAAAACTATTTTATTAAATGTAGTGATGAAAACAAGAATTAAAGCACAATGGCTGCACATTAAAGCTCTCCTACTCATGCATTGGAATAATGACAAAACCAGTACTTTGTAGAAATAACAAATAAATAAGAAAGTGAGATGTGGAAAAAATATTATTAGTTTTTCTACTTTTTTTCTTTTTTTCTGTCCAGATGTCTTCTGCATTCTGTGTTGTGCTCAGGGATTTACATGATCACATTCTTTAGAATTGTTTATTGTAGCACAGAAGAATCTGGCTGTTCACGTGTCATTATTTTCACACTTTTCCCTGGTCTCTGCAAACCTTCTTTAGAACTAACCTCTACAAAGTCATTTTACTAGGAAAAAAGAAAGGGTAACAAAATTAATTCCTGGTGAAAGAGCCAAGTATTTGCATGAGGTAAATTGGCATCCCTTCATCAAAATGGTATTATGCCAGCTGTACCATTTCAATGATTGACCCAGGAATAATTGTTCCACAATATGAACCTGCATATATTTGCTACAGAAATATTTGCATTTGCTACTCTAATTATTCAGTGACAGATTTTAAATGATTTGTCAAAAAGTGGAAAGTGTGTTCTCAAGGTTTGTTCTCAATTTAACTTTGTTCTCAATTTAACTGAAGATCCGTGGGAAGATCTGTGAAGAAGATAATGGTGTCTATGATCTGAATGGTATCCATGATTCTACTGGGATTTTTATTTTTTTTTTCCAGTTATATTTCCTCTTCAGCTTTGCTGTGTTTTAGTTTATAACAGGTATCTACAACCTTTGAGACTGAGATGTGTAAAGATGGCAAGGGGTAAAATGAAAGGAAATTATATTCACATTCTAACCCAAGTTATGAGTGGCACAGAAATTATAAGGTAAAATGCAGCTGCTACTCCCTGGATGGAATGAGCTTGGCATGCTTGAAACCTATTCCATGATGATTCCCCATGTACACAATCTATAACCATATGCACCTGCAGAGGGGGATGGAACGAAGGGTGGAGCAGAGTGGAAACACCACAGCCGGGCTCTGTAGAGATCCTTGCAGGGATTGGAACTCAGTGGTACTTTGCAGCTGATAAACCACGCAGCACTTGTCAACCAAGGGAGATAGGAGAAGATGTCCTGCTCCTGAGCCAAGAACTGTGGTGAAATCTCTCTCCTTAGGTGAGAACTTGGTTCATTATAACCTAATTGTAATACTAACACACACCTCCATCCCAAAGTTACCCTCCTCCAATCACACCTCACTTAGCATGTGCTTTATATTTCGTTGCCTATAAACTTAAGAGCAAAGAGAGAGAATTTTACACCCATCAGTAACAAAGGTATGACTAGAGTCACTCAAGCTCCACCTAAGCATAAAAAAATAGAATAAAAGTAAGTTGAGAATGGGGAATAGTTAGGGAAGATTCCATTGCAACTACTGGGATCAGTCAATGGGCTGAACCTGAATTGTCTCCCATAGGATGACTATTGAGTAAGAACCATACTCTATGCATGTTGAATAATTTGAGTGCGGATTAAGGCTTGTCTGTGTATTGCTTTGAATACACTTTTACCGTAAGATATTATCACCATCAGTCTTTGAACCTTAACCTGTCACAATTTTCTTTAAATAGAGTGTTATTCCATAAACTGTTAGTATGGGTCCTTCACAGCTGCTGGCAGTCACTGGCAGAAGGTAACATGCTCAAATTAAGGGAAAGACAACCAAAGGGTCATCAAGTGGGAAGATCTGCTGAGGCCAGTCTCCCTTGTGCTGTTGGTGCGTGTCCCTGAATAACTCAGCTGAACAGCCCTTTGACCCAGCAGGACTGTTCAGTGAAGGGTCCCCATAATGGGATGCTGACAGACTGTTGGGCACAAGGGTCTTGGCTTTCCTCGGATACTGACGGTCAAATCAAACTATAAGCATTGAGGAAATCTCCCCACACTAAAGGCTGAGAAAATATCTCCTTTCCACGTGACAGATGTACATCACCTTACTTTGATACTGCTAAATATGGAAAGGTAGCTCCCTTGCCTCCTACTGTTGAAAAACCATACTTAGTTAGAAGTCCATCTGGACCCAAATTGTTGGTGATGTTAGAATGCACTTCTTAGGTCCCAAATAGTGATATGCAACTTCAAGGAAATCAGAGATCCAATAGAGCCTTTTCTTGAGCTTTTCTTTTTGTATTTCCTTTCTTTTGCGGGGACTTGTGAAAGGGAAAATGCGGTAAGATATTATACAACTTATGGGAGAGAGAAATAATAAAAGACTTCTTCATGATAGTGGGTTATCAAAGTGCATTAATCACTAAAATTCTGATTTAATCATTCTTTTCATCGTACAAGGCAGTAACCTAGTCACTGGATGAAAACCAAAGTAAAAGTGTTTATAGAAATAAGCTCCTAAGCCAAAGGTCTTGAATTTATTAACCTCAGCCTTAGCTAGCAGCAATCCTGAATTAGAAAGAATAACCCCCTTGACATTATTTTTATAATGACATTTTCAATTAAACAGTCAGTTTTTATTAAATATGAGAAAAATGTGGAAAAATTATGCCTTTTATTAATAACTTCAAAGAGAATTGTTTAAAATGTATATTTAGATAACCCTAATTTTCTTTCCTATTTTCATATTGTTTATCTTTCTCCAGTCTGACCTCAGACTATTCTGACTTTTCTTTTAGGAGAATATTTGGCTCTTTCCTTCTGAATAAATTTCTACCTTGTAATGTTGAGTTGAGAATCAAAGAAAGGAGTAGAATTTGATCCCCTTGAGCAAACAATGCAAATATAAATAAATAGCAAAGAGTAAAAGATCAAGTGTAGAAAATGCAGGGAAAATCCTCCTGATATTTCTCTCACTGACTGATTATAGCTGTCAACCACTCAAAATAGTTTGAACGTATATGTAGTGAAAAATAAACATATAGGGTCTATTTTTCAGTCATGGGTATGCAACACACACATTCAGGTGTATTTAGTGAATAACCTCATTCACGAAGTTGTGGATAACTATGTACTTGCACGGCTAGCTTTAGCTGAAAAGTCCTGGACTTTGTCACTTAAATTTGAAAGGTGGAAAAAAAGTCCATAGCCAGCCCATAACAAATTATAGAAAAAAATGAGAAATATCAAGTTATAAATCCATAATGATGCAGTGTCCTAGTACACTAATTGGATCAGATCTTCCATGGTGATATAACATGGATAATTGTCTGACACATTGCCCTCATAGGTAGAAATGTGTGATACAGACTTTTAACTATTAATCATTAAACAGGAAAATAAAAATCACTCTCCATAAAAGAAGGGCTAATTAGTGGAAATGAAATTCTGGAAGCCTGTGAATGTCTTCTGGACACAGTTTTCTTGACTCAAAAGTTCCTTCTAGCGTTTACAATAATTTGAGCTGCCACAACCATTGTTATGCGTATCAGTTCTCCTATCATAGATATGCAAGGATAATGCTCTCTGTCCTTTGTGCAGTCAGAATTAGAACAACTTGTTTTCCATATATGTTTTTAAGGACATATAAGGTGATGATATTGGAGGGGATGTGGGCAGGAAGAAGGTTGTAGCACTACAATATGAACTGAAATTAGTGCTCTGTACTGAGTGTTGGTATAAGAGGGTACATGAGGTTCTATGATTCCGTGATCTTAGATACTGGGGAGTAATAGGGACAATATAGTTTTGTTTAAGTCTAATCTCCCTTGATATCAAAATTTCTACCAGTGAGGTTTTCCGTAATGTCAAGGTTCTAGTAGTATAGAACTCCACAGTAACTGAATGAGTGGGAGTTTCTTTGCATATGTAATCCACAAAGTGTAATTTAGAAGGTACTTACTAAATATATTTATTCTATTAACATCTTGAAGGAACAAGGTAAGCAAAAATTATTGTTAACATTCCTGCTTATGATACTCATACACTCACCTGAGATAACACTTCTCATTTATATTTGCTACTGGCAGAATATCAAGAGACTTCCCTGTGCAGCAGGCTGTCTTTCTGGATCTGGTATGTAAGCATCTGTCTTTCCCTATGGGAACAGCTGTAAGGATTCCACCATGTCAGGATTCTTGTAAGCTATGGATTACAACAACATACCTAGAACTCATTTGTAGATGTAACCCTAAGTCACTTGCTTGAAGTCATGCAAAATTCATAGCAGAGCAAGAAATTTAAACCATATTGCAATACCCTAAATACTCTATCCATGAACAGTCTGTCCTCTTGTCTTCCTACTAACCTTCTTTCCCAAACAAGCTGTAAAATGAAACAAAATCCCAAGGCTATTTATCTCAACTTCAATAAAAGTAGGGTCATGATGGCAGATGGCATTTATATGTTCAGGCACAAAACCTCATCTTGTGTCATATTAATCTCTAATAGATTAACTACATAAAAAATAAGCACATATTCTAAACATCTCAATGCCCATTGAAAGACATCTAGAGAGCAAGACTAAGTGCCCAGGCAGCTCTGACAAACCAGTAACTTTGCTTTCATTCTCAATATGGCTAGGTACCTCAACCTTCCACCTATAAACTAAAGCTGAATAAACTAAACTTTGGAAATACTATTTTTTGTTTTTATTTTAATAAAGTATTGGTTGGCTTTTAAATTAACTAATACTAAAACTGTAAAATATGAATTTTTTTTTCTCTTCCCTTCATGTCACACTAATCAGAGCTTTTCAATGGCTTACACACTCACAAATTAAAGGATCATTTGTACTTGTATAGTTGAAATTTTGAAAGTCAGTTAAACTATGGAAGTTAAAAAGTACAGTTTTGGGGGTGAAATAGCATCTTTTGGACCAATGAGCATACTAGTGATGCTACACTGATAATTTATAGCTGTCAAGGAATAAAAGCTTTTGAGTAGTGTGAAATTTTAGCTGTTTTGTTAGCCCATGATTTTAGGTTCAGGGACTATTGGCAGAAAGCCCAGACACTTTGGACCGTTGCTGGAAGGCCGTGTCAAATGCTCTCCTGTTTATTTTCTTTGTCCTATTGACAGTTTTGTTACAGAAAAGGAATTAGATAATTTCTGAGAACTTTGCTCTTCAGAGTCTTTGATTTTATCTTCCATAATATTGAAAAAAGTAGAGAGTGAGGGGTTGTATTTGGGCTTTGTTTTGTGCTGAGGATGTGTGGATTGTTGAATTATCAAATAATAAAATTCCAGGCAACTGAAAAACCACAAAAGCAAATATTTGGGCTATTGATTTGCCTCCATTTTTATTGGTTTTCTCTATGGTTTTTTTTTATTCCTGTTGGAAATAGTTTCTTTGCTAACTGTAATTCACAGCATAATTGCATCGTGGAGGCAGTACAACAGAGATGCTGGACAAGTTCAGCAGTGTGATTTAGCTTTTAGCAAAAGTGTCAGCTATATTAACACTGATGAAAGCCATGCCTACTGATATACTTCTTGAGGGCTTGAAAACTGTAGGTATTTATGTGAAGAACTCCAAGTATTTCCGTCTATTGTTCTCAGTACCAGGTGAGAATCACAGGAGTGATTCACAGGAGTGAATCCTGCCTACCTACATCTGTTACTTCCCAGAGAGTGAGTCCTGTTTACACAGATCAACAATACAACCTTAATCTCTTTTCTGATCTCTTTTCTTTCGCAATAAACTTAAAGGGAGTGAAAGTAATTATATAATACAGAGAAATCATAGTAATTCTATAATTTACTTACTGAACTATTCAGAAGTACTCCCTTAAATTTATCTCAGCCTACACAAACAGATGAGATACATATACAGCAACTTTACCATTGTTAACATGGAAACATAAATATCTTTACATGATGCCTATGCATCTGGCACTAGGTTTAGAAAAATGCCTTATTTAACATGCTTTTTACAATTCCTGCATATTTAGACAGTCTTAAGTTGTTCTTTTTTCTGGCTTTGCTCTGGGTTTGTGTGTATTTCTCAGTTCTAGATTTAAAAAAAACAAAAAAACAATTAATGCTTGTGATGAATGAGCTTTTGTATATGCGTTTGATGGCAGGATTCTGATTTGCACTTAGTTCTCTTGCAAATGTGCTGTGTTAGGAACTTTCTTATAGTTCCTTGGATCATGCTTTTCATGTGTAATGCTTATGAAATCTTTACAGAATGCATAGCTAAGCACTTTCCACAATCCTACTTTCATCTTATTTCCATGAATGAATGCATGTGTTTTCAGTAAAATGTCTATTCATTCACCACAGGGATTTCAGATTTTCTGCCCTTTCATACGAACTAAGATTTCTCTCCACACCATATTAACTGTGTTCCCAAGGGTACTTTTGCCTTCAGGATATAAGCAAATTCTGACAGATCTTTCAGTTGTAGGTGCAGGGTCTTTTGCCACAAATTTCTCAAAATTGGGTTAGAGAAAAATCTCTCCAAACTTTTAAGACCTCTAGAGTTCAAATACCATCATGTTTACTCTTAATCTAGACTTAATAATTAGCTCCATCAGCAACAGAATGCATATGACTCTATGAAACATAGCAATTTACATGTTGCTGTGAAATATAAAAATTAATATACAAATGAAAAAAATCATGATTACTTTTAAACAATATCTATACTGTTAGAAAAGGTTGTGTTTTTTGCCATATTGGATTAAGCCCATTATTGCCAGCTGGTTAAAGGAGGTGACTGTCCCACTCTACTCCGCGCTGGTGTGGCCTCAACTCAAGTCGGTGCAGTTTTGGATGCCACAACAAAAGAAAGATATAGGGCTATTAGACAGTGTCCAAAGGAGGACTATGAATATGGTGAAGAGCCTGGAGGGGAAGCCGTATGAGGAACCACTGAGGTCGCCTGGTCTGCTCAGCCTGGAGGAGACTGAGGGGAGACCTCACAGAAGTTTACAACTTTCTCATGAGGGGAAGAAGAGGGGTAGACACAGTTCTCTTCTCTGTGGTGACCAGTACACAAGGGAATGGCCTGAAGTTGTGTCAGGAGTTTAGACTGAATATTAAGAAAAAAAAGGTTCTTCACCCAGAGGGTGGTTGGGCACTGGAGCAGGCTCCACAGGGAAATGGCCACAGCAGCAAGTCTGACAGAGTTCAAGAAGCATTTGAACAATGCTCTTAGGCATATGGTGCAATTCTTGGGGTGGTCTGTGCAGGGCCAGGAGTTGGACTTGATGATCCTTGTGGGTCTGTGATCTTCTCATAGACTGATATTAACCTGAGCAGTCTGTGAGTTGCCAGATTCTCCTTTTCCCCCTTTGAATTGCAATACCAACCCAAGTCACATTCAGCACTGGATCATCTTAAATTTCACACTTTCACTTTGTACTAAGACTCTAAGAAACATGATGCTCCTGTACTACCTCTTCCTGGAGAAAAGGGGGCTGACGCGTGACCTCATTGCAGCTGACACCTTCCTCAGGGAGGGCAGTGGAGAGGGAGATGCTGATCTCCTCTCTCTGGGGGCCAGTGATAAGACACAAGAAAATGGAATGAAGCTGTGTCAGGGGAAGTTCAGACTGCAGATTAGAAAAACATTTTTCACTGAGAAGTTGGTTGCTCACTGGAATAGGTTCCTCAGGGAAGTAGTCATGGCATCAAGCCTGTCAGAGTTCGAGGAGCATCTAGACAATGCTCTGTCATGTGGTTTAGTTTTATGTTGTTCTTTGAGGACCAGAAAGTTGGATTCAATGATCCTTATGAATTCTTTCCAACTCGATATTCTATGATTCTGTGATTCTTAGTGCAATTATGTAAAAATTTGCCAGTACAGCATTTTTTCATTTAGCCTTCTGTAACAATTTTATTGCTATTTTTAAATTCTTGTTCAAACAAAAGTACATCTAAGATAGTCCTTCAAAACTCAGTACCTTCTTCACTCTGTGCACATGAAACTCTAAAAAGGGTGATTGCTCCCTCACATATTAGCTTCTGGGTTACTGCCCAAGTCTTCAACAGTACAAATGTCAGTTTTCACCTCTATATCTAACTTCAACTTGCACAACTTATTTGTTTTCTGTTCAAACAATATTTAATATAGAAAAGTGTAGCTGCAAAGAATACTATACATTTGATATTGAGAAACTCATCCTACTTTCTGAAGATCCCACATGAGCATAAAATAAAAATCACTAACAAATCTGATTTAGAAGTCACCAATTCACTGATTTCCTCTAAAAGAGAACTTATATATCCTAACACGGGACTCATCACCTTTTGCCACTGAATAGTTCATGAAAGAGAATATTTTCTGCTAATGACACTTAAATCTTATAGTTAAGTGAAAAAAAAATTGAATCAGAACAAACTTATATGTCAATGTTCCCCAAACTGTTGTGTGACCACTCTTCCTAAGGTTTTGGAAACACTGTATTATTTTTTTTTTTTTATCGTTCCTGCCCACAGAATTACTAAAATCTGTTTAAATATAAACACCCACTGTCAAGAGGCTTTTCACTTTTTTTTTTATCTTTTCCTGTCTCGGTTTTCTGTGTAATAACTTCTCATCATTCAGTCATGATCACAGAGTCACAGAATATTCTGAGTTGGAATGGACCCACAAGGATCACTGAGTCCAGCCCTTAATCAAATGACCTGAACAGGGATCAAAACCCTGACCTGATATCGCCTGTTACTTTTTCCTGAGGTTTAGGGAGCACATTGGAGCAACACAAAATAATAAAATGGGTAAATTTTTCTTATTTTAATATTGACACTACTTTTAAAGTGGATGGTTTTCAAAAGCCTATGAGCAATATTTGTTGAAATTCTACCATCATGAAGACTTATGAATATCCATATACACAAAAACATATTCGTATGTGAATCTTCCAAATTACTGCTTTAAATTTCCTTCAGTTTGGGTGGTGGGTTTTTTGTTTGTTTGGTTTTGGTTTTTTTCCTTTTTCTATTGTCTTTTAATAAAAAAAAAAATAGCAATAGAGTATAGCAATAGTTTGTGGATATGGATTTTCCCAGTTTCCCGCATTTCTTAGTACTATGAAGGCAACTTGCTAAGTTTTTTCCTTCATAAAAAAATTATTAAAAAAGAGTGAACATTAAAAATGAAGTTAAAAAAAAGCCCTGTGACAACTCTGGAGCCAAAGTTTGCACACCTCTATTCAGGCAACACTGATAAAGACTACATCTATGCCAATGTGCTGTATTTTACCAATCTGAGGAAAACAGTGAACAACTGTTGAACAACATTAAGAGTCCATTGTCTTATTCATCGCTTGTCCTCACTTTCCTTTAATAACTGAACAAGTCAAAGACCACAGGCCACTGCAAAATATGCACACATTAGAAGAAAGTGGCATAGTAATCCCATTTAAAATGTGTCCATATAATCCCAATTCAAAGAATTTAGTACCTATCCCTGGGACTCCCACTGCAATGCTCACTCAGAGAATGAAGAGCATCACAATTGGCTCAGACTCATATCAAAGCAGATGGATTAATTAATAAGGTCCTTCTTTCCTATCTATAGTAGCAGTCGTGGTTATCTGGCCTCCACTTCCTATGCATGTGAAACATGAATAGTTTAGATGGACACTTTTTAGAAAAAGATGGAGATCTCAGTAAGTATAGCTGGTGTGAATGGACAATGTCTGAACTTCATCTAATAAGGTATCAGGATGGGTATTTTTTAATTGAGAATATCACTGCCGTTGTCACCTTGGAACACTGGTTGAAAGAGAACAACCTTTGTGTGTTTTAGTATTAGGATATCAGTTTTATAGGAATAGCAAATTAGTTAATACTTGTTAAATACAACATTACATTTTAAAGAGAACATAAAATTATATATGGCAAATAAATAACTTCACCTGAAAGCATGTTAGATTTTTTTTTTCTGTGAACTTAAGAGTTATGGATGGTGAAAGTGTCAAAGGAGGATTCTGGGTTGATAAAACATAGCTTAAGTCTTAAATTAATTATTTGCATTGGGTTTCATGATTTCTAAAATTGGTCTTAACTTTAAGGTCCTAAGGGCATCTTTTAAAGTGTCAAGGAAGGTATTGTAGAACAAATTTGTTAAATGATATGTAAAATGTTACAATGAATAGGTGGTAGCCAGTCAAAAGTTCAAAGAAGCTCAGATATGATAGTGTGGACATATTGATTTAATGTATGAAGCAATGCTAATGTTGTCTGAGTGCCAAAAGGACAGAAGAAAACAGGTATTTTATAATTAAATTATTAGTTTTCAAAAAATCTCTTTTTAGAAGAGCCTAGAAAACTGGAGGCTTTGATCTCTCTACTGTGACAATTAACCAGACCAAAAAAAAAACAAAACAAAAAAACCCAAAAAAACCCAACCAACCAAAAAAAAAGACTTAGGAGGCAAAGGTAAATTATATATTAAGGAAGAATGAGTGTAGCTTTTTTAGAAAGAATGGTGATAGCTATTACACAAGAAGTTTATTCATTCTTTCATTCAGTGTAAAAGTGACACACAGCAGATGTCATTTCGGGTACAATGGGATATTCTGCTTAGGCTTTGGCTGCTATTTCCAGCCTTCTCCCACGTTCTGCCCCTTACCTGCTACAGTTAGCCCTATAGAGTTGTCTGGGGTACCCTAGGGCATCTGTAAGGGCCTTGGCTGCATTTATATGGGTGCATCCAGCCTTTACTGCTCAGGAAAACTTAAAGTGAAATAAGACAGACATTCAACATAAGGTAGGGAAGTCAGGGTAGCACAATCCATTCCCTTTAAAACATTCTTTTGACATATTGACACAATACACACCCACCTCCCAGTTTTTAAAATGAGCAATTTAGTGCTCTTTAATAGACATTTTTGGGGATTGATTACTGTCATTGTACTTGCCTGCATCTCTAGAATTGTTATGGTGACAAAAGGTAAAACAATGATGACTTAGAAGAAAAGGAGCATTAGTCACAAATCCCGGGCATGTTATTTGGTTCACCTGATGGCTAAGAAAAGAAGTCTACGGACATTATTTTAGCAGATATGGAGACTGATGATCAAACAGTCAATTGCAAATCATCCTCTTTTGAAAGCTGTATTCATTCTAGCTTTAAGAATTGGGGCACTAAAATTATTGTTTACACCATATTTTAGAAACAAAATGGAAACCATATATACATATGACAAAAAAGAGGGGGATATTTATGGACTGATAGCCCTTTAAATATTACACTATGTCACATCTCAGAAGTGTTAGACACATCAATGAATCAACAGCACTGTTCCAATGAGTTTTCAGACAGAATTTCACATCTTAACACCACTATTTCCTTTACTTAAACTGGTGAAACCAACTAACTTCTATTAACAACATTAAAATGCATTTTTCTTTCACAGAGAAACATTCAGGAGATACTTGTTGACTATTCTAGAAACTGTCAGATTTTGAGCATATATACATGTGTTAGTGGCAATTTATAATTATACTTGTCCTTTTTATTTGGTCAAAGATAAGAAAATTAAATCAAAAGGACACTAAGGACTTGGTTGTCCCATTATATATGTCATATAGTCCTTTGCAATTGTGCAAGGTTAAAGGAGTTTCTGATGATGTTTTAAATTAGTTTTTATTCATACTGCTTTTGTGTATATGAATACAAAAGAGACTCAGCCTTCATCATCCTTATGTTTTTCCTCTTTCTTATGGTGCTCTAGCTTTTCGTTTTTCCTTTTGTTTTAGTAATGTATAGAATTTGAAAGTGGTTTGTGAAGATTTCATTTTTTTCTTACCATGTCAAGTCTGGTGGAATGAAAACAACCCCACATGCAAGCTAATGGAATGATTTGGGGGATAATTTCTTCAGGTAAGTAGTGTCTGACCTCAGGAGACTTACAGATATCACTGCTGCATTATTACCAGTCACTCACGCCTCCAGGTGGAATTAAGGAGGCAGGAATGCCCTCGCATTTCAATCTGTGCAGTTAACCTACATAGATTAGAATCTATTATTTATGGTGATTATCAGCCACTGCAGCTCTTGTAAATGGCAGTAGGTCAGTGCTTTGATAATAATTAAGGTATTCATTATAGGATAAAAATGGAGGTCAGCTTCACTTCTGCATTTTGAAACAGAATTGGATCTAAGGAATTGCAAAACCGAAGAAATTATTGCCATAAAGAATCAACTTAGATTTTTCATCTTCTTTATTCTGAAGATGTGTTTTCACAGCTTTCTATATTCATGGTAGAAGTAGAAACTAAAAGATTCCTAATGCCTTCTTTTAAGGACTTCATTAGAAAGTGGTTAGTGAAGTTTTGTGTATTTTTATTACTACTGCACTCTTGAATGAGACCTACAGGAGTCTGAAAAATGGGAGGAAATCATGCATGCAAAGCATATCAACTTTGTACAGTTTTCTGTCTTTTTTATTGCATTGCATGATAAAGCCCCCTGTTGTTTGAGAATATACACTACTTTATTCTTTAATAATGCAACTTAAATGTCACACATATCTTACAAAGCTTATGTTTATAAAATTTATTAGACATCAATATGCTAGATGACTCTTAGGGGATTTGGATATTTCTGAACATTGGAAAACCAATGAAACATAGGTAGGACTAGCACATTTCCTGCTATTTACCCACTGAACTAAATCAGGCTGAAGATATACCATATATAGAGATTAAAAACTAGAGGGGGAAATGTTTGCTTTTTACTGCATAAAATGACTGTTATGAATCAGAAGTTTTCTTAAATTTGTTAGCAAATCATCAGCTTTTAATGGAATTAAATTTAACTAGTGCCTGCATCCATTTATCGTAATGTCTAGCCATCAAAACATACTCCAGCATATGAGTCAGAGGTATCAAAACCTACCAGGACAGTAAAGGTACATAACATTTGTAGATATTAATGTTATAAAAGAATAAGAAAAGTAGGAGTTGTATTATGTACCTAAGTTTTATTATTTATTCCCTGATATAGGAACTGTACTGGTTTGAGAGGCAAGTGTTTTAATTTGGACAAAATTGTGAGTGTGATTGTCATAATTCAGTTTATCCCATATGCAAAAAAAAAAATATTTACCTCTCTTCATCTATTTCCAACACCTTTCCTAGATTTCTAGTGGTATGGAGTTGTGGAAAATATATAACTACTTGCACGTCTTTACAAACATGCAGCAATGGACTGGAGACTGATTAGAGAAGAAGTGAATGGACAAAATCTCCACAGGGTTGTCTTACACATAAGCCTAGGAAGATGAAACTGGTATTGGTAAAGTTCCTTTGCCAGAATCACACTATTGCAATTTTAGAAAACCATTCATTTCATGGGATGTAAAGTGGTCTCAGCCATTTGTGCTATATATCAATGTCCTTTAAAGATTGGAAGTAGGCCTTTTGTTGCTGAGTGTGAAACATATTCAATGTAAAGGCAAGGTACTTACTGATTGTAAAAATCACCTCTAAAAAAAAAAAAAAAAGAAGTAATTCAGAAAATATCTTCAAAATGAATACAAATATATCTTAATTTTATTTGTTTTCTAGAACTTTGAAAATTACTTTGGATAAAATTCCTCCCTTAACCCGTTCTAAAACTCAGAAACTATGAAAACCCAAGATATTTTGTAGCAGAGGGCTTTAGAGGGAGGAAAAATGAAAAGAGGTAACTGTTAGGTTTCTTAATTTGAAAATGTGGACAGAAAATGGAGATGGGAAATATAGGGGAAGTGAGGAAAAAAGAAAGAGTGAGTGAGAGAGGGAAGGAGGACAGGAGGAAGAAAAGAGTGTTTATCACTATGGAAAACATTAATCAAAATACAGTCCACAAAAATGTTTGAATTTTGAATAAGCATTGAAATCTGTTTGCACAGGTCAGAGTTTGCAATATGTTTGTAATATTTATCAAGTTGATATTGTTGTGTTTTCTATCAATGTTATGTGACTTCCTATTGAAATCTTTTATAGATTCTCATTTGTCATTAGCAGAAAATGCTGATTCACTCTCCATGTATCATCAAGACTCTGAAAATGACTAAAACAAATAGCTTGTCATGATGAATGAGGATAGACAAGTGCTAATGATAACTTAGGGTTTAAATGCAGCTCTCAGGAAACATTCACTTTAAATGGAGTTGTTATCAGTATTTTTTCAAAGAAATAATATTGGAGAAAGGGAAGCTCAAAAAACAGCCCATCATAGGGATTGTACTCCTGGTTAATAACATCATTTGTAGGTTTCCTTGTCCATTCTCTTCTGAGAGCTTGAAAGAATTCTTATTTGAGTTATTAGCTATTCTGTAAAGCATCTAACACTTTATATGTAGTAAAAAGAAGGGTTGGGAATGGTCTACTGTATTTCTTTCCCAAAATTTTCTATCGCATTACATTCTTTCCATTTCATTTCCCCGAGCCTTCTCTTTGCCATTCTGTGGTGTCACAGCTCTCTCAGCTTCTGCACGTAGCTCAGATCCTCCAGTCCCTTAATTGTCCTCATGGCTCTTCACTGAACTCACTGCAGTATATCCGCCTCTCTAGTACATATGGGTCCACCACTGGGCAAAACACCCCAGATATATCTCACCAGTACAGGGTCAAGGAGAAGAATCACCTCCCTTGACATGTCGGCAGTGCTCTGCCTAACAGAGCTCAGGAGGCTGGTGGTGCTCTTTTGTTGTTATCTTCAAACTGTTCGTAACCTTTCCTAATCCCTTCAGTGTTTCCTCCAGACACCCTCCCATTTTGTTTCTTGGCTTCCCTGTATCCAGTTTTTCCTCTGTTGCCTCTTCAACACTCCTCTTCTGTATTTCTGTGAAGTGGAACACGGAACACCCAGTTCAAGGAGAAACAGACAAAGTATATTTTTCTGTTGATTTTGGCTCAAGCATTGTATTTAAGAACCACTGTTACTTCATCAGTCTTCTCGCCCCCTGCTCTGCTTGAGCTGGAACCTGGAAAGAGGCCCACATAGAGCTGTTATGACAATCCAATGCAGTGCCTACAGAAGAAGAATTCTATGCCAAGCTCAGTTTGCCTCACATCCAATTTTAAGGACATTAGAATCATTATACTGTTACACTTATGCCAAAATGAATCAGTCAATTAGTCACATTTTATACAGAGTGAAATTCAAGTAAATCTTCACCAGAAAGCACCAGCATAGTATTGTGTTGCAGCTGCCAGTATGAAATGTTCGTGAGTCATGTTATAAATGTTATGAAATAAGCCAAAAATTGTGATATCTAAAAATAGTACATGTAGAGATTTAGGTAGTTTTGTTATTTTTTGTTTTCCCTACTACTCCTAAACCTTTATTTTCATGTTTTCTTAAATTTGCCTCTGGTGACTAAAACCAGACTCTTTTATTTTGAAATTATAGACTATCATAGTAGCTGTAGTGTCCAGTCTTTCAAAAGGACTTTGACTATCATGAGATTTGGCAATTTTACCACAAGATTTTATTCCTTTGTATACTCAGGCTGAAAGCAGAGCCTAAACCCAGTACTTGTTAAATACCTAGTAGCCCATATTTCTTTTCCTACATTGTCTTCCTGAACAGATACTTTGCTGGCCTTAGCTTTGATCATGTTACTATAAGAGTAGAACACAGGCATGTATTTTTCTGTCTGCTCCAAAGCAGAAAGAAACATAAATAATCTGGTTCTGCATTTTCTCCCACTATGTTTATTCCTTCACTGATGAAGTACAACCTCTCAAGTGCTTTTACAATTTTAAGTTAGCTCTTGTTGAAAAATTCATGACACTGTCCTTTAACTAATAAAAATTACCTTAATGGTTTCAAGGTATTTACCTCAGATGCCTGGAAAAGGTTAAGAGGATTTAACTATATAAAGTCTGGAATAATCATTATTCTGTATGTTTTTTAACCAGTATAGTCTGTGATCACATTATCCTGGTTCCTAGGATTTGCACTGAGCACTGAAGAGGGGAAAAAGGTGAATAAAGCAACACTCCTACGCGCGCACACACACACACAAAACAGAAAGAGAAGGATCTTTTGTCACTTGGAAAATTGAACACTGAAGTGTGGTCACTGGGTCAAAGTCAGCTCTTGAGAAAAATCAATACCATTTACTTCCCAGGGTTTTCTCTTCTTTTTCAGGCTCTAGTCTCCAATGGCAGCCAAAATTCAAGTCTGTGCTGGCTCTTCACTATGAGGAATACCCAGATACAAAAGAAAATGTTGACATTTCTTCTGTTTAACCTGACAAATGATCATTCAAACTGTGTAGTCAAATAATGAAAATCATAGAACTACCAGTAAAAACTCTAGACAGTACGTGATCTCACCTTTACAATTAAGAGGAAAAAGCCAGTTCCCTGTCCCTTTTTTTCACTCTAAAGCAAATGTCCTACAAATTTTCTAAGAAATTAGCCTGTAGAAGTTTTATTCAGACTATGTTATTTGTAAAGACTTATGTTGTCTTTTCATGTCTTGCCAATCAAAAACTACTGGGAAAATCCTAAATCAGAAAATTCAGGAAAACATAAAGTTCAAGATGAAATAAAAAATATTCAGTGTCTTGCTTTTAGAGTGTTCTGAGGAATCTATATACACGTAGATTCTCTCTGTAGTAATTTATATCTAAAGCATGCTATTGATCATAAGATTTTCAAAATTATTCTAAAGATACCTGGAGATAGACTTTGGGAATGGTTACTTCCCTATGCAGAAAGATAATGGAAATATCTTCTGAGTAGGTTACTTGAATATTGAGGCTAATAAACTTGTTTGTTATATGTTTGAGGAAGAAACAGAGAGGAGAAGGGACAAAAATCAACAGAACCAACAAACTCACCTATGACACGCTAGTTGTCAGCTCTGAAATGGTACACAAGAACTGGTAATTTGAGGTGGTATGAAATATCTGGAGCATATGAAAACATGTGGCATGAGCCAGATTCTCTTTCCGGATGAATAGTGAGTCTGATTTGCAATTTGGTCTGTGAGAATAGTTGCATAATATACTCACAGCAGAATGTATTTTTTACTCAGTCAGGTTCCACATTCTCTCTTTCTCAAAGTTATATTACTGTAACAATCATATTAGAATTATATTATCATTTAATTTCCCTAGGATTAGTTTAAGAATTTAAAGTAGACCAGAAAAATATAATGCATAACTGATTTGAATTAAAGGAATGTCACTCTATACGTTTTTGATTTTCAAAGTCTCCAGCCTGATTAGAGGTTGCTGTGATGCCACAGAACATCCTGTATTGTCCACTGGAGGCATCTTGTGTACTTCCATGAAAATAGAACATTTCTCCAGTATCTTACATGCTTTACTGTGCACAGAGAGAATGCAATAATATGTTTAATATGCTTATATATGTATATAAAATATTTCTTGGGAAATCCAAAAGAGAGAGTATGCTCTAAAAGCTTATTAATGTGTTATGTAGAATCGTTATAGAGATTATAAAAATGTAAAACCAGAAAAGAAATTTATCATCTTGTGTTTGGAGTTGCATCTGCTTTTATTTTTTTAATTATTTCCTTGGTGATATATTAAAATAACTTGATTCTGTTTCTTTCTGTTATACTCACAACTGCCTTTAGTCACAGTATGGAAAGCAGGAATGTTGGAGGTCTAGTGTTTGTGATAAAAGTTGTGTTCAAATCAATCCCCTTGTATTGTTAACTGTGCAGATCAGTTTTGTTTGTGAAATTGAAGAGGCTGAATGAGGAAGTGGGTCATGTAGATGCATTCCAGAAAGTGTCACTAAAAGAGTAATTTTTCCTTGGGCTCACCTACAGTGAGGAATAAGCTTCAGAGCTGCCTGTGAAAAAGCAAAAGCAAAACCTTCAGTCTCTAGAATTTAATTTTCATTAGAAAGAACAATTAAACAAACAAACAAACAAAAAAAACCAGAAAGAAAAATAACCCCCTCATATTTTTGTAATGAAGTCTGAATACCTCTAATATAAAATGCAACTGATGTGAATTGCAAATAGTACCTCACTATCTCATGGTTATAATTTGGGGAGGGAAGTGGGAAAGGCATGACATTAATGTCCCATTTTTTAAGTTTTGGATTTGCAATACTGAATGCTGAGATAAAAGGTCAAAATGTTCATTAGAAAAGTAACACACGGTGAGAATGCATGAAGGAGAAGCATATTTTAGAAAAGGCATAAAGAAAGTAGTATGTTTTTTGCACAGGAGGATGAAATTTAACAGTAGGAATCTTAAGGTTAAATTGGTGCAGGTTTTCCACATACCCAGGCAAGTTACAGGCAGGGAGTTTCCTCAGGATTTAAAATATGCTGCTGATAAAAGAATAAATTATTGCGTTTGTAAATCCTTTACTGACATTCTAACAATATCATTATAGATAAGTGACTAAAAATCAACTGCAGCAACAACTGTAATGAAACTTAATAAAATAATTTGTCCAAGAGTAAAACCATCAATTGGAAGGTCAAGAATAGATGCTAAGATGCTGCCTGTACATGAAATAATGGATTTATCTCTCACTGAGTATCTGCAACTGCTTGTATCTTTCTACAATGTCTATTTTGATCATATGAGCAGTTCTTATTCTCAGAGACTCTGCTGTGAAGTTGCCTCTTCAGCTGCTAAAATGAATATATCACTTACAAATATGGCAGATTTTACTTATGTATGTGGAAAATTAGTTAAATTTGGATTTTCTTATAGAAAAAAAAAAAAAAGAAAAGAAGAAAAACATCCTTTCAGGACTTGGTTAAATTTTCACAGAATCATAGAATAGACTAATTTGGAAGAGATCCACAAGGATCATTGAGTCCAAATCCTGGCCCTCTACAGGATCATCCCCAAGAGTCACATCCTGTGCCTGACAGTATTGTTCAAATGCCTCTTGAACTCTGTTAGGCTTGGTGTTGTGACCACTTCCCTGGGGAGCCTGTTCCAGCACCCAACCACCCTCTGGGTGAAGAACCTTTTCTTTTCCTAATATCGAACCTAAACCAACCTTGACATTCAGGCCATCTCCTAGGGTTCTGTCACTGGTAACCACAGAGAAAAGATCTTTCCTCCATTCCATCAAAATGTTTATGCCATGTCATCTTAATTTACATGACAAGAGTAATTTTTTAATTCATAGCAGTCATGTGGGTAATACATTCATTTAATTATATTTAAATGTCTCTGGTGTAGACTATTCACCTTAGTTCTCCTCTATAGTTAGACAAAATTACACAAATATGGTCAAAGAAGCTTGTCCACAAGGCTTTATGTAACATATATATATATATTAGAGTATAAACCTCTAATAAATAAATAAAAAACTAATTTCTTTCCAGTCTCTAAAAGAGAGCTGAGGATAGCTATTTCAGTTTTAGACATCAACCTCTTTCCATCTAGAGTCTTATGAGGTACATACTCTTTATTTATCAATAATACTTGCAACTATCTGTAATAATTGCAAAAAAAAATAGAATAGTAATTCTAATATTCTCATAGTATCTGCTCTTAATGTAGTATACTCTCTTTTCAACCAATTAGGTGTTAAATTCTTTAGCTCAAGAGATTTTTGAATAATCATACACAGGTTTCTTTCACATCTCTCTATCATATGTTCTTACATGTGTTTGGAGGAGCACAGTGTCATCTGCAGATAATACAATGGGAAGAAGGAAGTTATACTTTGTATTTCTGTTCTGCAGCAAGACTGCCCTATAACAATTCACTGGTGGGAAGAAGAACTATCGGTTGTGATAGGGAAGAACTGTTTGTCAAGCAAGAAGAACCTTGAAAGCAGGAGCTATATAAAAGGCAATGGAAGAGTAATAATTATAGAAATCATATTCCAGAAAGCAGAGGACTGAGTTACAAGAGCAAGGTCAAAGGTAGTATACTATATTTATGAAGACACTTGGAGACAAACCAGGAGAATTGGACATGAATGGCCCATATATCAACAGTCAGAAGGTTATTTGAGTACCATAAGTGATCTACAACAAAAGAATCAGTTTACACTCAGAAAAGTATGCATCTTAATTCATATGTAGCTTTAGGTTGGTGTTGTTTTGTGAGGTCACATCAAGTGTTATTATCAGACAGATGGTTTAATACTTCCACAAAAGATGTTATTTCAGGAGTACTTGGAGGGTAGCATGTCTCATTAAAAGAGACATTTCACTGTAATGAGAAACGTGCTTTTCTTATAAGGACTCCGTGGGAAGTTTTGACAAGCACTAACTAATGTTCAGTAAAACCAGCAATTGTAAAAGGAAGTACATATGACAGACATGTACCTTGTGGGTCAGAAAATGCGGAGTTGCTGTTGCTGTTGTGGGTAACAGGTCACAGACTGCATGCTAAGCCAACAGAACAAGTGTCAAGTCCTGTCAGACTTTTTCAGGACTTCTTTTGGGCTGTCTAGAAATTTGTTTCAGCTTGTAACATCGTCTAATACCCAGGGAGCTGTTGTTTATGCTGTTTTGGCTTCTCCTTTGCTTTGCACAATGGTGCAGTGTAACACTTTTTGTTTTATGTGTGTATATTTCTAACTAATGGATACTAACATCAAGTGGCCTTTCTGTGAAGAATGAACTGTCTTTGATTCCCAGAATAAAATTCAGCTGTGGTGGATTGAGGAGAAAAGGCACGGGTGATGTCATTGAAGCACAGATTGATACTGTAGGTCCAAAGATGCAAACAATTCACCAGTGGTCAATTACTGGTCATCAAAAGCATGAACCCAGGGGCCAGGTGTAAATAGCTTTAGAGAGGACAAAGAAAACAAAGTACGAATATACCATACATTTAAAAAAAATCTTATAAAGTGAAGTTGTATGTAAAATTAATTTACAGGCAAAAAAAAAGGAGTAAAATGTAGAGCAGGTCAGCTGAAAACAGATCTAAAGAGAAGGAAAGCACCAACATCAGCACCATACTCCTCCAAGCAAAGATACAGACAACTAAAAATGTAGTTTCTCCCCTGAATTAAGCCTTTGGCCTTACAAGAGTGAGAGTAACATCTGACACCTGTATAGAGACTACAAAGTGTGTGCATGTACCATTTTAACTATATGCAGTTGAACTATCTTAGTATCATTATAGCTGGCCTAACAACAATTTTTTATTAGAGTCTTAATACTTTATTTACGCTAGCAGTAAATGATTTGTTTTGTATATATATGGTGTGCTTCTTTTGGTCATAGTATTTTTGAGTACAGCAAACTGAGGACAATACAAACAGTCCGCTCTGTAACCTGGATACAACAAATTGGTAGCAGATATTAATCATAATACTTGTCAGTAGTTTTATTTTGTAAGACTGTAGATGCCATACAGTCCATGGTGTTATTAATTTGATAAAAAACCCTAATGTTTTCTGATTTTACATAAATCTCAAATTTTTATTGATTTTAGAACTGTTAATCATTTACTTAATAATTATTTTAAAGCATTGAATCTGACCAGAAAAGCCTAAATACTGACAGACATTTTATTATTTAATTTATTTTTACAATTAAAACTCTTTAGAATATTTCTATAGTAGTTAGCATGTATTCCAATGACACGCACTAACGAAAACTTTTACACTAGATGGGCAAATTAACTTAATGACAAGAGATGGACAAGGCTTTCTCACTTTCTGTGCTCTCTTACTGACAATATTCATTTGTAAAAGGTGTGATGGAGTATGATATAGAGGTTTATAAAATATGGCACATAAAAAGTGGATAGCAACTCATTTTTCTTTCTTACAATATGGAATCTTGGGTCTCTTTTTAAATTTCATGTCTCAGTGTGTAATTAAATTGTGATAGTCATTTGAACATAACTTTGAAGGAAAAATATAACATTTTACATCAATTCTAAAATCTATTGATTCAATTAATTGGAAAAAAAATCTGTCAAAAATCTTTCAATTTCTATAATACCATTTCTGACTCATTAAAGTACTTGCAATACAGGTTAACAGCAGAAGCTGCTGGAGTATATTTTCAAAACAAAAAAATCATTGTATCTTTTCACCATTTTTCTGGAGTTTGGCCTCTGGTGCTATCAGACACAGCTACTTTGCTAAATAGCTCTTCCATTTAACTCACCTTATGATACAGGACAAGTTTACTTTGAAAATGTCAAGGGTTGTTCTTGCATTCCCCAACACATTGTGTTTGTCACACATAGATTTGAAATAGCTTTGTTATGCATAATTTATTTCTTATGCTAATTATGTGGCATCATTATTAGTAAAATTTATTAATGAAAAGCACCATGGACAAAATGACCTCAGAAATTATAATTTAAATTATTTTTTAATGAGGCTGGGAGCTGAGATCTGTATTATTTTGATTTTAATTTTTAATATTTTTTCATCTGTTTTCATAAAAAGAAAGCTATTAAGCATTACAGTTCTGTTCCATGTGTGTTGTCCAGTTTTTGAACGTGCTGACTGATTATAAATTTTGACCGCTGGGATGAGGTATGAAAAATGTTAAGTTCTTAGCAATTTGATAAAGTTAAGTAACTCTATTAGTAACTCAAATGAAGAAGTTGCTTTGAGAACTCACTTTTTATTAGACACTTAAAAATTTACAAGGCAGCAAGATGTATTCAGTTTTTCAAATGCTGGAAAAGCTTTGATCAGAGTTCCTGATTTTTTTCCAGAGAACCCAACCAAGCAGATAAAAGACAGGCTTTACCAGTTCCATTGCTTCCAGAAGTGTTTTGCTTCAGCTGAGACTCTCAAAACGTTTTTGTCTCTTCTCCACCATTTTCTGCTCTCCAGTCTTCCAGGGTACTGATTCAAGTTTTCATGGCAATACTTGCCTCCCATTTAAAAACTCCAGCATTTCAAGCCATGTAAAGCTTTCTTTTCAGTCACTAAAGAAGAAAACAAAGGAATAATTATCAAGAACAACATTTCCTTCTCCATTTCTGGAGAACAAGCAAAACAATTTGGAACAGCAAATGACATAGTTTTGGTGGGCAGTGTATTGGTTCTTACTACTACATATGTTTTATAATCTTGCAGGGGATTTTCAGTCATCATTCTGCAAGGTTATTTTTGTTATTCTGTTTTTAATTAAATGATTTTACCAGTGTAAGGCAAGCATAACTCCTATCAATCCACAAGTAGATGTTCATTCAAATTGTTGCGATACCTTCTTCGACTGGATTGTTTTCTGAACAGTACTCTAGTTGAAACCTTTTCATATTAACATGCTACATTTTTTTGTTTTTTTTCAAAAGAAAATGTTTTTCTCTCCAGGTTAGGCCAGTGGAACATCTGATGAAGCCAAATATTGTTGTTTACACCTTGAGCATTCAGTTCCTCTGAAGTGATGGGAAAGTCTCAGAAAAATCTGTGTGACTTTCAGGGCAGTGAGTCCCTCAAACTTAAGCATCTTCCTCCAACTTGGGATGGAAATCTTGCAATTTAATTAGTTATCCTATGGATATTTCTCTATAACCTCTCCACTGCTAAATCCCTCCTGACATCTACAAACAAAACCTCACTGCCTTGGAATGAACCAAAACTGATTCCCTGTGACTGATCTCACCAATAAGCTTGTTGTTAACAAAGGCCTTTAGATCTGACAGCGAGTCTGTGCCATGGGGCCTGAGGGTAAGTGCTGTTCCCAGGTCAGAGTCCTCTGCAGTGTGCAGATGCTTCAGCTAGCACTGTCTGTTTAATTAATTTCAGTCTGCTTCACCTATTTAAGCTTTTCACTTGCCTGCTGTTTTCCCTATCAATAAATATAAGTAACAGATTATAAAAAGAGAAATTTTGTATAGAGCAGGATGAATCATTTATGCCAACATGATTAATTTCTTTCTGTCATTAAACTTGAAAGTTTGTACGAAGCATATCAAACAAATTACTTGAGTATGTTATATTTCTCATATAGATGAGGTGTTCATATATAAGCAACACATATATTTGTAAATATAAAATATGTTCGAGTATATCCCTCTTTATACACACAACCCTGTAAATACAAAATATATTAGGATATATCCATCTATATACACACAGCTGTTATCACTAGACAGATTTTTTCCTAATAATTTCATTTAAACATGTTAAAAAATTCAGTTTTATCAGAATTTGTCAAAATTTGTCTGTATTAGAAATATTTCTAGTTTCAGACAGAGCTGGAACTCCATTATGTTAAAATGTACATAAGCAAGTAAGCTATAAACTCTGTTGGTGGAGCTATGCTGACCTAACTGTACCAATAAAGCATTTCACCTCAAATCCCAATCTTATACAAACAAAGTATGTTTTTCTAGGACAGTTGAGCTACCTTTCCCAAATCCATACTAGGATTAGGGCTTTGTCTCTTCAGCATCAATAGTCCTTTCTATACAAAAGTCCGATAAGCAAAACTATGGTTTTATAAGGTGGGACAAACAGGAGTATAGCAATTTGTCGCCACTGGAAAAGGTCTTGAACCTGTCAGCTCCCTGTCCTTGGATGAGCTTCCCCACCATTTGGGAAAACAGTCTGGTCTTGCTGGACCTCTCAAAGAGCTAATTTAACTCAGAAACTGGTTAGTTTTATGCCTGGTTAGTTAAACAGTCCAAAGAAACTGGGAAGAGTGCTATAGCTGGCACAAGGGAGAAGGGGAATCTGTAGGACCACATGCAGAGGCAGAGGGAGAAAGGCCAAGGAAAGGAGGGAAAAGAGAGTAAGACCGTCCTTTCTCAATATAGTGGATGATGACATCAACACAGCTGCATGTGGAAGAACAGCTCAGTTATTTTAAATGATCACAGCCCAGCAAGTGGATGCAGGAGGTATAGCAGGACACTGAAGAGTGACAATGTCCAGAAAACATGGTCACAATAATTAGATGAAGCAATATTGGCCGTTTCTGAACAAGCTCTTTTTGTATTACTTTTTTACTTTTTGTTTTACTTCAAAAATGCAAACTTATTAAGAGTAGTTATGACAGACCCTTTTAGAGACCATAATGCTTCTTCTTTCGTTGTGGAACTTACAGTCACTAAAATCTCATCAACAGTCTTCTGAATGTAATGAAACTGTAAAAAAATGACAACAGGTAAACGTGCTGCTAAAATATCAAAGCTACTAAATTGTGCTACTAAAATATCAAAGCATGAGAAGTTATAAGAAAGCTACTTTTCATTACTTCCGCCATGTGTTGCAAGATGTGGGAAAGCAATGCATCTTTCTGTGAATATCAGCTTTCTATGTTAGAATAGTGATGTTCCTTGAGTACAAAGTGGGACACAGCTCTTGAAAGTGACACCCAAGGCCAAAGACAGGAAGAAATTTTGAGTAAATGGCTCTGTGACTAAGGGAGTCTAACACCCCTTTTTTCCACTCAAGACATCAAACATTAATGAGAGGGACACTTTTTCTAACTCAGAGTTAACCAGAGTAAAACTTTTTTCCTTCAAAAATTATATCTAACTAAAACATTCCTTTAACAAGTGTGATGAATTTTGATCTATAAATTAAGAAAAACACATGTCAACAACTTTATGTCCTTCTTTTTTTCCACTGGATATCAGAACATGAATTTCTTCTTCCAGTTTTCACCCACAGAACGGAGAAAATTATTCTTAACCTTAAGGTCCAGAGACAAAAGCCTGTAGTTTCTAAATGTTGATGACATACTTTAGTAAGAAATGACTACACAGTAAAAGTGTGACACATCTTAGGTATCTCAGTAAGCAAAAAAATATAGCTTAAAAATAAGCACTGACACTTAGCTCTAATCCAGTTTTCCTCAAACAATAGTCAGCTAAAATGATGAAATTTAATTTTCATTTAATAAATTTATTTAACAGAATTTTGGCAGAAAAATCATATTTTAATTAACTTTCTTGCTAATATCTACCAGTATTTCCAGCATGCATGGTTCATCCTGTTCTCATTGCTTTTCACTGTTTGTAAGCCCAAAGCAGGTGATAAGCACTGCAGAAATAGCTCCCCATAGCAAGCAAGCAAGCTACTTTCCAGGAGTCATACTTCTTTCAACTGTTGGCTATGTAAGAACCATTTTATTCTAATTTTTCAGAGCAACAGAAGAATCCCAGTCTTCCAAGAGATTGAAAGAATAATCAATAAAATACTTTTTTATTTGCATATTCTAAATAAACTGTCATATTTCCATGAAATGTTCTTTCAAATTAATAAAACATCATAGCATGACAGGTACATTCATGTACTCTTGACTGGTAGTGATGAGATGACAAGCAACAGTGAAATAGTTAAAAATGTTGGCATTTAAATTAAACCTCAAAGTTAACTCCTGCAATTAAGGAGGATGTCTAGAAATACGTTAATGCTGTTGTTTCACTCTTTATGGTTCTTCACAGTGACAAAAGTATGTGCATTTACACTATTAAGCCTATCTTTTCATCTAAATGTAATTTAAATTAATAACCAAGCTTTGAGCCTTGGAATATTGCACAAGGAAAAGTTCTAGAACACTTTTTTCCAGTGATAGACTTCTGCAGTCCAGTAAAATATTTTGCCATGAAAATTCCAGCTCTCTGCCATTTATATGTGGTCCTTGAGAGGCTTATCATTTGAATAAATACCCACACCATTTTAAATAGAGAAAGGTAAGCATCTAGAATAAGAGATAAAGAATGTTATTTCACTTCCTCCCTATGAGACTTCTGTAGTACAGTCTGAATGTGACTCTCTCAAGACGTTTCAGAAATTCATGTAGCTGGTGAGGAATTTGGCAGCTTGCTAGCTGTGTAGTACATATCTCTGGGCATGTCTGGCATTTCTCACTGCCTCCTGAATTGATATGTGGTGTTATATAAGGTCCTGACTTTCAAAAGCCTTGTACTCTGGCACTGTCTGGTAGGAGAGGTAGTTGTTCACCCAGAGAGTTGAGGAGGTTCCTCAGGCTGTGTCCAGCTCACAGAAAGAGATACTGGGGCTCCTGATCAGCTCAGCCTTTGCCTACAGCACACATTAAGAAACAGGCAGTTTGGCTTTGTGGGTTTTGTTTTGGTTTTGTTTTGTTTTGGTTGGTTGGTTGGTTTTTGTTGGGTTTTTATTTGTTTGTTATTTGTTTTGTTTTGTTTTGTTTTTTTTTCTGAGTGTTAGGCTGGTAGGAAGCCAGAAGAATGAAATATGATTTAAATTCTGAATTTTGTACTCATGAACACCTTAAGGGTAAGACCTTACTAGATGCAGGGACTGGGAACCAGCAAATCCTTTTCCATTCCCATAAGAGACAGATTTAGCTCACTCTGGAGAGGAACCTGACACAAATTAACACATATACAGTCATAGGACTCTAACATTAAAAAAGTGTTATTAACAGTGTGACAGTACAGACAAATTGCAACATCTTTAGTTATCTTGTAGATCTGAGTTGCTCCACAGTGCTGGATGAACATAATGCAAGAGAGAAATGATGCAGATTTGTATAGCTATGCCTGGATGAAAGAGTGAGATGAAAGCCTCATAAAAGCACTTAAATCAGAAGCAGCTGTACTGACCTCCTATAGAAAATTAGAAATATAGAAATTTAATAATAAATTGTCTACGGATGCAAAGTAAGTAAAGAACACTGAAATCAAAGACTCCTAAAGTATCTGAAATATGCTCTCAAAACGAACACCTAGCAGTAAACCAACTCAGTGAAAGATTCACCTTGTGTCTTAGAAGACTCTGCATTTTATGCCACTTTGACCACCTGGGTGAGATTTGCTGTACGCTAGACACTGAAACTGTTAAAACCATCAGTGGAGAGAGATAGCCACCTCAACCTAGGCATGGTCTACTCAGCTCCTTTTGGAGGTATAATAAGCTCCTTTTGGAGGTATAATCCTTCCTCATACAAAGAAAGGAGGCTGAATGGCTGTCTTACATAAGAAGCTTAGCTGCTAGATAGCTGCATTTGTCTGAGCTGAATCTCACCCTAAACTCATCTGCAGTTCCTCTCACTCAGCCCTACGTGGGGTTCAGGAGATCAGCTGTGGATTTATTTTTTTTTTCTTCAGCGTAGGTGGGATCTGGGCTACGTATGATTTACCAACAGATTTGCTGAATACAGGTGAGTCAAGGGAGAGGAGACTGTAATTTCTTCTGGTATTGTACCAAAGTAAATCTGCTATCTCCTCTTTCCACAACAAACAGAGGTATATCTCTGATTCACAGGACCTTTCTGAATGGCTCAGGACTCAGCTTAAAATCACAAGATATTCCTTATGCAGAACCCACTTCTAATAATAATTTTACACTTTTCTCTTTTCTTACTCCTCAGTTGTTAGTGATGAAGGATCTTTTTATCTTAGTCCTTCTTTGTCTGCACTTAATTTAAGAGGTAGTCTGTAAGGCTTTCGGCATTTCTCCATCCTGAAACCGGAACAAATGTTGGCTGTACTCATTGTTCCCTTTCTCCTAGTAAGAAGAAAATACTGCCTCACAAAAGCAAACTGTTGTGCTGTCATCTAACCCTCTCATCTAGTTCTCTCTGTTTCTTTTATTAAAATAAGGTTTTATTTATACTATATTTTATTGTGCTCTCTGTATGACTCTTCACAGTTTCTCAAGGCTCAGAGGATTAAAAATTTTATTGCATTTCTGTTTATCTATTTGTCCGTTTTCCATCTGCTACTGCTTTTAGTTAGCATCCTCATGTTTAAAGCAGGATATTATATTTACTTAAATTGCTATCAGAGAATCTTTTAGGTATATTTTTCAAATCTTTCTGTCAAGTTCTTTCAATTACTTAGATATCTTCATCACAGAAACAATATTTCCTCCTCATAATTTCTTCTGTTAGATTTTTACCATTGTATTTAATTTTAAAGGAAAATTAAGAAAGAAAAGGGTTAATATTTTATTCTTTCCCTTCAGAAAGTAATGCCAGAGTGCAGTGACATGATTATTTATTACTTTTCTTTTAATACTTTAAAAACTGTTAGGAGAAAGAGCTATGTCCAGTAATTAAGCAGCAGGAATTATGGGTGAGAAACTGGCAATTCAGTGCCTCTCTCTGGCATAGAGTTTCTAAGTAGACACAAGCACACTGCAACAGCACTCACATGAATGATGAACTAGTAGAGATACTTGAAAGGTAAATATAGAACCAAGAATAGATCAATTTTGTTCAAGCAGTGTTACCCATTGTGTTTATATTGCCATATAACATCATTAAAAAGTGTCTGTCCATGACTCAGTAATATAAAATGGCATGGAGTTATTTGCAAGAATTTTATCTACTCTTTCTATAAAATCTACATGTTCCCTAAGAGATTTTTTTTCCCCAAGGAATACATGAAATAAAGAGAAAGACATATTTTTGACAGTGCTAGTTGCTATGCATAGAAGTGAACTTTTTCACCTTCTTCCCTTAATTCCTGGAGAATAAAAAAAGAAATACTTCTGTTACCAGTCTGAAGTGATTGCTGCCAAGCAAAGCTAACTTCATAAGTGCTTCTGTTGAGGACATTTTCTGCTCTTAACTAGAAAATATCAAAGCATTTTAATATAAATATATTATCTTATTTTCCTTCTTCTTTTCCTTGTTCTCCTCATAGAGATTAAGAGTATAAGGTCCATAGGGATCATTAGATTGTCTCATCTGACCACTGTATTTACTCATCAACCCTTGGATTCCTCCCAGCAACAGTATTTACTGAAGTATATCTTGGCCAGTTTAGGCCATGCCTCATTCACAGTCACCTCTTTGTGCTTCATGATAGCACACAGTTCCTGGACAGGCAATTTCTTATCTCTCCTTTTTTTTTTTTTCAGCAATTCACCCAGTTTTGCAAAAAAGGATTTATTGTACCTAATTCAGATACCTACTCCACAGACATCTACAACTGAGGTGGTCAGGATCCTTTACAGACAACTGAGAGAAACAGCCACTTTCAGGGCATCTCATTTATCCTATTTTAAATGGTTATGTTAGGACAAGATGAATCATATCTCACCAATAGGCTGCAGAACTTTTTCAGATGTTGGATGTTTTCTACTTATCACTGCCCTGTTTATGCACTGCATTACCTTTTTTTTTTTTTTTTTTTTTATCCACTGGTCCTAATGAGACCTCTTTTTGAGTTGCTTGACTTATGTGCCTCCTAAATTCTTACAGAATCATGGATTTCCAATAAATTGTTTCCATTTCTATAGTTATGGTTATGTTCCTTGTACCAAAAGGCATTCAGTGGTGATTCCTCTTTGACTGATATTTGTTTGGACTACAATGGAAGCTGGAAAGCTTAAACTTCTGTTTGGCTAGGCCAAAGCTGCAGAAAAGGTTACATTAATAGGGATCTGCTATTTTTATCCTATGAAGTACCTAGTTGCTCACAAACAATGTGAGCCACCTTGTTTTGGCTTCATTTGTTTAACATTTTTCTTATAAAATTACAATTTCATAGAACAACTTAAAATACCAGCTAAATTTTGGAAATTTCAGAATAAGAAATTATTAGAAATATTTATTATTTCTAGTTTTTCAGCAGAAATATGCTAGCAGCATTCTTCTGTAACAACAATCCTATTTTCAAAAGATTTTGGCAGACACCTTCCAGTACAAAATGACAATAAAAATTATATTTTGCCCTTTTATCACTATCTATAGTGTTTCAGCATAATTATAAAAAAGGATAAAATTATGAAACCAAAATTAATGAAAATTGTAAGATGTTTAACCTAAAAGAATTTTAGAGTATTCAACAGAGAAGTGATGAAAATACTCTAATTTCTAGCAGATCATTCAAAATCCCATACCAATATCTGTTAAAGAAACTGAATGGCAGAAGGTTATAAATGGATAAAACCACTAGTTAATGGACAGAAAGGGATTGATTGTAGGTTAGTCATTTTCCACAATGAAGGAAGGCAACCCCTGAGGTTTATGAGACATCTCTACTGAGAACAATGCCGCATATTCACAAATAATCTACAAGAATTAAAATAAAATATTGGTTAATTGTTTTAGTATATGCAAGCAGTGTAAATAAGAGGGCTACCTGTAAGAACTGTAGTCATATTTGGTATCTGAGCTTGACTAAATGGAACTGATTGTAACTGAACATAAAATGAAACTTGAGGGGAAAATGGACTTAACCTGATGACCTGGAACAGTGTCTTGGACCTGCAGTAGACAATTTTAGGAACATGTCAGATCACTCCTATATGAAGACCAATAAAGCAAGTAGCAAGCTACAGACATGGGAATGAAGAACTACAAAGCAAAGGTTATTATACCTTCATACATCGATAGTGCTCCCATTAGAGGATTGACTAAATAAACAAGGACTCCAAGCTAGAAAGTGAGAGATTGTCACGTGTCTGAGGAACTGTGACATTAAGAGGTGTAACTCTGTTCTCCATCTGTCCCATTAAAAGAATAGGAACTAAAGATCACAAACAGGTTTTTGAAAACAAAGAGAAACATAGTTCATTTCAAACTACATCATGAGGATGAAAAACTCTCCGATGAAGAAAAGTGTGGTTGCTGAAAGCTTGCATACCTTCAAGAGGAGGCTGGACAAGTCCACAAAAGAGAAATAAGTCCAGGGTTTTACAATTACTTTGTCTTATATTATCAAGAAAGTATTGAGCTACCAGTCACCAGAAACAGGAAAAATAGCCAGAAAAATACTACTGTGTTTTCTGCCTGTTTTGATATTTTATTTCTGATATTTTCTCTTAAGCTTCCCTGTACAGGCACAATCACATGTTGTATTTGATGGAACTTGTTCTGACCCTACAGTCCTTAGAAAACCAATATAAAACCTCAGAATTCTATACAAAATATGCTTTAAATCATACAGAATTTTATAATATGATTCTTTCATTACATTTTTAATGAATGAAGTTCACAATTTTAGAAAATTAGCATAAGTAGAAAAATTACTGTAAGTATTTTGATAGCAAAAAGGGGATTCTGGCTATATTGCATCTTATTGCAACTGAGGTGGTTTTCAACATGTTTAGGGTAAGGATTGTGTTGTAATCTACAGATCATAGTTTCATAAAGTCCATAATATCAATAAATTACATTAAAGTGGTGTAAAATAGAAATAAGATAATAGAGTAATCAAACAGATAGTAGAAACCTATGCAGAAACATTTGATAGAGAATATAAATGACTGTTGGAGCTGTTGACATTCAAATTGGAAAGGATGCAAAGCCAAAATCTATATATAAAATAGAACAATGAACTTTAATTATAATTATATACACATGTATTGACATCTACACTACGAAAACTATTTGACTGTGTTTCTTATAAGTTCAAGTATTTTAAACTGTGAGGAGAGTGAAGATGATATATGGAAAAAAAGCATGGTGCAATTTTTGATGCTGAAATCCTGTGCTGCTTCTGCATGCATAATACGATAGTAAAAAGGTCCGTATTAGACCATGAGGGTGGGTGGTTCAGGGGAGCGAAAAACAGCAGCATAACTGGACATAAACACAGATTCAGGACAAAAATAGACTGAGGATAAGCACTGCTAATTAATGTAAAATTCTTCTTCTGTGTGAATCTCATATGTGTCATGATTAATTTGCTAGAATCTTATAGTTGGGAGACCTGCCATGGATAATCCGACACATCTGAATTCTGAGATTGCTGCCCAAAGACTGTTTGGCATGTCATAATGAGTAAGTATTTGCTTTCTGTTCCAAGTATTATGAAAGGAAACCATTGCTTCATCGTCTCTCCTCTAGAAGCACTTCATACCTGCTACTTTGCTGTCTGATGGATCATTTTCACGGTTACTTATTTGTGGAAAATCTAAATATTTTAGATACAATTAAACAGTTTAAGAATGTCTTTGTTCAGGAGAAATCCGTATTTTTATTTGTAAACCCTATTAAAATATTCCCAAATAAACATATCATTAGGATTATAAATATAGAAAGAGGTTAAAGGCATACGTGACATGGGAAAATCAGATAACCCTCTCTTACTGACATTCAGTGAGAACTGTGTGCTTATCTCTAGTTTATGTCACCTCACCAACCCTGTATTAAGGATAGTCATGAGGAAAAGCTTTCTAACAATACAGACGGTGAAACACTGCAAAAGACTTCAGTACAGCTGGAGTAGACTGCTGACCTTTATTGCTGGCAGTTGCACAAACATCTGTCTCTGTGACCTAAGATGATCCTGTTTGGACACATGAAGATAGATTAAACAAACTTCCACTGTCTCTTCCAACCCTATAAATCTGCAATTTTAATAATTGAAATGTGTTTTTGTAACTCAGGTTTTTATGGTTGTGGGCTGAGGGAGAAACTTATGTTGAAGAAAGTAAAGATAACACATTGCAAAGCTTATAAACAAGAATTATTTTACAGAACAGAGTGTAGAAGAAAAGAATACTGATCCTGAATTTTATTGAGATCAGTACATCAGATATTCAGTTCTCCCAAATGAATGAATTAATGACTCAACTAAATAAATATGAAAGAATCCTCAAAAAGTGTTTTAACTGGAAGTGAAAAGGTTGAGAGAAATACTTAAACCACAACTACATTTTTAAAATAAACATTAATTTGTAAGTTTCCTTTTTTCTTTGTTCAGAATAAGGACTCCAGGGTGCAAAAACGACATTATTGTATTGACTTTAATGACATTTTCATTATAGGTTTTGATGTAGGAAAAGACACCTGATTAATATTTTCTGCTATATTATCTTTGGCCAAAGCTGTGATGATCAGAGACATTTATGTCACATCTTTCTTCACTAGAGGAGGTGGATGGTTCCAAAGCATTTTTGCAGCTATCTTTCATTTCTGAAATTCGTAAGGACAGCTATATGTAAACCAGCACTCGATTAATAATCTGGACAATGGGAAAGATAATAATTGCTATATAAAAATGTGTATTTTCACTATTATGGCAGCTACATGCATATCAGCACACCAGGTACCTTGCAGCATCTGTATTTACCATAGTAGACCTGGGGAACTGAATCTGACTCCCTTCTGATCATGACATTAATGAAGAATGAACTTTGATGAAACTGGATGAGCACAGCAGTGATGGAATCAGAATTGGCTTCAACATGCAGCAATCCACACACCATTTTTCCTCTCTGAAAGACTGTTATGATTGAGCTCAAGGTCATGGAGTAAATGAACTCAATGGACTTCTATAGGGATGGTCCACAGACTAAGGGAATAATAACTGTGTATTATCTAACAAAAGACAGGAAAAGTGATGGGGTATTAGGAAGTGTGGGACCTGACATGACATAAATGGTATGAAATAAGGGGTGGGTACTGTCCTGATTTCATCTGAGAGAGAGTTAATTTTCTTCTTACCAGCTGGTACAGTGCTGTGCTTTGGATTTAGTAGGAGAATAATGTTAATAAGACCGTAATGTTTTGGCTACTGCTAAGTAGTGCTAACTCTGTGTCTGGGGCTTTTCAGTGTCTGATGTTCTGTCAGTGAGTAGGTGCACAAGAAGCTGGGAGGGAAAATGGCCAGGACAGCTGACACCCAAACTGGCCAAAGGAATATTCCACACCATAGACTATCATAACCAGTGCATAAATGAGAGGGAGTTTGCTGTGAGGGACAGATCATTGCTGGGGGACAGGCTGGGTGTTGGTCAGCAGGTGGCCAGCAAATGTATTGTACATCACTTGTTTCTTGAATTTTATTTCTCTCTTCCTTTACTTTTCTATTAAAATTATTATTAGTATTAGCATTGTTATATTTCACTTTGTTTCAGTCATGAAACATCTCAACCCATAAGTTTTACTTTTTTCTTCTGATTGTCCTTCCCATTCCACCTGGGACAGTGTGGAGGGAGTGAGTGGCTGTGTAGCACTCGGTTGCTGTTTGGGGCTAAACTGTGGCACCTAGACAATTCATAACCAATGTCCTTTTCTGTTTTAAATTTATGGAGTAGTTAAGAGTGATTCGACAAAGCAGGTACATCAAAAAGGCAAAAAAAATTATAAAAGTAAACTATCAGTGTAAAAATAAATCTGTGACTCATGAAAATCTCAGTATGAAACACATAACAAGATAAAATAAAAACTTTTAAAACCACATATATTTTTGCAGTACTGATCAGAATCTGTGACCACTAGATTCTGAAATATATGGTCACTTTTTGGGCATCTCTATTTGAGGACAACACAGTTAATTTAGAACAAACATGATTTCCTATGGACAGATGGTGTCTGATTCTTTTGCATTCCCTCTGTCTTGCTTCTGAGGTGAAAATATTTTAGTGGGAATCAGTGACCAAAATCCCTTCAGACTGCCTGTAGTCTCACTAACATCATCATTTAAGACAATAATTTCTTCTGGTTCAAAACTAGAATTGGCATTAAGCACTGTGCTAAAATGACTGTTCTGGATTTTAGAGAGTTACTTGGCCAAGCTTTGTTGCCAGTGAGATATCAGTCTATTATAAAAAGCTACATTGTTAAGTAAGTTTACATTAGAATAATATGTATAAAATAATCAACAGAAAATATTTCATATATTTTTATTTGTATTTGTGTATCTACAAATGTATTTATAGACACTACACAAAAAGTTTTAATGTATGATCATTAAATATAAAAAATAATTTTTAAATACCTAACTAAGATAACTAAGTACCATTGAATGACTTAATCACTTAGTTGCTTCAGGCAATTTTACTCAAAAACCATGCCAAATTAAAAGCATTTATCAGATTTACAGATTTTAAAAATAACTTTTTAAAAAGGCATTAGTAGGTTAAGAAAAAAAATTGACACCATTTTGAGAAAAATAAACATACTTTTGAGAATTTTAAATCCTGTGACAATTGAAATACCTTTCAATGTTTAGACACTTTTGGAAATTTGCTTTCAATATTTTGAAAAAATCCAGCAATGGCAAAAGTTTCTACTGGTTTTATTCCTTTAGTATTGAAATGGTATTTAGATTTCACGTTAACTTTTATCAACCGCTTTAAAAAATACTAAATATTGAAGTATAGTAATGAGAGCATATACAAAATTGTTTTGTAGAGTTTCATTATTTCAGCATTTACTGTTACTTAGAAAGAGGCTACATTTGAAATTACAAAACATCTGTTCTTCTAGAGTTGCTTGTATTTCCTCTATTCCTAACAGCCATCACAGTAAAGACTGTTTTATATATTTTACCTCCCTGAGTTTCTTGATAGACCACATATGGGATTTGCTTTGTTAGCCATGTATACTTTCCAAAATATAAACATCTTTGTGAGAAATTCTCCTGTTGATGACTCCTTGTAATTTTCAGACCCCTGAGACACAGGTTGTTATGTCTCCAATTACATGTAATTTCATTAAAAGTGTCTAATCTCTTGACTCCTTGTTTTCTTCTTTTGTGCAATAAAAATAACCTGTCATGTCATGGAAAGCACACATAACAAATAGAGAAAAGAAATTCAGAGGTAATTTGGGACTTTGTTAATGAATTGTCTGTAACAGGATCAATCAGAAGCTCCTGATGAAAGGTATTGTTTTTGTCACTTATTCTGAGTAGGATTAATTGTGTAGCCAATGCATTAATGAGGAAATGCCCTGTAATGCTAGAAACACTAGCCATTCTTGTATTACTATGTCCAGCAACAGCAGAATTAGTGTGCTGAACTCTGGAAGCCTGTCCACCTGCAGACATTTCCATAAGAACCAAAACCAATATAAATCATGTCTGGAAGTTTTAAGAAAGCCAAGGACAAGATGCTCTGATGACTCTCTTAAAGACTGGAACCAAGAAATTCTTGGCTCAAAATGCTGACTTTTAGCCAAGGTACTGTACAGTAAGTTTACTTTTTGGCATGCTTTAATCACCTCAGAAAAAGTACGAGGTGATCATAAAGAAAAGGTTGAGGCAAAACAAGGGCATGAAAAATAAACAGTTACATCTCTTCAAGATGTAGTGAACATTCTATCCCTAGAGGTAGAGACTTAATGTTAGAAAAGCCTTTCTTTTATCAAAGTCACAGACTGTACTTTGTGACAGACCTCAGTTTTATGCTTTGCAGCTGTCTGAATAGTCTCCAGGATTTGGATTAAACTGATGTTGATTTTCAGTGCTATGTTTCAATAAGTTTTGATTCTTTGATACCACAATGTCAGTGGACATCAGAAGTGCTAATGTGTTTAGAGTAAAAACAAGCATGTAAGAGACACTTGATCCCTGAAAAGGCAGGAAAGCTCAAGCAACAAAGTCTGGAATGGAATTGGGACAGTGAATTACTGGTTGCTTGAAGTAAGTGAATGGAAATTATTCTACAGCCAGAATGAAATGGGGCTATTAGACAGAATTTGAAATCTAATAATAATTGTAATATTCAAAGAAATAAAGACAAAAAAATGTGCAAAATTGCAAAATTATGAACTAGGTGACCTAAATATCTTAAACTACAATCCAAACATCATTTTAGTCAACAAAGACTCCCCTACCTGACATTACTACAGGAATGGAATCCTAGAAAGTAGAATCTGAAGCTCAGATAAAAGAAATAATCTGTTGTAGGTTTGGGGTTTTTATATTTTTTCTTAATTATTTCTTTTACGTAAAACATGATTAGACTGCAAAAAAATACTAGTATTATTTTTTATTTTTAAAAGATATATCTGACATATCATGTATTAAAAATTCACCACAATGCAAATATAACTCTCAGTTGTATTGCTCTCATATTTTGATTTAGGGAATACACCAAAAGTATGTATGTGCTTCGTGAATATTGTTTTTTGCTTTTATTTTATGTAAATGGGAAAGCTATGTTCCAAATTCCAGTTACATGTGTTTTGGGTTTTTCTAATATATATATGTTTCAAAGGATTAGTCTAGGGACATGATTTCAGATATAAATATGGTCCTAAAATTATGAGTATCGTCTGTTAAATTTTAAGTCTTCCATTATATCTTATAAGCAAGAAGTAGACTTCTTTAAGGAAGATAGATGGTCACATCCAGAAGGTAGTGGTCAACAACTCCATGTTCAGATGAACATCAGTGACAAGTGGTGTCCTTCAATGGTCTGTATTGGGACCAGTGTTATTTAATATCTTCATCAATGACATAGACAAAGGGATTGAGCGCAACCTCAGTAAGTCTGCAGATAGAAACAAGGTGAGTGGTGCAGTGCACACACCTGAAAAACAGGATGCCATCCAGAGGGACCCAGACTACCTTAAAAAGTGAGCCCATGGGAACCTCATGAGGTTCAAAAAGCCAAGAGCAAGGTGCTACACATGGGTCGGAGCAACCCTGGTATCAATCAGGCCAGGAGATGAACAGATCGAGAGCAGCCCTGCCAAGAAGGACTTGGGGGTGCTGGTGGATGGGAGGCTGGACATGAGCTGGTAATGTGCACTTGCAGCCCAGAAAGGCAATTGTATCCTGGGCTGTATCCAAAGTGTGACCAGTATGTCAAGGAAGGTGATCCTGCCCCTCTACTCCACTCTGGTGAGACCCCACCTGAGTACTGCATCCGCCTCTGTTATCCTCAGAAGAGGAAAAGCATGGCTCTGTTGGAGCCAAAGGATCCAAAGGAGGGACACAAAAGCCATCAGGGAGCTGGAACAACACCTCTCTCTGAAGAAAGTCGGAAGGAATGGGAGGTGTTCAGGCTGGAGAGGAGACATTATTACAGGGGACTTATAAGAAAAATAGGGACAAACTTTTTAGCAGGGCCTGTTGTGATAAGACAAGGGGTCAGGGTTTTACACTGAGAGAGGGTATATCTAGATCATATATAAGGACGAAATTTTTTATGATGTGGATGGTGAAACACTGGAGTAGGTTGCCCAGGAGGTCATAGATGCCCCATCCCTGGAAACATTCAAGGTCGCGTTGTATGGGGCTCTTAGTAACCTGATGTAGTTGAAGATATTCTTGCACACTGTAGGGGGATTGAACTAGGTGATCTTTAAAGGTCCCTTCCAATCCAAGCTATGCTATGAGTTTATGATTCTATGAATAATATATAAAACACAAAAAAGTATACATGTCAAGATATAGAAAAGTGATCATCATTATTTCATTTTTGTTATCATTCAGTGAGTTCCCTTTTGATACTCACAAGTAGCATTGATAGCATAGTACTAATACTGCCAAAGTATAGTATAATCTTATCTAAAACTGGCTTTATTTACAACGGTAATTGAATAAAAACCTGGCCTTACTTTATTCAGCATGCTTGCTAAAGACAGGCAGGTTATTGGCCTGACTCATTCAAAAATTGCATCTATAGATAATCCCACAAGTTCTCAGCTTTCACAGTGTGCCCAATGTACACACAAATACAGTGAGATGGATAAACTTGAGGAGGAGGAGCCTCTCCTGTTGCCTTGGATGGAAGAAACTGCATTTCAGCAGATGTTTAAAAGAAATGGTACTACATTCTTCGCACAGCATTGCAAAAGCATAGTTGAACATAAACAGAAAAGCAGGGACTAAAAAATTCATAGTCAGTGTTGCACTTCTCCCAGACAACAGGAGAACAGGGAAGTAATTGAGCTTCTGGAAGGTAATTACAGCCCTTGGATACATCACAGGCAACACAGCTTGCCTCCTTTGCTTCACCTACCACAGAAGACTTAAATTGCTTTCTGTTTTCTTTGAGTTAGTTCTCCAGTGTTTGCCTAAGGTTAGTGTGTAACTTCACTGTGATTACTGGGAAACGCCACTGTGCCTCAAAGATGAATGGAAGTGAACAAAATTAAGATCTGTTCCCAAGTCTTCTTGTGGATGCTGAAATTAGCCAAAGCTGTACAAGGAAAGAAGAAAGAACATACTTTAATTATACAGGAGAACAAACAAATATACAAGTTCAACATTGGATGACTGTTCAATTTTTTTGATCTGTATGTCATAGTCCCTGTGGCATATTAGGAAGATACACGTAATAAATACAGATTACATCAGCAGAAAAACTGTTAAATGGTCTAGGATTAAATTATTATTTATGCATATAATTTTATTTCTTCTCCAAATTAATGAGTATTGGTTCTGGATGCTGAAATTAAATAGATTTTTTGGAAGATATTTACGGCTTTTGTCTGAAATATACAAACTGGTTTAGCCAATATCTAATCTTAAGCCTTCTTTTCAGCAGTTACTGAAGTGATTTTCATTGCTATTTATCTCTACAGTTATGTACAAATTTCTTATTGAAATCAAAATAAAGACTTAAAAACCCACTATACAGCCCAGAGAAAGTGAAAAAATTTAGTCCCATGTTTGTAAATATGTGTCATTTTTTAGAGGCAGAAGTTAAAGGCAATAAAATTTACTGGTGTAATCAGTCATCTGGTAACACAGGGCTCAGCAAAGCAATGAACAACATATGAAGCATAGAAAAAACACACACAATTAGGAAGACAAACAATAGAATAAAGACTATCTCCTCCAGAGAAAAGTAAGATGTAATTTCCCTGCCACCTGAATTTGGCTCATTACTGAAGAGACTGCTGAAGACCTCCCTAATGACAGAAAATCATCAGACCGTAAGGAAAATATATAATACTACATCTGACTACATCTGCTCCATTAAGAGTGACAGCTATAATTCTTTTGAACATATAGCTTTAGCTTGGATCAAATAACTTTGTTTCAGTCTATCTAGAAAACATAATCCTACCACTTCTTAAATTCCTGAGTGAAATTTAGCAGACTAAGCCCACTTTAGCTCTGTAATTCTTTAGAAAGACTAAATCCAAGTTAAGAGAAAATTCAAAATCACAGGATGACTGTAATATCTCACGCTACGTTAGCTAAATTTTATCCCATGACAGAGTCCAATTCAGATTGTTCTGTAGAGAGTTCCTACACAGTTCAGGAACAATTGGATCAGACCCTTCTGACATAAGTCTTCCAGCATTGACATATTTGGGTGTATAACTCTACTTATCATATTGTTCCATTATACCAATTCTGTATGTTCTGAGTAAAATATTTTTTTACAATACTAGGCATCCCAGGTTTGTGCCCAACAAATTGCCTGTAAGACTTGTAGCTTCAGTGATATCATTCCCTGTGAGGACTAACCCCTCTGATAGTTACTACAAGTATCCTAATAGATCATCAAGTATTGACTTAGTTCATATTTCTTGCAAATTAATTTAGTATCAAAGTATTACTCTCCTGCTCACTTTCTGTGCTTCCTTAAACCATGAACTGACTTCACATTAGCAAGATTGCATGTATGATGAGAAAACAGTATAATCCTTCATAGTAATGAGCTTATCCTACAACAGTTTTCAAACAAGGAAGTCCTACTTGAATTAGGAGTGAATATTTCCTTGTGTTAAGTTTCAATGCAGGTCAAATTCATACCAACACTAGAGATGTCCCTCATAAAAATAGGATTTTAATCAAGTTCTTGAACTATGAATATGCTGTAACAACAACATGACCTAGGTTTTTATCATCTTTAAAATATTTTCTTCATTACTCAGCTGCCTAAAGACATTTTTAAAATGTTCATAGAAGATGATTGTTTTGTTTCTTGTTCTTTTTTTTTTTTTTCCTGAAGAAGATCCATATTGGAAATTTATTTCAAATGTTGAGTTTTATCCTTTTTAATTAGAGGACATAAACAATCACCTCTGTAGTCTTTGCAGTTCTTTGAACTGCCTTTGAATCAAGATCAGAGACTACAATAGAAGAACTTCCTACTGTACAGTTTTATAACATTCCATGTGTGATTCTTAACATGTTGAAAAACTTAATATTATTTGATAATTGTAAAAGATAAATGTGGGGGTTTGGCTGTCATTTCTCCTCGTGTACTCTCCTGGAGGAAAAGTAAATTTTCAGCAACAAGCATCATTAACAAACATAATGTTTTAAAGAAAGAAAAATATGACTATTTTAATCTTTCTTGTCATTGCTTAAAGCAAATAATATGTGTGAAGCAAAAAAAAAAAAAAAATCGAAAAGGGAAAATGAGTATCTGAAGAAAATTGTAGTCCCAAATAATCAGGAAAAAAAAAAAAAGTAAAATTAAAAACCTATAATTTTTTACTTCTAGTCGAGGTTTAAGACCCCTTTCCCTTTGCAGATGCTCGTTTTCCTTGTCTGCAGCTTAAACATTTTGAGCTCTTGGAGCTCCGTTCATGCCTTGCATATTTCTTCCTCGTGGTTTTGATCTGCAGAGGCCTGCGCTGCGGAGGCAGCCGCGGGCGAGCCCGGGCGGCGCGGGCGGCAGATGAAAGTGCCGGCCGTGCCTCCCGTGGGGCGCTCGCCGTGACCTACTTCGGGGCAGCCAGACACAACACGGGCACCACGTGCTCCCGCCCCGCCGCCAAAACAAGCCATTAAAGCCGGAGGCTTAAGGCTGATTCAGGACCCTCTGGTCGGCAAGTGGTGTCTGACTTTTTTGATCTGCTAACTGATCACAGGTGGATGAAAGGGGATCTCCGAGACAATTAACCGCGAATTCGACAGGTTCGCTGTCACAAAGGGGGAAGGGTTAGGGTTTCGCCCAGGAGGGCATTGAAAAGGCAGCGTTCAGCGATTGCCATGGCAAAGACATGGATGAAAAGCAGGGGATGAAAACACGGTCTGCTTAATATCCATGCAAGAATTCTGCCCTGAGTATCACATCTTCCTGATTAAATTCTTGGTTCTACCCTCAGTAATGTTGCATTTCAGCAACATCAAATACTCTATGACAAACACAAGCATAGCTAAAAACATTGGGAAAATATTTTTATTTTTAAATACCTGGGAAAATATTGTGCATACAAATCCCCTTAGCAGTGGCTGGGAAAGTAATAATTTTCAGTAAATAAACTAGCTATATCATGCCCAATAAGCCTGGTACTTTTAGAAAAAGGATTCCAAACTGACTAGGTTAATAAGGTTAATTAAGGTTGTTTATTCTTTGATGCCCCCCACCTGATGATAGGTTTATACTTAGCGAAGGTTGAATAAAGACACTGAGGCAGGGTACCCATGGCAACAAGTTTCTTGCAATAGAATTACAAAATAACGATTATTTTAACTCATTATTATTGTTATATCATTACTTTGATATGTTATTGATAATTTTGGATAACATCAGAGTACATAATTACAGCCCAATAGCCAATGAGATAGGCAAATTCCTTATTCCACATTCAAAAAAGAATTACAGGTTTTTTTTTTCATTGACCATGGACTTCTTTTTTTTTGAAATAGAGAGCTGGTACATGAAGTCATCAGATAATAAAAATCTATCCCTATTGTATGCTTAACCACTGAACCAACATGTCTTTTTAAAACTCCTTCGTATGAGAATCAATAGATTTGGGTGAATAGATGACTGCTGCTACCTATGGTGGGCAGTGATTTATTGGCAATTTGTGAGAAAGTTGTAAAACATTTTGCTTCATGTATTTTTTTTTTTTTTATTTATAGCTAAAGTAACTTGAAAAAAATGCTGTTCTCTGGTTTTAAGAATTAAGAATGCATAACACTACATTAACAATAAAAGGGGGAAAAGTACATCAGATAACACAAACCCCAATCTTTTCCATAGAAAACAGAAAATCCCTTCCTCTCCCCCACTGAAAAATCCAGTCCTTAGGGATGTAATTACGTGTGGCATTAGAGGGGGCCACATCAGCTGATATTCTACAATTGCTGATGTATTTGCACAAGTCCCCTGATACACCGAAATATGTGCTATTTTAACTCATTGTAGGAACAGTGATTCTCAAAGACAAGGTAAAGAGAGATGGATAAACTGGCAATTAAACCTGCTCTCAAACGTAGGCAACTCCATATGGGATCACCTGGCCTGGCAGAAGTGCAGCTCGGCGGTGAGAGCCCATCATTCTGGTGCACTCCAGTGAAATTGTTGTAAGAACATTTCAAAACGGTGAGTTATTGACACCTGACTTATTTTTTTTTTCACTGTATTCTGCTTTTTTTAAGTTGAATTTAGATTTTTTCCTTACTATTTCCAAGTTCCAATGAATAAATATTTTTTTAAATATCTGCATTTGTGTAATTATATAACTATGTTATATATTAAACTATGAGTTTAACTGGAGGCTTAAGATTTGCTCAAAAATTTTGAATTTTGAGAAAGCCTAGGTCTTTTAAACTGTAAAATGATTAGGGTCAGGGAAACACATAAACAGATTCTTCCACTGCAAAGCTGAGGTATTTCCCTGATCTGTGTTTGTCTTGTTTGGGTTTAAGGTTCTTTTTTTTTTAATACTGTTATCACTTTCAAGCCAATATCTCAAACATTCTTAGGGAAAAAAGTAATATAGCAAGGTAATTACACTTTTTTTTTTTTTCCCAGAAGGTTAAAAACTTTTCTGAAAGAAATGAAGACATAAATGATCAAAATCTCTCCAACTAGTGGATCTTTTTGAGTGCACCTTCTCCACAGAATAAGGAAGAAAGCAAAGGACTTTCTGTACTGTTGGAGGTAATAATGGTTTGCATAACACTCTTGCAGCACTTTTACGCTGTTCCAGCTCTTCATGTTATTGGTTGGATCAAAAATAGAATATCTCTGTAAAATGGTTAGGAAGCAGGAAAATAGAGGGAATGTCACAGTTCTTGAATCCATGGAATGCAAAATATTATGCAAAAATTTATATTTATCAGTACAAGAAGTACAAGGATCATTTTTGCAGGTAACTTTTGCAATACACAGCTTATTCTTGAATAACCAGTTTGTATAGCAATCTCTTCTGTTTGAATTGCAATGATCCCTAGAACTGTTTGGTCACATAAAATGGTTCCAACTTGTAATTACTTTTTCTTTGCTGAAACATACATGTTATCATAAGAATAAAAAATATTATTTTATTCACTGTCATTATCTGTGTTCTTCACATTTCAAGTTGATCACTTGTACTTTCAACTTCTTTAAAAAAAACATGTTGACATTAAAAAAAAGTGTGCATTGCATTTGCTTTTCTAAATTACTTTTACTAAGATGATTGTACCAGATAGACTGAAGTGTTGTAAATTTTGCCAGAGTTAAAAAAAACCAAACAAGCTTGCAGCATGTCATTATAATTTCTTAGCGGTCTTTTTGGTATTTAACAGAAAATGAAATTTATTTCAGCTTTTTACATGTTTTTTTCTTTTGGTCCATTATTTAATATTGCATAATTATTTTTCATTTCATTTTTCTGTCTAATGTATCAGGTGATATTAAAAAAAAAGGTAAAAAAAAAGTCCTAATAAAATGAGACTAAATAAAAGTAATGAAAATTGCACCATTGTTCTTACATACTCATCTCTTTAAGTTTTTCACTTCTTATAAACATCTCTTGGACTACTCTCTTTTTACTTCTGGTACTCTTTCAAGTCCAAGTATAGTTCCAAGGAAAACAACTGAAAAGGTCACTTTAGTTGCCATCGTACTTGGCAAGTGAAAATTCTGGAGAACTGGAGGCCTGAACCAGATTAACAGCTGTCTCACTCAGTTTTCTCTTTTCCTTGAAACGTAATTTGTATTTCAAGGACATAAACAGAAAACTCAAAAAATAAGGTGTACTATTTGTTGGGGTTTTTTTAGTATTATTTTATTTTTATACATCTTTAAGAAACAGCTTCATAGAATGGAAAAGGCTTTTCAGACCATAAAGTGAAACCATTAACCCAGCACTACCAGTCCACCATTAAACCATGTCCCTAAGTGTCACATCTACATGTCTTTTAAACACCTCCAGGGATGGCGAGTCAACCACTTCCCTGGGCAACCTGTTCCCATGCATGACAACCCTTTTGGCGAAGAAATTTTTCCTAATTTCCAAAATTCTGAAAAACTGCAGTGTCTCACAGGACTACTAAGGAATAGTTATGGTTTTTTTCCTGTTTTTTTATCTCTCCATACACTTTTATATGTATATAAACCTATGAGTAGATTACAATGTTAATAACAGAAATACATGATTTATTTTTTTTTTTTATAATGAGGACATTTCTAAATTAGATATACAGACTGATTTTGCCATGCTGGTCACTGTGAAGATTAATTTTCAAAACATTTGTATTTCTTGCATTGTGATTCAATCAAAACATGATTTCTGGATAAGTTGAAAGGAACAGTGATTTAACAAACTAAATATGTTTTGAATGAACTCAATAATTGCATTGTAATTGCTGTCAAGTGTGTGTTACTATATTGCTTAGACTGCATCTCACTTTGTGTGAAGACTTATTCGAACAGCATGAACACAACAAAACCACTAAACAGCCCTCAAGTGTATATATGGAATTTGCAAGTCCTTAGAGAAGAGAGCTTTTATCTTTTATTGTCATATTTCACAGCAGAGTCCTAGATTGCCTTGTGTCTTGACTATGCCAACCACTCTTCCTCTCATCTGTTTTTCCTCATGTTATTATGATGGAATGTGAACCCAGACTTCCTTGTTTTACTGTTTTTAAGTACCAGTCTCAGACACTAATACCTGCCTCTGCTGTTCTAGCCTTTAATTTAGCCTACTGTACAGGAAGTGGCCTATTTAATGCCCTCTCCCTTTAGTTCACTAAACCCAGCTTGAAATTTCTAAAAGGAAACAGCTGCACTCTGGTAAATCACAAAAATCACTGGATACACTTTCCTGTCCTTCCTGGGACTGGGTGAGGATGGATTGCTAAACCAGAAACAGACATATATTGTGCTAGCAGGTGGCTATATCACAACCTTTCTTCCGTGCAAGATCCACATTTCACCTTTCCATAGGATTTGGCTTTATTCATGAAAGACAAAATCTTGGCACAATTGACCCCATCTGTTGAAGTCCTTTAACTTTTTAGAATTTAAAAAAAAAAAAAAAAGACCTTAAAATTGAAGTGGGAGGTCATAAAATACAGCACAGTTTTTGATTCTCCACTTGTCTTCTCCTGGCTTGCCCAGACTGCGTAGTATAATTTCCAGAACACTTTTTTCTCATCTTCCTTGAGAGTCAAGCTGCATAACAGAAAACTGCGTCAGTGTAAAAGCCAGCTGACAGGCTCAGTATCTCTAATGCTTACGGAGAGATCAGAGCATTTGGCAGCAGCTATTGACCTCTCCTATATTATTCCTTAACTTTGTCATTGGGAATGCCAGCTGCAGTCAGGTCAGGTATCCTTAGATGTTTTGTTGCTTGCTTTACTCACTGTCATCACAACTCTTCAGTGTAATTATCGGAATAGTGAGAAGTTCTTATCAATGGGGATTCAGATGGGGATGAAAGTTCCCTTTTGGCTCCAGAAACGTGACCCAATGCAGAAAGTGGTTTTGAGAGAACACACTTATTGGAAGGAAGAGCTTTCCTGTGCTGCCTCCTCACCTATGGTTTTTAACTGTGTTTGGGTGATACTTAATCAGGACAGTCTTTCTTTGCTCTGACCTGTGCATTCATTACGATTTCTTTCAAAAGCAGGGCTCATTATATTACACCAGCATTTATAACTCTGGTTCGTTAAAATAGTTCTAATTCTTCTGTGTCCAGAATATCCTTCTGCGGCTTTTACAAAATGTGGCCGCATTCCCGTCAAACAAGATTAGCTGAAATAAAAGGTATCAGTTTTCTACAAAGTATGTTGGCTTCTTGCCTACTCATTCTCATCAACAAAACATGACAAGGTTAGTGTCTTGGCTACCCAAGTTCCTCTCTCTCCCAGCAAGTGTTGCTGTGGAAGCTGAAATGAGTCAGTATTTTAGTGCCTAGCCACAACATCTGAGAGTGGTAGCAATTTACTTCTTTTTAACAAAATTGCATATCTACTCTATTTTTAACTTTAACCACATTTTGACAAATTATAATTCTATCCTCATACCTGGGATGATTTTTTTTTTATTTTAAATCTAATATCGATGTAAAATTTCATACAAACAGAATCCAGGGAAGCAAATTCTCTCTACCTATGTCTGTAATTCTCAGAGTCAGGTGCTGATAATTAAGAAGGATAATAAGAATAGTTTATAAGGCAAATCCAGAGTTATACGTTGAATGATCATATCTGATTGATCTTTACTATTGGATTGGATGTTAAGACTTGCTTCCCTGCTTGGCATGTTGATGGGTGGTCTGCTGGGCAGTGGCTAGGGAGGACACATATCTCTTATTACTGCACAGCATTTCTTTAGCATTTCTTTAGCATTTCTTTAGCACTTCTGCCATTGGCCTACAGAGTTGAAGAGATGCTGTGGTGCAATGGAAAGGAAGGAGCTCCCCACACTTCTTTCAGCACGTAGACACAATGAGATATTGGTGAGGCAAATTCCTTTGGACTCTGCGGTAAATCTCAGTCTCTGGCTGAATAAATATCAGATCCTCTTCTATCTTCTCTAAAAGACTTTTAGTGCTTGTATTTTACTTTCTCACCAAAAAAATGGAAACTTACTTTCTCAGCAGCAGTTGGTGAAAATAAACTACTCTTTTTTTTTTTTTTTTAACCTTGAAGAGTTTTAAAGGCTTTTTTTCATTATTGTTGAAATTAGATCATCAGTGAGACTGCAACAGGTAGTTATTTAGAGGACCACCCAGAATAAATTTGTTCCAGGGAAAGAAATTGTAAAGGTCAAACGTAGCAGGAGACATGGAAATTTTACAGTGAATGTCACCAGGTCTCTCCTAACTACTTGGCTACTGAGGTTCGCTTGTGCTTTTCAGTACAGAGTAACTTTTCTCCAGGTAGGTTTACCTTTTTATACATTCTTGTGCACAAGTGTGGTGTATTGAATACCACCAAAACTTTGTGCTGGGTTGTTACTGACTATATTTTTCCAAGGGTGACATTTTTGCTACTGGATTTTGGACCTTTCTATGATGAATTATTAGTTAAGATGAAATATCTATCTGCTGTACATAGCATATCTATCTTGTTTGGATGTTTTGGACAGTTTAGTAATGTTGATAACTGATAGCAATTTCTCACTGAAGACAGAGCAGAGTATTTAATCATGAAACATTTAAAAAATGAATAACAGAAAGATATGTGAAGCATTCAAAATGCCTGACTTCAGGCACCTCATTCAATCAGATTAACTACCAAATGGCTACATCCACTGTAGAAAACAGAACTGGGAGAAAGCAGACTCCATAGTTTAATTCTTAGTTTATGCTTGCTATGGTGTAAACCCACTATCCCAGGTGACAGAGGTAATATTTCTTTTAATATCTGTGTAGACAGGCTCTCCAGAGAGTGACTAAGGTGATTTAAAATAGACTCACTCTCAACTGTCCAACAGAGAAGATTTCATAGAATCATAGAATTATCAAATGGTTTTGGTTGGAAGGACCCTTAAAGGGCACACAGTTCCAATCCCCCTGCTGTGGGGCAGTTGATTCTGCTGGCTGAGAAAAGTAACCAAGGAAGATATTGAGGTAAATATGCAGCTTTAGACTGGGAGGTCTCACCATTCGCTGCAGATCCAGAATCTTCTGTGCAGAACTAGTTGAGGTTTTCACAAGTAAAAAGGCAGGATGTTTTGACTTGATTTTTGGGTCTATTTCCTTATCTTCTTACTTTAAAAGAATGAACGTGAAATCAGAGGTACTCACAGTTTTATCTTTGAGATGCACTTTTTTAAAAATTAAGTAATTTGTCATTTGTGGCTTCATTGTAACTGTGGACTAGAAAGGTGGCATGGGTAATAAGAATAATTAAAACTGATTTTGTATAAGTTCTTTTCCCTTCTAGCTGAGAAAGTTTAATAGAAAAATTTTGTACTATGGAAAGTGTCTATAACAGGTAATTACAAAGACTTTAGGGACAGCTATATATTTTTGTGTGTTTACATAAAACAGAAAAAAAGTGCTTAAAGGCAACCAAAGTCAACAGCCAAAACTTTATGAATAAGTATAGCTATAAAGCGGTTAAAAACACAGACTATTTCACATCTTGCCTCCAAAGCAGAGTTTGTTTGCTGAATAGTTTATGAAAATTATATCAAAATGTAATGTTGACATTATATCCTTGAGGAGAAATTTAATTAACTCTATTTACACTCAACAATTTGGAGCGGTTGAAACAAATACCAAGATGTTTCTCAGTTCAGTCGGTTGGGCATTTCAGCATGATATTGTGCAAAACAGTTTCAAAAAGAACTGACATTCACATTTAAGTTTTTATGCCATTACTTAAAGCTTTTATGGAAAGTATTCTTTCCCCACATGTAAATGACCAACATTGTATCCAGTAGTTCTCAAGGCTGGGCAAGGAATACATCACCACTAGCACAATAGCCAAAACACAACTGTCTGTCTTCAGGGTGGGCAGAAAGTTGTAAGCAGCAGCTGGAGCTTTAGAGGAACTGACAAGTTACGTTTTTATGACCTGCTTGAAACAATCTGCTTTGACATTTCAGGAATTGCCACAGCTTCTGGGAAAAGCCAAGAATGCAGTCTGAGCCCAACAAGCCAGCATTTTGCGATGAAGTTTAATTAAGCCACCTACTGAGAAAGCTACCATAGGGAAAGCTCTTCTCTGAGCATCGGATTTGCAAACCAGTGGTGAGCAACCAGGGAAGACAGCATTTTCAACACCCAATATATTTGCCCTAGTTCCTATAAATTACACGCCCTACTTCTTATGAATTATGCATATCAAAAGCTCAGTTCAGAATAATCTTTACAAATTTGGTCATTACAATGCTGAAATAGTCAGTTTATCAATCCATAAATAAAGTATGCATTTTACCCTCTCTACTAGTTCAGTTTTGTAATTGAGTGATATAGTTAGACCTTAATTAGTTTACAGATTGCCATTACCATGATCTATTTACTTTTTAAGCTTCTTCTGTTTTAGTTTTAATCCATCAGTATCAGTGAATTTTCAGAAAGCTTCATGATGTGCATGTCACTTGTGTCCTTAGATAGCATGATAGAGGAATGAAAACAGGCACCAAGCCAGAGAACAAAGATCATTAGATGGAATTAAAGAGTTTACATGTAATTGGTGTTAGTTTATGTTGAATTAGAAAATGAGCTACTCTTATCCATAATTTATTTTCAAGCAATTCAGTTATATTTTCACAGATTTGTTCTTTAAATTTTTGATACAATGTATAGTGAAGAAATTACCAATGATTTTTAAATAAACATTGTGTTGATGTCAGTGGGGCAGTTCCTGCAAGTTAAACTTCCTGAGGCTGGGGCCAGATATGAAAAGTTTATGTGAGGTTTTTTAAGTGTAAATACAGCTTGTAGTCATCGGAATTTGCTAAGATTAGTGGTTAGATCATAAAAGGAAATGATACAGGACTACACTCCTCTTTCTTCTTGCTTCTTTGTGTTTTTTCTTACTTGTTGATGTCTTCAGAATTGGTCACAGGCTCTCCCTGGCATGTGGAAACTGTTTTTTAATTTTGAATAGTAACCCAGTAATACTAGTAATTTTGAGACACCTCTTGAAAAATGTCTTCCCCAACACGTTATTACATTATTGCTTCATCTACTTTGTTCTATGCACCATTTTAAAAGGTATGCTGGGTACCTATCTGTTACAGATTGTGCTTTATATTACTTATAAAGGAATTCAGTCTTTTATTTAGGAAAGCACAGTAACTTGCAGATATTTGGATTATGGTCAAACATTAACATTTTAGGTTTTCTTGTACTAATCAGGCATTTTCTAAAAGTGAGGGAAAGATGGGATTTCTGTTTTGATTTCAGGTTTAATCTTATCCTGACACCCCAGGGATGAAAGATGACCATGTTTTCACATAGGGGCTAAATAAATACTTAGAGCTCATCTTTCACTAACTTACGTAGCTCACACTGGGGAAACCCTTTCTGGGGAGGAGGTCAGAATTTTTAAAAACTTAAAAGTAATATGAATAAGTCATGAAACAGATAATCCATTCAAAAGGCGAATTCTGTTCCTTGTCAGTCAGAGGTAGTGATGCATTCAGTTATGAAAATCTAACAATTTAGTTATTTGTGTAGAATACATAAAGAGGGGTAATGAGGTTGTTCAATTTACTGGAAATACACTGGGAGGATTTTTTTAAGAATGAAGAAATTCGGTGACTTGGGAGCTTTCTTCTCTGATAGCTTTGCTCCTTTGAAGATTGCAATATTTCTCTGTTTTTCCATTTTACAACTACATTCAGCCTCCACTAAAAACACAGGACAAAAATAAACTGCTTTTTTGAAATCTAGAATGACTTGTTTTTCTACTACTGAAATGTTCCAGTATTCTTTAACTCTTCCAAATCATAACTTCAAATAAACTTTATTTAATCCATTGACTACTTCCCAGAAGAATCACCACTAAAAACAAGAAAAAGAGAAAAAATTTCATCAAGCACAGCAGAAGAATTACAAACCTTGAAGATTACTCTAGATCTGAAAATATGGTATAGAAAACACTTTTTCTTCCTAGTCAAATTTTAAACACATTTACTAAAGAAAAGACACGAAATAAATGCTTAAGTGATACATAGAGCATGTGCAAATGGTAGATTTTAAAATTACATAGTTATGCTTCACTTGCTGTAATTTAGAGATGTTAGCAGAGTATAAGAATGAGATATCAGTTTTATAAATGTAAACAACAAACACTTTTATCGTAAAAGGGTTTTTTACCTCCAAAATTTCAAGGTTTTATTAAACAAAATGTATATGCAAGTTATTTTCATTGTACACATATATATTTATATGATGAAATCGTTAAATAAATAACTACAACTAATAAGATTAAGATCCTGAAGAATGGAGTATATGGGTAAAAGATCCCCGGATTAGTTTAGTCAGACACACAGAGGTTCTTAAAAGAAGCTGCCTATAAGCTTAAAGGCTTGGGCAACGGGCAGGCAGAACAAGAAAAACAACATAAGACCTGAGATAGCTGGGTTCTAAGTCATATCTAAATACCCAGTATTGGATCTTTGCAAAGCCGAGCCTTTAGCATCTACAGGTTTTATCAGACGTGCCAGATGAGGCAGGCTGCAGGGATCAGAGCAGGGCAAAGGGAGCAGCTATGACACAATCGATGTTCAAGGGTCATATGTTCCTCCAAGTTGTCTTGTGTATTGTAGCCACAAAAATGAAACTGATTGACTAGGTGAGGAATGACAACGGGAGCTCCTCCATAGAGTGCAAAGTTCAGCCTGGAAATGCCACAGCAGGAACAGCGTATCTGTATACAAATAACAGGAAGTGAATCAGTGACCCAATTTTAGTTGTTTTGATTTAGTGTACAGGTCCTTCTTTACAGGCCTGCTAGAACAAGATGAGTTTCAGTCACCTGACTAAGATCATCTGTATGAGAACATTGATTGGATTAGCTACCTACTTCAAGGTTTCTTACACATGACCCTGGTACACTTTAAGAAATACTCTTTATCCTGTTATAGATTTTACAACAACACAAATCACTAGGAACAATCTCTTCAGAATTACAGATTGATGCTGAAGGTGCTATGAAAGTAATTTATGATCATGTTAAAAATTAAAATTATTATAGCTATTTACACTTGAATTAGAGGAGAAAGCATGCTTGGGCTTTTTGTTTTTCTTTTGCCATATTCAAGATTAGGGCAGATTCTCAAGTAACTCGGATTAGTGTCATTGTGCAGTCTGCAAATAGGATATCTATAAATAACCTTAAGGCTTAGTTTAGTTTGTAATTTTCTATGTTCTAGGATTATGAGAACAGGACCAGAGTGAGAGTAGGAGGTGAACACAAGACGAACTTGTATATGAGACAAGGAGAATTACCTGGGGCTGCTTCTCATGAAGCTGACTTCATTTCACGGCCACCTTCTATTCCATAGTTTTGCTAAGGTATAGAAGCAAGCATAGATGATTGTAATTTTTATTACAGTTGATCAGTAGCTTATTCCTGGAGCACACTCCATATGAATTTAGAAAATGGAAATACAGATATATTCACATACCAAAGAAGGGAAAGTGTAATAACAAATGACAGGTATATCAGACTATTCATTTGTCATAACATCAAAAGAACTTCAGCTGAAAGTACAGAAAAGTAGGAAGGTAAGGATCATGCACTGATGGGACTATTTTGAGATGACAGCATGAATGTTTGTTTGCTTGTTCAATGAGTTATGACCTTCAAAATTCTACAGGAATGAAGACATGCAAATGTCAAGACAAACTCTCTCCTCAAGAGACCGCCAGTGCTAAGAATGGTTATTACTGATTGTCTGACTTCTAGTAGAGAAAGGAGGAGAAGCGTCATCACCTAAAGCTTTGACTTTCCTGATTTTATAGAAATATTTTTTTTTAAAATCAGAATTTGATGTTTCTTAAGAAATATTTGCTTCATATAGGAAGAATTACCTTGATAACCTGTTAATCTGATTTTGGATTCCAGGACTCTTTTGCCACTTCAAAAGAGAAAAGTTACAGAAAGGAAACTCCATGAAAACTTACCTACAGCAGTGTTCACTGGGACGTGCATCACTTCAGATGTAATTCCTCTGAAATACTGTTGTGAAATATCTGAGTTAGAAAGTCACAACTACTCCTGTATATATTTATGTTTTGTAAAATTTGCTGGTTAATACACTTTTAAATGAAAAGATCAGTATGTCGCTGTCAAGAGCGGGAAGACGACACGGTGTTCAGGGATACCAGCCCCCTTTATTACAACAGTGCTCTACTTATATACAATTCTGGGTGTCACACATGTACATGCACCATTGGTTTAGCATAAACATAACAACTCATGATTGGACACACAGCCACAT
>JAYRBT010000042.1:18341788-18386040 GCA_036023395.1 Myiotriccus ornatus | reverse complement strand
AGTCCACCCTGTGCCACAGTCCTTACTGTCCGTGGTTAACCCTCTGCCAGGTGCAAAGTTCCATCTTCAGTATCCTAACTTACAGAGAGCCCAGGGCCAGCTGGGCTCCTCCACATCAGTATTTTCATTACGATGCAAAAACATAAAAGAAAACTATTATATTTCACTTATAGATAATAAAAATAAATAAATGTGCTTTAGTTAAAAATAAAATGCAGTTTTGTCTCAGAATTTTCACTTGTTCATTTTTTTAGAGGTGGATGGCATTTACTGACAGTCTCACAGAAAAAAAAAAATGAGAAGAAAGAAAATTTCTTAGAATAGAAGCCAAATGCATTATTAAAAATTCTACAGTGAAGAAAGTGAAATATAGAAGGAACGAAGTCTGAAACTTATACAGATATCTCTTTACTGTGTTAGAACTGACTTTGAGAAGCTCAAATATCAGCTCTTGACACTGATTTATTTTTCAGTCCCAATCAAGTCACTAATCTTTATATGCTCTGTTTCCATTCAAAAATGCTGTTCAGACATTTAGATGGTGAGTGACAGTTTGGCTGCTCTGAGTAAAACTTTGTACTGATGGTGTGTGCACAGGTGTGGGACCAGTAACACTGCTGCCAGACAAATGTGAATTAATTTCTCAGTAGCAAAGGTGATAAGACTGCAACCTTCTATATGTTGTATTTCTCTAACAGCTTCTATGAGTGGTAACAAAAATAGACCTGAAAAAGACAATTCCCCTTATCTCACGGGGGATTGTACTGCACACTCTTTCCTTTGAGTTCTTTCTGCAACAAAAATTTCTAGAGGAATTTAACAAGATCAGAAGAAATAGTCTATTCTAGAACACAAGGATGCAAATACTGACTTGATCACAGCATTTATTAAATGTAAAATATGAATGGGAAAACTAAGCAATTAAATCAGGCAAAGGCTGACATAAGATCTAGTCAAAAAGAACTTTATGATAAAATGGGTTGGGTTTTTTTGTCTCTGCTTTCCTTTAATTTTAAAGAATGCAATTGATTCAAATTACAATGTGTGATTCCTAGAATTGGCATATCCTTTTTTATTTGCAGTGGAGATCACAAGAAGATAATAAATCTGCTTTAGTGGTGTTAGACACTTAGGTACACTCTCTTCCTTATCTGCTAAAAAATTTTGCTTCTCACCCTGCTTTAAGTACTTAAGTTCAGTGACAGCGGTTTGATGTTGTTGTTTGAGTTACTCAAGATTATTTCAAGTTTCATGTTACAAGTAGTTTCACAAAGCTTGAAGGTCTGAATAAATAGGTCACTTAAATTTGGGGTCAATATATGTTCATTTGTACATTTCTGAGTCCAGGTATCACTATATGGTGAGCCCATATTTAGTAACTTAAAAAGGAAAAAAATAATTTCTATTAGCTGCCTGTGGCTTAGTGAGTTACAGAACAGAACTGAGGAAGATTAGGACAGTTAATCATCTGTGATACGGACACAAAGCTGTTTGCATCTGGGACCAGGTCACTTATGCTCTATCATTCCTTGGTTACTGTTTGTTTTGTTCATGTTAGAGCAGAAATGGAGCTATTGCCCCACTGGTAAAGTCAAGCAAGCACTCCTAACCCTCTGGACCGCACCATCCCTGCCAAATCACGTACTGCTTCCTTCTTGAAGCAGCTTGTGCAAATGCAGAATTGGTGTGTGTATATCCAAAACCAAAGGCAGCAAATCAGAAATGCAGTTTGGATGAAGTATCTGTAAAGATACAAACAGACTTCTGTAGACTGAACTGTTTTCTCGGTTGCCTCTCCACCCACAAGAAAGGTGAAGAGAGAGAAAGACAAAGAAGTAACAGCATTTGTGGATTCTTTTATTTGAAAAAGGATGAGGAGAGTTATAACTGCCTGTAAAGTAGAAAAGATGCCCCAGCACTTTAGGTGCTGAGTGGTCTCTTAAACTAGGTTGGTGCCTTATTCTGCCTCGCTGTACACTGAGCAGCATTTTAGGGAAAATGTTGTATGCAGGATGGAATATCAGTAATTTATTTTGAGGTCAACACTGCACTGTGGAACAGCCCTGTGCTAAAGGTTCAGCACAACTAATGAGTCTCAGGGACATGAAGTATTGTTCTCCCTCCAGAAAATGGGGCATTGCTATTATACGGGGGTCAGCTGCCTTTCGATAGTGCAACAGCTCATCTCACAGATTTCTGTACATACTTAGGTAAATGCAGCAGGTGTTAGCTGTTCCTCCCTCAGAGAGCTGCACAGGAGGTGCACCTTGTCAGGATGATGGGAGAACTGTAACTGTAAATCCATCCATCTCTAGTTTTTCAGAGGGGGTCTTTGAAGCAAGGATTGTGCACCATGTCTGTCCAATTAATTGTCTCCCACCAACATCTTCCATGGAGTATTTTCTCCTATTTCCCATATCAGTAACTGTGTGGATCATACCACATGTTCCTCAAGTCAGTGGTATCACTGTCTGCCTTTAAGAACTTAGATTGCTGAGGCTCAATTCACTTCACCACCTGATAGAATATTCATCAAACACTGGTCACTTATGAAAATGAAAACCAGACGTTGCTCGAATGCAAATGTTAATATTAATAATTATTAACCAAAAGATACATAATAATTTCAAAACATCTTCGCTGACTTCTGACAAGATTCAGTAGGATGAGGTTTTTGTGGTTTTTTAAGTCCAGTCTGTTTAGCTCCAGAGGGTTATAACAAATGTAACACCCAAAGATGATTGCAAATATTAAAGTTTCACTATTTATTCCCCATAGCTCATGTTTCCATCATTTAGAAGCCTAGAACCTTGGCTCCCTAAAACAACATTATATAGTGCAGTAAGATGTACTATAGCAAATATTAGAGGCATTTGCTTTCCCACTGACCGAGACCTCATGTTTACTACGGTCACTGATACATTCCTACATTCCTTCCCATGAGACAATCCATTTGATTCTTTGAAATGTATATTTAGTACATCACCTCTATGCCTCTGATCAAGTGGATTTTTTATTTTTCCTTTCTGTCTATTTTACTGTCACAGTAAAAATGACAGTAAAAAATTAAGGGCTTCTAAATTACATCTATTTTATGACTTTAGTAATTTTCTTCATGCCACTTGTTCTATCTGCAATATAAGATATTTTACCCTCTCATAAATTTTCAAGCAATTATTTTGCATACTAAACAAGGAATAAAAATTTACTGTGATAATTTTTTTTTTATTTATTTATTTTTGGACAAAATGAAGAATAGTCCTGGAAACTTCAGGAGAAATCCATATGTGTAAATCATAACCAATAACTGCAGACCAAGGATGACTTGCGGACCTATTTTTGATAAAGTTTCAAATGCTTTGTTAAGAGACCCACATTTTTGAGTATATAACCAACAGAAATAAAACTTTGCAGTTTCTACAATGTATTTATATGCTGCAGAATATGGTAGCTATTAAAAAGATTTTTCTAGTAGCAATTTTCTGTGTTCATGATAATCTGAGTTTGTAATAGTTCTTAATCTTTTACAATCCACTTTCTTTTTTCTAAAGCAAAATTCTGAGTCTTTGCCTTCTAGTTTTGGAATGTGACCACATGTACAGTTTAAATCCTTCCAGAACCAAAGTCTCAGCTATATTTTAAATAAAAGATGATTGTCAATTTTGTCATACTCATTTGGAATGATGGCTATTCAGATCTTCAAGCAGTCCATAAACTGAAGCTGAATGGTTAGCTTGTGAATGTAGAAATAATCTGTATCAAGAAGGTGTAGTAGAATAATGATTTAAAAAAAAATACTAGTTTTAATTCATGCATGAAAGTGCCCTGATGACTCATAAAAGATGAGCTATGATTAGACTAATTTTCTTTCAAGTAGATTAAAACTAAGACCTTATAAATGTCTAATTAATAAATTCTTGTTAAAATTATTAACCTGATTAATTTCTCAAGTGGGGTAGATAATTCCAATTAAAAATCTGCAAATATGTTACAGGAAAAAATAATATCGCATCTTACAAAAACATTATTCCTTTATTGAATTATTTCTTAACATTCCAGAATTCATAAAAAAGTAATAATTTTATTTTTTGCCTTTCAATGTGTTTATGTAGATTAAATGGTGCACCCTTTTTCATTTATTTGGTCAGGAGTAAAACTAACAAACTGAAGGTTTGGAGGTTCCTAACCAAGATCTGAGATTGGTACTTCTCACTATTAAAATAAAAATCACATTTTTTCTACTTTTTTATAATTGTTTCGCTCTTCAAGGAATTTAATGTTTTGAAACTGAAAAGACAGTTGTTGATAGGCAATTGCTCTCCAAGGAAAGGGTAACTTTAAACTTTTTGGCAATTAGTGCTGATCCATGTGCCCACCCTACTAAGACCAATTACAGGAGAAGGCCAAAAAGGCTTTAATTAGGTATGGTGTGATAGATACTCAGTCCCTGGATCTTCCTCATGATAACGTCAACACTGAAGGATGAATTATTTTTTATGTTATTAATTATATACTGGGAACCTAATAAACACAAATTGAAGTCTATTTACAATAACATCTGAGAAAATATTATTATCCCTGTATTGGTAAATAAGGTTGTGATAGACCACTTAAATTCATTCCGGAAATTCCCTAAAAACAGCTTCTAAGAAAACTCATGTCATTTCAGAGGCAGTCATGATGCCTGAATGCATGATTATACATCCTCTCTCTGATTTACATTCCACTGAAATGGCTGGAAGTAAATGCTGAAAAATGAGGAAAGGGTGAGACAACTGTGTGTGTTCAGCCCTGTGAAAAGGAGGCTTAGGGAAGACCTTTTCACCATGTTCCAGTGTTTAATGAGTATCTACAGTGAAACTGGAGAGTCCCTTCTTACAAGGAATCACATGGCAAAGACCAGGGGTAATGAGTAAAAATTACTCCTGGGGAGATTTCAGTTGGCACAAAAGGAAAATTTTTCACATCAAGAACATCCTCTCTAGATCATGCTTTTACCAAGAAAGATTGGACCAGATGATCCTTGAGATCTCTTCCAACCTGTTATTCTGCGATTCTATGGAAGAAAGTCAGTGTGGAAAAAAAAGAAAAAAGTTTGTCAACTGTATTCATATTTCAAACACTGAGATGCTGGTGCCTTTTGACATTTTAGCATCTTGGCAATTAATCTACCTGCAAATTGGTCATACTAATAATGTCCTTGTCCTAGAAGTTTATGTGTTTGGATAATTTTATCTTTTGATTGATTGAAATCCACCATTCCCAGATATTATGAAAGAGGTCAATATCACAGAAGATGGTTTCTTTTGCCTCCCTGATACAGCCCCTTAATAAAGTTTCCCTTTGTACTTCTTTTATTCAACTAGTTAGTGCTTCTTTCCTCAGGCAAGATAATGCTTTCATTATGGTGGTTTTATGTGCAAGGTACTATTTGACATGATAATATCGCTGTGCTGTTCATTTGTAATTCTTAAACCGTATAGAAAATCTGTATTAATCTGCAAGTGTAACTTAAAAGAGTTAGAAATCATGCAAAATCAAAAGTAAAAGCAAACATATAGGTCTCTGATTTACCCATTAATAACTACACCAGTAAATGCAGTAAATCCTTACGTGGACGGATCTACTTTGAATATAAACAAGTTCTCAGTGTTGGAAAAGGTGACTGCTCTTCTGCTCCTGCTTTCCTCTCAATGCCTATATTCCGATGAATTGTGATGAGTTTAATGCCAGAATCATAAGAGAAACAAACAGAATATCAGACATGTAACCATCTAGAGGAGTCATGGCAGTCATTTGTGTGAATTATTCAAGCCACTGATGGTATATCCCAATGCCTGTTGCTACTGAAGTGGAAACAAAATCAATTGTGTACAATATGTATATTAATATGTACAGTGTGAAGAGAAAGCAGATGGCAGGGATGCATAAAACTTTAATGTTCTCCAATCTGTTTACTTATTTTAATCAGCTATCATAGTCATCACCCACTGTGTGCTTTGTTTACATGGTGAAGTGCTGGTGTGATCAAGCAGAAGAAAATCCTGATAAATATGCCAGATCCAAAACCTGGTAATTAGAATCAGAAAGCTTCTGTATGCTACAAAAGATTAGGACAGACCAGAAGACACCATGAAGAGTTAGCATTCACTTAGGACTGTATTTGCTCACAACATAACTGAGGTGAAATCTGTGCCAGCACAGATTTAGCAGGTGACATGTATGGAGAGATGTTGTATTAGCACTGACAGCATTTCTACATCCCTTGAAGTGCTAACACAAGCTTCTTTTCTAAATGTAGCATGTGTTTTCCTCAGTTCTTATTTCCTTCATTGAGTACTTAAAGGTTTCCAGTAAAAAATTCAAGGTGTAGTCCTCAATATGATTTCTGTGATGAAAATGTGACTTGGATGAAAAATGTGGGTTTTTTTTGGTTTTCAGGCTTTTTTTTGACATGTACAAAAATGAACGAGCAATTCATAATTCAGATGAAAGCATCTGTATTCCAGTGCTTAATGTGAAAGATCTACATTAAAAGGTAAGCCTTTCTGAGATTTAAAATATTCATTTTTGTTTAAACCTTTAAAAGCCTAGTATGGACTTCAGAACTGGGTTTGACAAATGTCTTACTCAGGAGATGATAATGATGAATGGGGTGGAGAAAGCTTGCAAATAGCTTATGGCACATAACAAGTGTGTATCGTATTGTGAATGGCACATTTGTTTTAGATTTACATCCTCTGCTCTGATTCTCAATTGTTGTGATGCTGTCAGGATTTCTCAGACTTGCTGTAAAAGATTTTGTCCAAACTAAAAAATATACTGGTGATGGGAAGGACAATTACTGCTTGCCAAATGATGATGTCTTCATGACTTTAGTATTCAGTTTCCAAAAGGAGTGAGGATGACTATGATTATTTTTTAATATTTTAAAATGTGGCACAGAAATTGTTTTTGAATACAAAACATACTTTACAAACTGAACCGATGACACCTAATAATAGAACTGAATAGAAAAAAATTCTCTCTGAGAGGAAGGAAGTGGTCTAAAGGGAACAATTGGTGTTAATCAAGTTGATCAGGGCCCCACAAGTTCAGTTCTTGTCCAGAGTAAATGAAGGTTCCTTCTTCCTCTTTGGTAGTAGAAGGAAATGTATCTGTTAGGTACTTTGACCCAGATTTTGTCATTCTTCAGTTAGGGAGATTCTAGCCTATAATTAAAAGTGAATTAGCTAATAAATTAGGGAGGAAATAATCTCACTGTAGAAACAATCACCTGAGGAGAAGTGACTCCTGATCTGCCATCCAGTGTTCTGTGGGCTGCAAAATTATTTGACAGGAATGAGGATATGCATCTGGGGAGGACCCAATGACAAAACTAATCTTTGAAAGTCAATCTGGGAGGGATATTCCAATTTTCCTCCTACACGGACTCGTTCAGGAACCTTGTCTGTGTCATTATTTCCTCCTCTGTAAAGTAGGCAAAATAACAATTACCTTTGAGAAGTAATTCTGGTTAGTAGTTATGCAGACAATATTTTCAAGGTGCCTGTCTAATACAGATATTTATTTAAGAAAGTAATATTAATGTCTTGAACTTATTTGAACAAAGGACTGAAATTCTGTGCAACAACAAACAAGTCAGTGACTGTGGCTGAATCCCTGCTTTTGATGTGGAGTTGTGACCTGAACTGAGTTCTTCCCAGCAGAAACTCCCAGCTGCAAAAAGAGTATGAATAGAAGACCTTGATTTCCTCGGTCGGCTTATATTCACTGGCTACAATGGGTTCCCTCGCCTAAAAGGCATCAAAGTTTTCCTCTTCCATAAAACCATAGAGTGGAGAAAGGGAATGATGATGATGGCTCATGAGGCTGTTTCTGTGGTGAAAGAGTTTTGTATCTCCTTTTGATGAAGTCCCTTTTTTTTTTTTTTTTTTTTTTAATTGTATGAAGGATAGTATTTTATCTTTTTGGTTTGTTTATGTTTTTTATATGGGATTTCATGGAGGGAAGGGACTACCACCTATGGCATGTGACTATTACAATTCAGATACAACTCCTGTAAATAAGCTATTTCACTTTTCTGTAATCGCCAAGTTCTTTTAAGTGTCAATTATGGCTCACCACGTTAACACCAACACTTTTGGCAAATTATATGTGAAAGGCTTCTTGTTTATCATTATACTTAAAGCTCATTGTGGATTCAACGGTGTGTACTGAGTGGCAGGTCAGCTGAGGTAACTGTGGTAGTTCCTATCTAAGCAAATGTAGTTGAAGAATTAATCAAAAGGACCTAAAAGACTTACAGGCCCTTACAACCTGAGCATTTAACTCAGCTCATGTATGCCATGAGATGCACACAAACAGATGGGCAGAACCTTCTCAGATGAACTTCAAATATGACAGAGCAAGAGAAATACCAAGCCTGACCTCCCCAGTGTCACTGAGTAATGGCTTGCCAAGTCTGATACAGACTGCTGTAAAGCATGCATAAGGCTTATAAACCCCTTGGTCCAACTGAAAGAAGAAAATCTTAACATTTAGGTTACACCAATTGACCTGTCCTGGCTCTAAACAAACCGAACAAGCCTTGGGAAGTGACTGAAGAGCATCAGTTTGTTTCCATGAAGGTTCCTTGATTATCAAAATTTTATTTTATCCTGATTTGACCTCTTACCTAAGTATCAGTGTGTATCTCTTCACTTCTGTCAATTTTATATATTTGGAAATTTTTGAAAGATTGAATCACAAAGCATTTTAATCACAATTAAATAAATCACAATTTAAACACAATTAAATAAAAACCTAATACTGACCTGCCATGACATTGAGGCACAGTTTAGAATCAACTTACAGGAAGACAAAGTTATGTTTAGTTTGGCGAGTTTTTACATCTACTACATATAAACTAAGAAAGCTTTTAGGAGCAAATAGAAATGACATGAGAGCAAAGTAAGAGGTTATGTCAGGCAAAGCAGATATTTTTGTCTTTCCTTTCTTTTTTAGTTAAAACAAATGCATTTGACCATTTAAATACAAATTTGTTGTTATAGATGTAATTTTATGAATCTCAGTTAAACCCCCACTCAGCATGGAGGGTTTAACTTATGACAGAAAAAGATATTCTGTTTTCTTTGGTTTTATTCCTTCCATTTTACCTGAATCTATGTCTTGGTACTAACCCCATGACCAAAAGTAATTTATAATTTTGTAATACTATATCTTGGCACAACAAGAGACAGATTAAATTTAGAAATAGCCATGGTAGAGCTATGAGTTAGTATAGGTCACACTTAGAGCACAAACACTGCTATATTCCAATAGGCAAACCACAAGGTATATAACAATGACATGGAAAGAGTTATAAAGGATTGAAGAACTTGTTTTGTAATGACAATGAGTACCAAGTGTCATAGTCTGCTTTGAAAAAAAAAATCTGCTGAAACTGAAAGTAGTTTATTCCACAAATATTTCGTAAGAAATCTGATCAGCACTGCTACATACAGTTGAAGTACACGATGCAGAATTTACGGTGGGAAAAATATGTGCATAAAACAATATGCTTTTTCTATGTTCAGCAGGGATATGATGGATTTATGTGGAGATGCAGCAGACACCCTTTCATTAATTCACCCCAGTGATGTCAATTTTACGGTACAGATGTAAGACACATCATAAATACACTATCCCCCTATCCCAGTCTTCACTTCCTATTTTCACTGAAGTTCAAATGCTAAAAGATACAGAACAATAAAAGGAGAAGTGAGCTTAGCTTCTGTGGAAAATGAGATTGGAAGGAAAGACAGGGACTGGAACTTCATTAGATAGGTATTTCTTTGTATTTAATACCTTATTCACCTATCAAGTTTTGTTTATACATAATACACAAATATATGGAATCTCATGATCAACACACGAAAGCCCAACATTATGTTACTTTATTAAAACAGCAAAATCATGAATCTGAAAGTGAGGAAATACTGGAAGAGGCTTTCAAGGGTACTATCAATTCAGCTGTCTTTTGTGAAGGTTTCTGATATGTATGAATTATAATGTAATTTTAATTAAATTATTTTTTTTTTCAGGGGACCTCTGTTTCATTCACAGTACAGAGTGGATGATGCTTACTTAATGAGCAGCTGCTCAGTACTGGTTTTGTTTCATTGTTCAGTGTGTGTGGTCCCATTTGTTATTTACTAGACACTAACAATCCAGCTCCCTATTGAGAACTCACAGCCTTTTCTGATTTTGCTATAATTTAGGAATACATCACATAAGCCTTCTCAGCATTCTGTGATAGCCAGGGTGATGTCATTCACATCAGGGATGGAGATTTGATATGTGAAGGGTTTCAAGTCCAACATTTCTATTACTTGGCCAGCTTCAGAAAGCTGTGAATTCTTTATTTGTGAACTAAATTTAGCTTTGTATGTTAGCTCTATTCAAATATATCTCACATCAACTTTTACTATAACTGAGGACACCAAATGGCTGATATAAGTTTGGTTTAAATGACTTGAAAAGCATCACACAGCAACTTTTTGCCTATGGTAGAAAATGCATTTCTATGGGGTTCCCATAAATATGAGACTTTTTCTTGTCTGAAAATCCCTTATACCATTGTCTGCCCTCTGCCTAACATCTGTAGGCCTTTCTTGGTGAACTGCTTCCATTGCGTCTGAGGTGTATAGTGGTTCAAATACTGAAACACGTCATGGCCAGTTATTCCTCGGTTTTAAAACCCTTGAGATATTCCTTTGCCATACCTTTCATGTATGGTTAAAAAGACAGAAATCTTAAAGCACAATCCTCCTGAGTCCTCATCGCATTTTCTTCTGTGAATTGCAGTAAATCTGTGCTGCTTTAGGATTAATAGAGAGCAAAGGCTTTTATCCTTTTTCTGGTCTCTCTTTTAGTTCTCTGTTCAAGCCTCCTTGCCTGGCTGTCGGAGTGAGACACAGGAAATGATAACCCATAGTGGATCTGAGTACTGGGATTTATATAAGAAACATCAACATTCCACCTTGTCTGGTTATTGCATTTACTTGGTCCCCTACAGTGCTGTGCTCACTGGGTCTCCCTTTTTCTTTGCTGGGAGGTCCCTGCTGGCCCTGGAAGGTTGGGCAGAAAGCTGTGCCAGTGCATGCTGCGCAGCTGCTTGCAGCTACCCATCCCAGATGCTACCTGCCAAGGTCTATGGGCATTTCACAGTGGATATCAGATTTCCATATTCCTCCTTGACTTGAAAAATATTTCTTCCAGTCAACTTCATCATCTTTTTGTTTTTTCAGCCCCCTTTAATTTTTGAGACCACTTCTCAGTAATCCTCTTTTTTGGCATCCAGATCTTTGAAGAATTCATTTTTCCCACCTAAATAAAGTATGCACAGAAATACAGCTTTGAATCTCTGTCTTCAACAGTGTGAATTAATGTCTCAGGTCAAAACCAGGCCAGTTTCTCACTTTTTCATGGTATGTTTCAGTTTTGTAGCCAGTCATTTAACAATATACAAGGTAGATCCAAACTGACAGTTCTGGCAGCTGTCGAAGTTAGAAACAAAGATAGAGTCAGTAGCAACAGTGATTTCAGCTATTGCTTTTGAGTGTTTTAAATCATTATAAAGATTTATCAAAGTGGAGTGGAGAGCATTCCATTCATGCGAAATAAATTTAGTATTGGTAATCTTTTAAGTTCTGTACTGATAATATTCTAATACACTGTTGACATTCTAATATTTGCTATCATACACTGAAATTGTGTGTTTAAAATGATGGTATAATTCTTTTTACTCAAAAAAAGAGTATCTCTTCTGATAAAACTGTAGGTGTTCTTGCAAGCCTTTGAGCCTTTCATTGTCTCCAAACCCAGTTACAAAGAAAATAAACTCTCTAGGAAATGGAAGCATTGGTAAAATGTTAATCTATTTTAAACCTTAGGCTATTTGAAAAATCACAGGTATATCAAGTGTCTACAGAGCTAAGAATGAAACTAGAACAGTGCTGAAAATCTCATTTTGTGCATTGCCAGCAAAAACAGCAGAAAGCACAAAAAAACTATGGTGCAGAAGTGCTATAAAGCATAATATTGTGCCAATTTTTTATAAATTAAGCATTCTTATTTTGTCAGCAGAAAATTGTTAATCTTTTTGTGAATAATAGTTATTGGAAAAAGCCTAGGTAATTAAAGTTCATAAATATGAATTTGACAGATACACATGCATAGAAACATATGTGTATGCACGTGTGAAGAAATGTTCACACATTTATTGTGACATATTACTGTAACAGCTCTTGTAACATTAGAGGTTCCAATTAATGTCAGTATAGTGGTGGTGGTCAAATATAAGAACACATTGTCAGAGGGGCTCTGAAGTCTCCTCTTTTGCAGATACCAGATACCATGACCAAACTGGATTTGGCACATCCACAGACTCCACCTCACTCTTATACAGGTGTCTAGGCTCACCTATGACAGTAGCAAATCCTTCCTTGTTAAAGACATTTGGAAGTATTTGCATTGATTGCAGTGACTTTAGGATGGTAAACTGAAATAATTTGATATAAAAACTAATAAAAATCAGCAATGTGAGAAATCAGTACTTCGTTGACCATGGACAGAGATCTAGACTGGTTTACCTTAAAATTTTAACTGAAGAGCACAGTAGATATCAAAAATGAGCTACTAAAATAAATGTCTTCACTAAAGTTTTTCAGGAATTGAAAAAGCCCCAAACTTCTCTAAATACATATTGCCTAATCAGACTTCAAACTGCTCTTAGGCAAAACAAAGAAAATCCCATTTGTAAGAGTTACTGTGTTTCCATTACCAAACCAAACTGCTAATTTATAATATGATTTTTTCCACAAGGAACGAGTACGTGAACCTGAAATATTTCATTTCACTTTCTATGAAATTTGTGTAAAGAAAGTAAAAATCTACAAATCAATTCTTATTCATCTTAGTCTCTGAAAAGATCTTTGTTACTGCCTGGAAAGCAATTACATCTGAAATACAATGGATATCTTTAAATTCTGTTGTTGTACTCTAAACAAATGTATTTTTTGTAAGCTGAAGGAACTTCAAAAGTTTGGGAGATTTAGGTCAGTTGAATACTTAAATAGGAATATTTTTCCCTGATTTTAATCAAAATGTTTTGATCTGTAAAACTAGGTTGAAGAACTGCTTATGGGGGAATTTATGATGCCTCTATTTCTGTTTAGCTGGAAAAATTACAATAACAGGCACAGAGAGCAAGTGCAGCGTTTCTGGCTTGATGGAAGAGAGGAGAAAGAAAACTGTCATGCCCAAAACTAGTGTTTAATTTCTTATTCTGTGTGTGTGTTTTTCCTGTTAAAATTACTTTCCTTTGTATTCCTATCATAAGATCTTCAACTTAACCCACAAATTCTCAAGGATAAAATAGTTACCTTGTCATAGAAGTCTCTGTGGATCCCATAGGGCTGTGGAGAGAGTGAAGGCGTAGGGTATGCCTTATTAACGAACCACATCCGGGAAATGACAGCGCTAATTGACTTGATAGATAACAAAATAAATACTAACTTTTAACACGATTCTGGAAATTAATCTCATGCAAGAACAGAAAAGCTAGAAAGCCTTATCCTTATTTGGCTCTAGTATAACATTAATCTTTTCACTCATCTTGTGAAAAAAAGACTAGATATCCAGAAGATAACAAGATGACTAATGCAATGCGTCATTTTCTCTTGCAAAAATCTTAGTCCTAGAAATTGATTTAAATGAGATTATTTATCACTGCGTCCTCTGATTACAAGGGAAAAGTAGAGCAGCTGTCAGCTGTGGAAAGCTTTGCTTTTTTGCAAATCACAATTTCAGCTTTGTGGATCAGAAGTTGGCTGATCTGGCTGAAATGCTTTAAGTGAGGATTGCAGTGATTTTCCAGAAATAATGATAATAATATTATCTCCATCATACAGCACTACTCAGTTCAGAAGCTTTCCAAAAGTTTTATAGCTAAATGTACATAACAGTACTGAAAAGCAATTATCAGTGAGTTGGAAATCTCAGCCACTGAACATGTAACACAGCAGACAAAACTCAGAATGTTTCAGCTGAAGGAAGTTACAGAGTTCTGGGGGTGGGGGGGGAATTAAGAAAAAATCACAGTGCTGAAACAGAGCAAATCAGACCCTGCTTTTAGAAACTGTTCTCAAAAAAACTACTTATAATGAGTGCATTCTCCGTAGGTTAACCATTTATGAAGGACCTGTCCTGAATCATGTGCTTAACTCTTGTAGTTTCTGACTTTTGGTATTTTGAACTCTAAACAACACCATGAGAAATCACTTTGGCAGAGCAGAGTATTATAAGCAGTGTTCAGCTAGTGAGCCAGCACTTTATATTTATTGTACCAATTTATGCACTTCTGAACATAATAGCTGAAATGGTCTGCAATCAGCTTTCATGTCTGACTCCTGTCTATTTTTCTCCTACCACACAGAAACATTATTTCTGTGAATAAAATTAAAGAAAAAGTTATTTAAAAATGATGGTTCTTTGTGGCAAATAGGAGGAAACCATGCAGCAAAACATGCAGCACACCCTTAAATGCTGAGATTTTTTTGTCAGTAAGTTTGTTACTGTATTGACAGATAGATAATGCCATTAAGACAATGTGACAGTGGAACTTGTCCTGTAAAAGTAAGCTTAGCTTTGGTACAGTTGTTAATGTAGTGTTAGAATAATAGACTTATGAAACTAATTTGACTCTGTGATATAGTGTTCTAATTGAATCAGACTCAGCCCAATTTAAGTTTGCTCCACACTCAAAGGATGTGTCTTCATGTTTTCAGAAATGCTGGAGCTCAAACACAAATACCTGACAAGCGAAGACAGAGTTCAAAAAAATTATTTGTCCTTGAAGGGGATTTGTCATAAACCTTCTGATTGGCCAAGCCTCCTCAGGAAAAACTTATTAGCACAGTGCTGCAGCAAGGGCTGCTTGGAGCCTGGCAGGACCCCATTGTGGCTATATTTGCACTAATTGTGCAAACTGTGCTCTATTTCTCCAGGTAACAGACAGCTGATTATAAGATGCTAAACAGAATTTGTAATATTTCTGTCTCAAATCTTTAAGACCCCTATGCTTTCAGACAACTAAAAAGGTGCATCTTAGAGTGTTATTCTCAATTTCCTCCCCCAAGTTCAATTGTTCTGTGCTGAAAACAATAAAATACTTCAGAAACAAACTACACGATTAGAAATTAATGAGCATTTCAGAATTGCAGTAGCTCATATTCTTTTATCCTAAATTAGCACTTTAAAATGCTTGATTTTATGATACTGATATTAATTAAACTCACCACGTGCTCATATATGACAAATTAAGGGAATTTTTTTAAAGAACTCATCCAGCTTTAATTACAACATACTGAATATTATACAGAAAATAGTGCTCCAAAGTACTGCTTTCAGTTCACATCTGGTGTATTCAAATTAATTAATGGCTATAATTTTAAATTATTAACAAAGAAATAAAGATAGTTAAATTGGATAGTTTAAATTACTATATGTCCAGCTACTAGAGAATGAGATAATTATTATCTCACAACACTCATGGGAGCCAGAAAAAAATCATTGACTAAATTAATGTGGCATAAGCTAATTTTATATTTCCACGCTGTTAGAATAATTCTTTTTCAAATCTGATGAAGTCTTGTGTGGCATATCCGGTTCTAATTTAGCCAGTTGTCTTAATTCATGTAGTGTATGTTTTTGTAGTTTGCTTAGTTAAATGAGAAATTAGATTCTTTTTACTTCTTTTCATACCTTGTCCACCTTAAACTAAATTCTTGCAAGAAAGAATTTAAATATCAACTTCAATGCCACGTATTTAGGAGCTTTAATTTTGAAAGGTGACTAAGTAAGATTCCAAAATCAGGGCCCATTTCACCCAAATCTTTCACTCAGAGTCAGTGAGGAACTTTATTTCTTCTATGGATGGTGTTTAAATAAAGCCAGTGTAAAGACTAGTTAGATCTTCTTGAATACCTTAATTAGTAAAGCTGAGCTAGTCTGGTGGTCTGTTCAGTTAATAAATTGTGGTCACGAAATCCAGTTTAGGATCTCTACCCATGCCTGCAATTGCCATTCACATGAGAGGAAGAAGTTTTGCGTCTCACTCTCCTATTAGGCAACTAATAACTGTGAGCTCAGTGTATTTTCCCAATGAAAAACAAAAATAAAGCAAAACTAAAATGTTGTCTGAAGTATATCTTGAAAATTTGCAACAATTTGAGCAAAGTAATTACTTTTTTGAAAAAGAAATCAATTTTAGCAATTATCACCAGTGAATATCCAAATAAAAAGTCTTGACTTTCAGGAGACTGAAAAACAGAAACGTTCCTCCCTCCTCAAAAACAACAACAACAACAAAACAAAAACAAACAAAAACCCCACACAAAACCCCAAACAAAACAACAACAACAAAAACAAAAAACCCAAACCACAAAAAAAAAAAACAAAACACACCAAAAACTCTACCAAAACCCAAAAAATAAACCAATAGCAACAAAAAACACATGAAAAAAATCAACACCAATCACGAAAGAAAAACAAATGAACAAAAAATAGGGACAAATTGAAGCAATTGACTTAAGCTGTCTGGGATTTCCCTTTAAAGACCAAGAGCCTATTATCTAGGTTGTGGGAAATTAAATTATATATGTCAAGCAAGCAATCTGGATCTGGCTCAAAGTCAATATAGAGAGAAATCGCTATATAAAGTCAATAACACAGTCTCCTATTTGATGACAAAGAATAGAGGAGAACTCAGATAAATATCAGTTCACAAGTGGAGATTAAAAGGTAAAGAAAGATACATAAATATGCAAACAAATAGATTTATCAAAGAGTGCCTCATGAATTAGCTACCTTAGGGAGAGACTGAACATGTTGGTGTGTGTGAATTTAAACCTCAAAATATAGCATGCTTGCAAAGCAGATCTTTCATTAAAAAGATGGCACTAATAAAAGAGTGACTTTTAAGCTAGGGAAAGTCAAATAGGCCATATTATCTCACAATTAAAAGCAATAAAATTGGCATGCAAATAAGAAGCCTTACTTTTTTCACTTACCTGAAAACACTTCAGTACTTCTGATATTCCATGCTCAGAAGTTACAAAAAAACCCCTCTATAAATGACATGCTGTTTCCAGGCTATATTTTAGATTAAAAAGGCAAAACAAAACTAAACAAAAAAATCTAAGTACCAATAGCAGTTCTTAAAGGTAAATGTCCAAGACCTGTAGATATTCCCTGTGAATTTTATTGGATGTTTAAGGACGTTCCTTGGGGGACTTTTAATTCTGTTATACTCTACTGTAAAGACCTGAACTTATGATGATTTTATAGGGCAAATCACTTGTGAATCATAAGGAAAAGATAGAAAAAATAGAATTCAAATTAAATTCCACATTCTTCGTCTTGAACACAGTTCAAAGTAGATTCACAAAGTATGAAACAATAATGCTCACAAGAACTGTTCATGGTACCATATCAAAAATAAACCATTTTCTGCTGCTTTCACTGAATTTAAGCACACTTGTACTAGAATAGGACAGAACTTCTTATTTCAAGTCCCATCCCATATAGAACTTACATTTCCTGCTTTCCTCCAGGTACTTTAATGGATTATTTGTCTGTATTTAAGGCTAAAATCAGCTGCTTAAACCATTAAGATCAATGTTTAAATTGCAGAGGGGAACAAAGCATGTTCTTGTCTCTTTTGCTGTTGTCTGGGACGATGGAACATTTTGTAAAGAGAATAAGACCCAATGAACCCATCATAGAGATCTGACTAGGAAGAATGCAGTAGAAAATAAGCTTATAGGGTGATGATGCCATGTTATTTTTGTCTAACCTGAACAGTTGCTTAAAATAAATATGTAAAGTAATCTGTGATTTCAGGAAAGTGTCTGGTTATATGGTAAATAATGCCTAATAGGAAGTGCTAGTTAAATTTGCCTTACTCAAAGAAGTTATTTCACAAAAAACCACTTGGATTCAATAACTTATTCAAGAATTAAAATTTCATGAAATCAAGAAAATTTCAGTAAAAATTAAATACCAAATCACTGATCTATTAAAAAACAAACAATATGTGAAGTGTTGAGGAGAAACACTATTCCTTGGCATGCATCTGTGTTTGTGGATGAACCAATCATTGTTAAGTGAAGTTTTGATCAAGTTATCCCTCTCATTTCAATTTTATTTAATAACCCACTCAGATAAAGCTTTATTAGGTCAAGAGGAATTTATGTAAAATCCAAAAAGATGAGGAAGAGCAAAGTTCACATGAGAAACAAGGCAATTATATTACATGCTGTCAACAAACAAAAAAGATCAATGTGTAAGAGGATTCTACATTTGAAGAGAAACTTACAATTCAAAAAAGCATCACATCACCCAGCCTTTGGTAGGAGGAAATGGTACCATATGCAGAAATTATAACTCAGAGATTTCCTTTTCACCTTTAGATTTACCCTGTTTTTAAGAACAAAACTTAAATGGTTAAACATCATTGCAACTTTTATTTCACTCTCTTTTTTTTAAACACAGGCTTACACAGTGCTTTCTGAGTTAATTTTAAATTGAACTATATTGCATATTGAACAAGAAAACCATGCAGAACATAAAACCTTCAGTGAAACCATTAGAAGTATGGATGAGTTATTCAAATGGTTAATTGTCCTGTTAAATGTGTACCCTTCACCGTTATCTCTCCTTCTTCCGCTGTGGCCACTGAGCAGCATGCCGCACTGGAGAAATGCAGAGGAAACTCAGGTTCATTGGAGATTCTTCAATTCATATACAAAGATCACATCTGACATCTTATTTTTTACTACACTGTTCCTTATGCTAACCATATTCATGTATTTAGTACACATGAAGAATATTTCCCATGTGGAAATACATTAAATAAATGGTAGTTTAGTGTTTCCCTTATTTCTGTTATCTTCCACTGAACTGAGGGTATAGTGTCCTGTTGGAAACACCATGCTTTGTTTAACTGAATGAGTGCCTAAATATATTTTTTCTACATCTTGTGGCAATGAACAGCATCAGAAGATCAAACATTTTCCCTGTAAGCCATTGGCAAGAGAACTCTGTTCTAATGCATTTGTGACCACTACTATTTGCAGAATTTAAATGTTACTTATGAGGATGAGTGGTTCTAGAGCAATGTATATGAGGACTGTGTTAGCATGTTTGGCATAAGATTCTCTTTTCTTTCAGCATATGCCTTTACTTCACAAGGTTTGGTTTATTTTCAGAAATGATTCTTCTTTAGAATACTGTGGGACTCATAACATTAAGAAATTGAAGAACTCTTTCAAAGACCTCATCATTCATCAGAGAAAAAATATCATCTTTTGATTCCAGGTTATTTTCTGTTATTTTTTAGTTTTTAATTATTGAGAGTCATGACATGCAAAGCTGCTCTTATATAACAAAATATTTAAGAAATAAAATTCACCTTCAAAACTATTTAATAAAATATTCCAGTACAGACAATGATACTTTTAGTAGAAAAATCAGACAAAAATATAGAAATGCTTTTCCTTAGCTGGGACAATTTTTTACTTCTACCTGTTTTATATTCTCTTTCATCCTTTCAAATCTCTCATAGAACCTTGCATTAAATGAAAAGAAGATGTTTCAAGATCTCTCCCTTGCTAGGCATCTTCTTTTTATTTCCCTTTCAAGTGAGCAATAGGTGGAGATTTTCACGACTTTTCTTCAAATGTGTCTGTACTTCTGATTTGTGGAAGTTCATATTAAATGGCTTCTTCTCTCAGAACTTTTTTTTCAGGAAAATAAATGTATGTTTAAAATTTAAAAAAAAAAAAAATCTTTTAGTAATTTAACAAGCTTTTCACTATGATCTTTCCCAACCCTATAGATTTCTTTCCTGAAGAACAAAGTTTATGCCTATAGTAAACATTTACTAGACCTTCTCTGCTCTAATCTTCCATCACAGTCTTATAAAGTACTTGTCTTTGTTCTTTTTTGATGAAGAAAATTTTAATGAACTATTAGTTGCAACATTTTGATTCTGCTGTAAATAATGAAAATTGTAATGACTGAGACTGCATCTGACTTTGAAGAGTTTAATGTGTGTGTGTTTTGGCTGTTCTCTTTTGCTTTGCTTTATTAGATAATAGCCACTGGAACTCTTTTCATCTTGGTTTCTATTGAGAATGCTCTGTCACTGCTGAGATTATCAAGGATGTTCTACAATGCAAACTTAACATTTCTTTAGAAGTTCCAAGAGTGTCCTGGTCAGGACAATTTAATATTATCCAACAAACATTAATTTTTAGTAGCTTGGAGATCTGTGATGTATGTATATGTCTCTCACTATTGCCTTGAACATGATATTCTGCTATTATTCCGGTCTTCTCTTCCTTTGATAACAGAGAACTAGTGACATTAATTAAACATGAAGGCATATGTTATTTTACTTACAGAGTTCTACTTACACTTCACTTCCTATATGGTTTCATTATTTTTTCTACTTTTAAAAAAGATTATGTGTTATATATTAATTCCAGTGATGGTCTTTTCCTCTAGTGTGTTTTTGCTTCTCAGTCTATTCTGATATGCCTCTGAAGTCCACTCTTCCAGTGCATCATGGAAGATATATAATAATTTATCACCTTCTTTTTTTCTAGGCACACTTTATATATACTTATTAAGGTCATAAACCTTGAAGTGTTATAATTTCATTATAGTTCCATCTCTAATTTCTGGGATATAATTGTACAAAACTAAACTTTTATTTCCCATAGTTCCATAGCAATGCATTAATTATCATTCTTCCCTCTATTTTTCTTTGTTTGTTTTCCAATTCATGCAGGTTGTTTTTTCCTATTTCTGTAAATTTATTATTTTTACCATCAAGACTTTTTTCCATTCTTACATTTGTTTTAAGTCTCTTGTTAAATTGATTCACTACTCTTTTTTTTCCAATTTCAAAACGCTCAGTTATATCCAATTCTTTTGCCTATTATATGGTAAAATATGAGTGACTTAACCTCTCTCACTTGCACAGCTGAAATGTAAACCTTGAAAAAAAATAAAGTGTTAGGCACTGTAAGTGAAAAAGCTGACAACTTTATCTTTTTCTCAACATTTATGTTTTCCAATGCACGAAATATCTTAAAATGAAAGCATTCTTTAAATATTTGAATTTCAAAAGGAATGGAAGGTAAGTATTGAAAACCCTTTAGTCTAACCAGATAATCTATCATTCATATGTTACCAACACCTAGCACTCCATAGCATCAAGTAGCATTTAGAAAGAATTAGCCAAAAATAAAAAAAAAAAAAGGTGCATCCATGGACAACATTAGCTATATTACCTTTGCTCCACCAGCTGGAAGCCATTTTTAACTTTACTTATTCAAATAACTTTAAAAATCGAATTTGATACACTTTTCATACAATAATGTTTAACAGTCTAATCCAAAGACCCTTTAAATCAATGATTGAAAGAGGGTAGTGAAAAACCTTTAGAAAACTATCATTTTCAGTTGCTTAGAATACAAATAGCTTTGGCAAGTGCATGACGTTTTTGGCAATTGATTATGCTGTAATGTCTTTTCGTTGTTCATTGGTATTTCTTAGGTCTTCCAGAAGTATTGTAGATGTAGTTGAATAACATGTATTCATGTATATATAATGTGAAAGTAGAGGCAAAATACAGAATTTAAACTCCCAAACAAAAATAATTTTGAAAAGAATATGTAAACTAATATAAGAGAAAAATATATAATTGGTAGAAACATTTCTAGTTTTCCTTTCCTTTTTCTGTAAATGATTTGTTTGACATTTTCAGTGTGCTATTTACTAGCTATTTACATCTCTTTGCTCCTGTAACATTTGGTAAATTCCAGATTTTTTCGGTTTATGTGCACTTTGCCTAATCCACCACTGAAAGGTGGACATACCACAAATGAGGAGATCAAGGCTAAGAATAGGTTCCATTTCCTACAAAATTTTATTGATCAGATATTATAGACCAAAATTCTGGCTTTGTGATTCCTCAGAAGATGTATTTTAGAGATGATTGAGAAAAGAGATGTTAAAAATTTAAATTAATATAACTATAATATATATTAAAATATATATAACAATTGACAAAAAGAAAATATGAGGAACCTTATACTCATGAGCTTCTATTACCTTTTTTTTTTTTTTTATTTGTCTTTCCTTTCCTTCTTGGTATTGCTTCCTTTTTTTTATTGTAATGTCATATTCTATCCTTACTTCCAAAACTTTAGTAAACTCTTCACAGGTAACTCATGTTCTTTGCAATTCATGTTGCTCAGATGCAAAAACAATCTGTAACGGCAGCTGCACTTTTTTGGCTTTGTGTGTGAGTTGTGTAGGTAGATAGAGAGTAAATGTATTCTAACTAAATCCTCAAAGAAGTGCATGAAAATTGACTGAACAGACCAAAGTGGATCTTTTGCTGTTTGGAGTCTCCACTGTTCTTAGAGACATCTAAGACTGGATTGCTGCCCCGGATAATATGATAAACCTCTTTATGAATATCTCAGCACGAAAATCTACATAGACACTTCAATTCATGTAGATATCTGAGTAAATTAATTTCTTTGAGGTCTATTATGTCAGTAGGTTTTTTTTAGCCTATAGGTCAACGTCTTTTGAGCCCATTAGGTCTTTTAAGCCCAAGGAGCAGTTATACACACACATTAGCTCTTTTTATTGAAGTCCCTTATGACTTTTTGATGATAGGAAGTCACAGAGAATGAACAATAGAATTCTTTCAGAACTTTAATGAAATAATAGATTTTCTCAAAATACCCAAAAGGCCAGAATTCAGATCATGAACTAATGGTCTGTAACATCTGATCTTGAAAATGTACTCATTTCCTTGTTTGGAAGGCTGCCTAAACCTTTTGAAACTCAACTGCTCTTTTGAAAGAGTTAAACCATCTTGAAGGAGTTTTACTGATATAATTGACACTAAGTGTTCTTTAGTCTAGCCAGATAATGGATTCCACAGCAACCTTTCATTCTACTAAAAGGTACTACCTAAGAATTTCTCAAAAGCAATACCAAGGGTACAAGAGAAAAAAAATATAGATAGATGTTAAGCACATGTTGGCAGTGGTAATTTGTAATAATATATCCTTTCTGCTTTCACTCTCCCGAGTATCTGGAGGACCACAAATCATCTATTGGCATCTTGGTATTGCTAGATACTTAGAATTTCTGATTAGGAACTAATTTAACTTACTTCCAAACTGGTCATTGTGGGTACGAACTGAAAATGTTGTTTCACGTATGTGGAGTAAAGAGGATAGATCTCATTTTAAGGTTATTAACCTTGCAAATTTAAAATTAGAACATATATATATTGCTTAACTATGATCTCTAAAGAAAATAATAATAAGCTTAGTTGAACAATTGTTAGTGCTACAAACTAAATTTTTACTTCACATAGGATTTTTCAGCCTGGAAAAGAGAAGGCTGATCTAATTGAGTCTTTCCTGTACCTGAAGGGGCCTACAAGAAAGATAGACAGGGACTTTTTACAAAAGCATGTAGTGATGGGACAAGGGAGAATGGCTTCAAACTGACAGTAGGTTTAGATTAGATATTCTTTGCTGTGGTGGTGGTGAGGCACTGGAACAGGTTGCCCATAGAATTTGTGTATGCCCCACCCCTGAAATTGTTCAAGGCCAGGCTGGATGGAGTTCTGAGCAACCTGGTCTCTCTCCATGACAGGGGCATTGGAACTGGATGATCTTTAGAGTCCCTTGCAATCCCGTCCATTATATGATTCTCTGATTCTACTAAGAACTTTTCTGGTTTCAGGTAAAAGACACATCCCCCACCCCCCCAAAAAATAAATTCATCTTGATGGGTAGGATCGACAGTTTTCTTTCCCGTTTTGGTAAAGTTTCTTCACAGTATCTTCTGAAAAATACCTTAAACTGTCTATGGGTTTTCTTTACTGAAACGTTAATTCACAGTTGAATCTGATTTTGTTATATTTTATTAAGAAAAAATCCACAATTAGAAAAAGTTGAAATAAATTGCTGAAGCTGTTACAAATATTCTGGTATTAATAGTGAATATTTCAAGAGCCTGCATCCAATGAAAATGCAACAATTTGATAATATTTGTGGAATTAAAATAGGAAGGTAGGATGAATATTAAAGATGATGATACGAAACTCCTTGAAATTTGAGACTATGAAACTCACTTCATATTCTTTCTTCAAAGGAAATTACTTACTATGAGTGAAGAAATGTGTATGGAGTTGTTGCAATTTTCATTGCTTTATACTTCTGTCTCTAGACCTTTCTTTATATTATCAGAATTAAATTTAGGTTCTGTCTCTGTATTTTCACCAGCAGAAATGAAAATAAATGGTCTTTTCCAGATTTGCACAAAAGGTTATTTTTTCGTAATTTTGTTTTTCTTCAAATACACCAGAACAGATGTGACTCCAATTTTAAAAGCTGTAATGTTATGTTGAAATCTACAAAACATTTTATTTATTTTTTTTAAGAAACATATAGTCTAACAAATGACACTACATACTTATACCCCTTTGGAAGGAGAAAAATATTATTTTCCACTATTGCTCATTAGTTGGGTTAGTAGGTAATTTTGCATAAGTACTATATTCTTTTAGGATCAACCAAATATGAATTTTGTCGTCTTACTACAAGATCTTCAACTATTTGAACTTGTTAATTTTTAGTAAATTTTAGATTCTCGAAGTACTTCAGCATAAGGTGAAATTAGACAAAAGAAAATAAATTTCTGGCTGAAATAAAATGTATTAAATTTATAAGTATTTCTTTTCTCTGAAATCTGGAGAATATATTCACAGAGAAAGGCACCACTTATCAGGTTTAGGTTTCTATCTGTATCAATTTATTTTTTTTATTTAGAACACCGCACAGAATAATGATTTCCTATATAGAAACAAATTTTTTTAACTCTTTGTTGGCACTTCTAATAGAAACCAGCACGTTTTCAAGAGTTGTTCATTACAGACACATTTTCCAGGATTTTGAGTGTGCAGGAATTGCTAAATCTTTCTGAATTTAAGAGTCTTTGTAGAATATTACAAGCCAGATTTGAATAATTTAAAGACTGAAAATGGACAGACTTTAAGTTAATGACTGTTGCTTAGTAGTCTGTGGAGCATGACGAAAAATTAGGAAGTGTGAGAGTGGGACTGGAGTCAGATCACACTCCTCCAATTTTTCTTCTTAAGTAGTGGAAAAGGAGCTTTGATGCTTGTGTTCAACATTTCCTTTTGCACTGTGCCCTGAGAACATGCCCAAGACATTTCCCAGTGGAATGGAAGTCATGAAAAAGAGATGGTAAAGCAAATCATATAATAGTGTGCAACTGGTTTAGGGTGTTACTGGTAAAACAAATGCTTACCTATAACCTACATCTAGCCTGAGGCAGTCTTCTATTATCCAAAATTAGATTAAACCAAAAGCAAAAGCACCAAGATCCTTAGCCTACATTGTACTCTGTAGAGTATACAGACAAATGATAATATAAAAAATTCCTGTTAAAAAAACCTTTATTCTCAGATTTAAGAAATACTAAAATCAAGAAAACCAGACATTTGAAAAGTTGAGGTTATCAGTATAATTCAAGCAATGCCATCATAACACTACAATCCTGGTTCATTTTCCTGGAGGTTAAAACTCCAAAATGTTACATTTTATGATTTCCCAAAAAAGAGTTTTGGCATTTAATTTAACACTGATTTCTTCCTATTCTACCAACAAACAAAATTACTTCCTGGAGCTCGTGTAAGGAAGGAGTTATTTCCTCCACAGTTAAACCAATATTAATCCTCTACCTTAAAACCAATATTCATTGTGCAGAACTAGAAGGTAATGATTAGGAATTAGCTGTCATTTTCATGTGTGACACCAGATACTGAAAAAGACCAACTCCTTCAAGTACAGTACCACAAAAAGAAAAAACCAAAGTATTTTGTATTTAATATAGGTTTTGACTGGGTACATACCTACACTCAGTTCTCTATACAAATTAACTTTTAACTTTCTGTGGGCCCCACCATACTGCCAAAAAATACTTCAGCCTGAGCTGAACTCTATGTACCTACAATAACTAAGCTAGGCTCACCATATGAAAGAAGTTTTTTTCATATAGCACATATTGGAAGTTGGATCTGAAGCAGCTGTGCTTCTGTGTGTAAAATCACTACTAATGGTGATTTTACTGTTTGTACTGGATACAAAGTAATTCACAGATAAGAGGTGTTTGAAGAAGCTATAACCTCTCTCCTAAAAGAAACAATTTTCTGGCTGAGAAAATAGTAGCTGATCATATAAGGACTTCTTTTGTACTTTTAAAGAATGATCTGGTCAGCAAGAATGGGAGAGGAATTCTTCGCTACAGTATGGGTACTGCCCAGTTTTTGACAGTCAGAGGCGAAATTGTCCATTGTCCATAAAGACAAAAAAATAAACTTGATTTTTTTTTGTATTATACTTCAAGTACATTGTAAAGCAATCTTAGCTCAGGGGAAGGGAAGGTCACAAAGCCTGTCTGTGGTCTCTCTCTGGGCAGGTTTGTGGACCAGAATAGACCGGGCTGAAAATCAGTTGATTAATTCATGTCTCAGTCCTATCTTTTGAGTTGAGGGTCAGTGAGCCTCTGCTCCATATTCAGTGTTTGCAAACACTGACATCCCCTGTTTTTTCACTTAGCAAGTTCTGCTCCAGCTAAACCTGAGGCTCTTAGATTGTTTCACGGCACTCAAATCTTCTTACTAACAGTTATAGGAACTCAAAAAGCATATGAATTTCATATCCTCATTGTAAATCAAATGATAGTAGGACATACCAGATGCTGCAAAATGGTAAGTGAATGCCTGTGAGTCAGAGAAGGCAACAATGCAGGGTTGCTTAAGGTGTTGCCCTGTCATGTTAGCATGACAAACCAGCTGTAGAATCTTTCTGCTTGAAATACATGAAGGTATGATGCTACATTTTTCACACAACAGTCAGTATGCAGTACTATGTGGCCATTGCACTGTGCCCACACACTTTAAATCTTAATCTTTCACATCCTTTCACTGTAAGTGCTCTTGTTTGTTGATTCACATGGAGATACTGGGAGTGGAAAATACCTTTCAAAACACTACACATGACAGACGCTCTTCTGTATTGTTGGATTTTACAGTGTTTAGAATCCACATTCAGTTGATTTTGTATGGACAGACATAGTAATTAATCATTCATTGATCTCTTTATAAAAGCGATATGGTATAGCAGGTTTCTTTTAAAAATAGTCTAAGCAAGATGTTAGACTTCACAGAGTTAGCACTGAAATAGATGCTTCAGATACAATTTTGGAATCTTGTCACAAGGAGTGAGCCTTTGATTTCATCAGCAATAAAATGACAGGTTAATTTTCTGTAAATAATTTTAAAATAATTTTTTTAATCAGAAAGTACATCATATCCCTCTTTTTCTTTTAATATTCAGCATTTGTAAACTTACTTGTAACTTTGAAGGGGATTATGAATTGATACTGTGCCAGCTGTTTCTAGAAACAGAAAATACTTCTGGTAAATGAAAATAGAACCAAATGCATTTGGCAGACAAGTGAATCAAGAAATGATTGCAGATTCTATTGGGGTAAGTCTCCCTACATCTGAACTTAGCCCAGCGGCTTGATAGACACTGAGTTGTAGTCACTGTGTGATGAAGTTATGATTTCAGAATACCTACATAATATTAATGTAAGTAATTAGCCGAAACCTAACTAGAGCCTTGGCAAGGGACAGTAAACAAGAATGGTCTTGTTAAATGAGTCATTTCCGGCAGCACTAGACAGCGTGTCTGTACTTATCAAAGATGAGGCAGGGAAGAAAGCCACATCAGCTGTTATGTAGGTTGATATTAATCACAGTTCGAAATTAACAAGGATTTTATATCAAATGCACTGTTGTCTTTCTCTGCCTAATATCAAGTCAAAGTATAATTTCTCACTGCTTGTTGGAATATTAGATTCTTTTCTCCTTTTTTTTTTTTTTTCATCATTTGGAGTGAAATACAAAGAGGATCTAACTCTGTTATGCTGTTGCAACTGACTTTGAACTGTCTTTCCCTATAAAGCTATTGCCGGAGCAGTGCTACCTCAAGCTTTAGCAAGAGCCATTCTCAAGGGTTCCCTAAACCTCCAGATAGTTCTACATTTTCAAGGAAAACTTATATAAATTGACACTTTAATTTATGTTAAGAGATATGACCTATGAATTAGAAATAAATGAAGGATACGATTTTCAGAAGAGGCAACCTCATTCCAATTCCTATGAAGTGCTGTAGTGGTTTGATATAGTTTCCTGAACTGTTTTCCTGAAATGGTGGGCTTTAATTAGAGTCAGAGAAAAACTGCATTAATATACAACTTTGATAATCTTGTCATCTGGACTGATAATTATTTGCATAAATATGAATAAAATGGTTTTTTTAAAAATTTAGGTATTTTGAGGAACAAAGATACTGAACTACATATGTGGAAGAAAAATCATTGATAGCTACCATTTTCTACCACATTTATAGTAAAATCACATGCCTGATCCCGGAGTCTCCCCTGCCAGGTAAGTATACTCTAAGCTGGTCTGAGAAGAATAAAACAGTTACTAAGCAGACACCATCACTGGTGATTTCCCAGGAAAAGCCCAGTGTCAGAAATTACAGAAAGGTTACTCCAGTTTTTAACCAGTTGAGGTATGTGATTCTTTTGGTCAATCACAATGACATATTAAACCTAGTGCTCTAACAATACCACACAAAATACAATCAAAATGAGAGAAGAATAAGAGGAATTTACATTCAGTTAATTTCTGTGCAATAAAAAAGTCAGCTTTGAACTGATTATTAGAGAATTGAAATGTTCTGAGAAAGATTTTAATTTCCAAGAACAAGGATCCCAGTTCTTCATCAAGAAAGGTTTTTGTCATTAAAATAAAAGCATTTGTATCTATGAGCTGATCAGAAGAAAAAGGAGGAAATTTTTTGTCTCACACTTCTTTCTACTACAAAAAAAGAAGTCTGAGGCAACTGTAAGCCATCACAGTCTCAAAATTACTAAAATTATCTGCAGGATGCTCAAAGCGTAAGGTCCTTGAGGTAGGTAATCTGAAGGCTTTCACATCACATCTTTTTTTAAGAAAATAGCATGTCTAGGAAGTCAGATGCAGTAGAAGGAACTAAAAGATATATTTGATAACATTTTATACTGTCTGTGTGATTTTGCCGTACTGATTTGCCTGCTTGGACACTGTTTGGTTGTTCACTATATGATGCTTTGAGATTTTAGCATGGATGGTATGGTAAACCTAGGAATTACTACTTTCCTGTTTCAAAGGTACTTGTCTTGTAATTTGTTTTCCCCATGCTTCTAGTTATTTCAGACAGTTAAAAATGTTCTTGATTTGATTTCCAGGCTACACATGACAATATTTTCTATCATTTTTGTTTTATCTTCAGTGTACAACTTCATGTCTGTAATTTATTATTAATAACTGCACTTAGGAAGAAATTTAATTTACTCCATATGGAATTTTCCATTGTTGTATGATTTTTACAGATAGTTCCCTCCACTTTGTGCAGTAATGCCTTTAAGAGATATCTGGAGCCAAGCTGATGCCCAGGAAAAGTGCTAAATAGGGATGGCACAGAAGAAGGAAGGAATGCAGGGAGAATTTTCTCCTTTTCTATTCCTATCACAAGCATACTGAAGAAATGGGTGGAGTGATGATAGTGTCTATTTCTGAAATCATCCATATTTCTGATACAATTAAAAAAACCCAAACAAACAGGTTTTGGTGTTTTTTTTTCAGTCATTACCATTAAAGTATATCTGTGTTCTTCATGGAAAGAGTTCAGAATAATTTCAAATTTGAGGAGATAGTTGAAATAAATTATTTTGTCAAATCACAGTCAGTGCTGCTTTGCAGGTTCAGAAATTGGTCCAATAGCTTTTAATTAAAAAGTTATCTTCTGCACAGAATCATGGCCATTGCAACAACTGACAAAAAGACTAAGACACGTTTAGAAAGAAATTTTCTGCCTAAAGGAAAACAAATATAATTATTATGGAAAGAGAGAACTTTGAAGTGACAGCTTCTACTGGTTCTACTTTCTCCCAAAGTGAAAAAAATCTACGATCTGGACATAGAACAAACAAAAAAATAAGTTACTGAATTAAAATGGTTTGAGACACAGCATTTACTGTGAAAAAAAACAGGCAAACTCAGTTCCTGTGTAAAATGTAATGATGTAATGAGGAAAAAATAGACATTTTCTTACATTTTAAAGAATAAAAACCAGACTACATAGAAATTGTAGACTACATAGTCTTTGGAGTTTGCTGAAGTTGTTGGCATGTGTTCCAACCACCTTGCAGACTTTGGAAGAGCTATAGTAAGTGCAGAATTCCCATTAATATATCAAAAGACACTCTCAGGTTAGTAATAGTAATGGTAACAACAATAATTCTGACACAGATTTTCACTGAGAAGCCAAGAACAACATACGGAAAGGTATCATATATTCCTTAACTCTGGCCTGATCTGATCATAACACTAAAGAAATAAAGCCAGTGAAGATTTGGGGGTGTGGATGGTTAGGGGCTGCCTAAGCCACAAACAGGTTTACTGGAACAGTTGCAATTGGACCCACTCACAGCAGAAACTCTTGCCTTTATTACGGAGACCAGCTGAACACAGGGCAAGAGCTGAACTTGATATTTTGAAGCCTGGTATAGTAACCTTAACTGGTATTTGTTTATTTTTCCCTACTATGCTGGGCAAAATAGTGGTTATACAAGCAGAAGACCTTCTTCTGAGAGGCAGAGCTGGCACTAGGTGGCAGGAACTTCGGTGGCTGTCCCCAGGCTGACTGGCTCCATCACTCCAGAGCCAACCGAGCTGGCTCCACATCTCAGTGATGCAGTGTGATTAACTACAGTGGTTGTGGTTCTTCCCACAGTGGTCCTCTGAGTTAAAACTAGATGAGTTTCACTGGCTAATAAGTTCATAAGTTGATGATCCCAACTCTGTATATCACAATTCAAATATTTAGGCATGAAAATTGTCTGAGTTTTTTGTTGTTTGTTTTTTGTTTTTTTTTTTTTGGATAGAGAAGAAATTATTCAATAAAGCTTTTTATTAAAGTTTAGCTGTTTAACCAAAGTTTTCTTCTCTCTGAGGTCAAGCAAACTCCTTTTTCATCTTGATAGGGTTCACTAATCCTTAACTGATTTCTTTCTTACTAAGATCTAGAAAATTATTCTTAATCATTTATTGCAAAATAAATTGCAGCCCAGAGGAGAGAAAGCTTATGGGCTGCTTCTTCTTTGCGAAAAATGTCGTTGTTGAATTTCAAAATTAGACAAGCTGTTCAGTAACAGATGTATTTTCCATCCTGCTGTCTGTTGATCTACCAATCTAATAATCAATCAGTGGATCTATCTTTTAAATATATGGAGTAATACCTTGTCTATCCATAGATCTATAAGTCTGTTTCAGGCTTGTTCCATGAAAATATTGTAATTTGTTCCTAAATGTGTTTCACATTAACATTGTTCTTTTCTTGATTTTATTGAAAGTAGTTCTGTGCTGTTTCATCAGTTGTGTGGAAATTATTATGATAAAATAGAGTCATAAGGGCAAAAAATCAGAAATACATAAAGAATGTGGTACAACTGCAACATAAATTGAAAAGACATTCCTGTTCTCTAATATATTTCCAAACTGGCAATTTATCAGAAACTCTTACTCTGAAAAAAGAACCCCTCAGTTAGTAAGCCTGGAATAAATTTACTCAAAACCGAAAGGTCTGACCCAGCTGTTGGCATTATTCATGTGAAATATTTCACTGGCATAATTAAAAAATACTTTAACTTCTTGTTTCAAGTATTGTTGAATGCAAATACTGCAAGCTCTTTCTTTCAAAATAAATGAGCAGTTGCAGAACAATAAAAACAGTTGAGGCATTTATGCTAAGACATGAAAAGCGGGATGCCAAGGCGGGTTTCTAAACCGCATTCCAAGCATTTTAAATGCCTTTTGATTGTTACCACAAATCCACCAATTGTTGTGAAAAGGGTATGTGTCATCAAGCCACAGGCGAGGCCTTGAATGCATCTGGCTCAATGTTTGTGGCATTGATGTTAAAACACTGCTCAGTCACAGTTATGCAGCGACTATTCCCAGTCCCACATCACCATCCTTTTGTAGGAGCATGTCTGCCTCTCTGCTAATGGCATAAATTAATTCAGAAGATCAGGATGAATTCATGTATTCTTCTCTACATGAAACACATTTATGATTTTTAAGTTACACCACACAGTGAAACTGCAATCTTTCATCAACCGCTATTTTCTGTGTTCTCTTAAGGCTCCAGATTCTCTCAGAACTTTCCTGTCATGGAGGCAAGCTGTCTTTTCATATTTTAAGATGCTGTTTTATGCTGCTCTGAATACCAGAATAAGAGCACAAGTAGTTTAAACTCAAATGCTTACTGTATACATTTCTGTCACTCTCCAAACCAATAATAGTGACAATGGGTTTTTGGAGAGGATGCCACAGGTAAGACTTCTTTAGTCCATTTTCCCCTGAATATGTTTTCTTTCTCCGCCTCAAAATTTTGTTTTTGTGGGAAGTGTAAAATTTGTCTCGGTTTTGGTCAGGCAGAAGTCTGTCCAGAAGAAAATCCTCAGTAAATAGCTACTCCACACACACAGTGACTTAGCAACTGTCGTGCATTTGATCTTCAGTGTACAAAAGCAGAGGACCTGATAGTTCCAGTGTTCAACGCCCTCATTTCACTTGATCTGGAAAGTCTATCGGTGTATATGTTTAAAAACATATATCACTGGTCCAATGCACTGTGGATTCAAGACTAGTATATCAAGACTAGTATATCTGTAATTCTGTTTGGAATTTTCTGAATCAAAACATACAAGAAATCAAATAAATCACAGTTAATTGTTGTATATCTGATTGAGGAGAAAAGCGCTTGGACTTGTTGAACTTCATGAAATTCTCATGGGCCCCCTTTTCCAGCTTGTACAGGTCCCCTCTGGATGGTATGCCTCCCTTCTGTTGTGTCAACTGCATTGCTCAGCATCATGTCATCTGAAGACTTGATCTCACTTTCTTTGTCATTGATAACGATATTAAAGAGCAATAGCTCCAACAAAGATCTCTAAGCAACACCACTCCACTGGTCTCAAGTGGGACATAGAACCATTGACAACTCTGTCTGTGTCCATCCAGACATTTCCTTATCTACCAAAGAGTCCACCCTTCAGATCCATGTGCCTCCAGATAAGGAAGTTGTGTGGGACCATGCCAAAGTGGCCTAAAAGATGTCTAGGTAGATGACATCGGTCATCCTTCCCTTGTCAACTATTGCAGTCACTTCATCATAGAAGGCCACCAGATTATTCAGATGAGCATTTGCATACAGAGATAACATTTGATGCTTTGAAAATAACATTAGATATCATAACATGCTTTGTTTTCAGATTGGGTGCAAAAGAGGGGGAAACTGAACACCAGCTGTAGGCATTCACCTCTAGATAACAATACTTCTGTGATGCCAATATTGCCTTTATCCTACAGAAAAGCTTTCTCAACATTACATCAAAGACATGAGATTAGACCTCAGGCAGTTGATTCCCTGTCCTCTCTACAGACATCATTTGGCTTTAAGAAGTAAGAAGAAAATCTTTAATTTAGAGTAGTATTGGATGAACTTCAAATGATCCAATGAGCCCTGATATTCATCTGTTCTCTTTGATGAGATGTCTGGAAGAATTTCCTGTTTCTAATGTGATTGAAAATATTGAGACACTTTCCACAGAAGTTTCATAACGTTTCACTTCTGATGTTGCTTATAACAAGGAAGAACGGTCTTTGAAAATGAGGGGAACTCCCTCATAAAATGTTCCAGGAATTTTCTGAGCTTCCTGGAAGTTCAAAATCTGTCTCAGTCAGCATTAGGAAAGTCTTGAGTAATATCTTCATTTTTTTCTTACGTGTCAGATCTTGCTTGTGCTTTATTCACAAGTAATGAAAGAACAGAGGAAGAACATGAGAGACTAGAAAGAAAACAGCTGTCCCATCATGGTCTTAGAAGTTCAACTTTAGTCTTCTTTCAGTAACCTCACCTGACAAGACAGGACAAAGATTTGCTATCCAGCAAGTAAGAAAAGGGAATGGAAGAGTATGTGGAAGAGATTATTTATGTATCAGTTTAACCATATGCCTAGTTGTTTGGGGGAATTCTTTTCCTCTGAAGGTATCTGTTTAATAAAAAATGTTGTTTTCTACAGGATGTGCCAATATGGAATCTGAATGGCCAGGGAGCTTTCATTTTCTGTGGAACACCTGATATCATTCTAAACCTTGTGCACTTCAGTGAGTCTGGAAACTTAATGTTATGACCATAAATCATTCTCATGCTTGCAAAAACGCTGCTTTTAAATTAATATTATGTCTATTTTCATTTATTGAAATAATCATATATTTATATTAATGGACTCTACCTGATACATGCATTAGGGTTAGGATACGATCTAGAATTATAGGGAATATATTCATATTACTGTCCTCAAATCCTTTGCAGGAAGTTTGCGAACTGGAGCAGATAAAAGCTACTATTGAATGCTTCAACACATACAAGAAATAAATAAATCAAGGCAAATGCAGTGAGAACTGGAATCTGATTTCTCCTCCAGGCAGTGTAAATGCTATCTATATGACAGCAACAGGATGAAGTGAGGAATATGAACTCTGGAGAAAACAGAAGTAATTGGAACATACAAAGTTTTAAGAACTCCTTTTGTATGCAAGGTGAATAAAAATACTGAGGCGTGATGACTGGGACTACATAATACATGGGAAAATATAAACCAGGATAAATATTGTTTTTATGAATTAACATGTTAGTGGCCTAACTGCCACTAATTTTAAAATTCCTAGTATTTTTTCTCATTGATGAGCTCACACTCAATGAATTTCTGTCACTGGAAAGGATAGTAAGATTGAAGAAAGAAATGAAAACTGGATCTTAGAATAGAATAGACTAGAAAGAACAGGACAGAGGGGTTGAACACTAAATGCCTGTGTCAAGGAATGGAAATCAAAAGGACAGTTTTTGCTGAAATTTCTGTTTCCAATAAATATTCTTTGTCATATGGTAGCAGTCAGATTCACAAACGTAATTAGTTCACACATACCAAGGATGAAAGTGACTATCAATATTTGGTCATCAAGTAAATGTTTGTTAAATAAAAAATCTTCTTTGAGATGTCTGTTGTTTTTTCTAGCCTGCAATATTAAACTGCTATTTCAAAACATAGCCAAGTACAATGATGCTATTTCAAAAGACTGTAAACTAAGATTAAGAAACATCAAAATTATATTTTTCTGAGGAATCTGAATTAATTTCTTTTGTGTGTATGCACATGATGACAGTCTTTAATGATATCACAGTCACTATTTCCAGCCTCATTCAGGGTTCAGGATGGCTGTGGAGGTGAATCAGGGTTGAAGAGTGAGCAGTCAAGGGATCGGCAATTACGTTCATTGAAGAAGCTGCTTTTTCATTGTTTGCTAAAAAAAGAACAATATGAGTTGTAGATCCAGGAGTGCCTTGAGTTAAATTAGAAGGATCCTGGGGATTCCAAGCCTCAACAAATTTGGTGCTATACAGAACTCTTAACAGATAATAGTTAATTTGGTAGTTTCCATTTTCCAGGTGCCCACCATAATACACTTATCACAGATCTGTAGGAATACTGAGCATTAACACCTCCCTCCTGAGTTACACTGAGCTCTATGATGACATTTTAGAGTTCTTAACAGTGCTAATTTATCTGAAAAAAGAAGCCCTAGACTGTTTAACAAGGCACACTAATTAATGAGAATATTTGACCCTTACTTAACCTTGTGATATGCAGACCAATGAATTTTTGCACTAGAAATAAAATTATTATCCTCCTTTTGTTGAAATGTTTCCAGGATTAATTTCTCAACTTGTGAAATATTCATATATGATAGTGATAAATATGATTAAAAACTCATAAGAAAATTAATATTCTGCCTTTGGAGCAATGTTTGAATAATGTGCATGAAGTAGGATATTGGGACACCCACTGAACAATAAAACAAGTTGTGAAACAGTTTCTCATTTAGGAAAAAAACTATCTATCCTTTGCACTTACTGAGGCAGAGTCCCCGTGAGGGAGAAATTTATACGATCACATAATTGAAAACTGTTAGAAACAGAGCTTTAATGTACCAGGAAATGCATTAAGATTTCAATCTTAATCCTCTGCTTTTCTCCACACTTGAATGCTTCCCTCTTAATAGTATTTTCCCTTTTTAGACTTTTTTATGCATAATTTTGTGGTTTGGTCAAAGAAATTTTCCCAGAACCAATTTTGAATGTAAATTCTGCTCTTGTTAAATGGTTTTTTTCTGTTCCCAGTGTCAAAATTTGTATAAATAGCTACGTCAGAATGACTTGTCAATATGTTTTCCTGCTTGTACACTCTCAGATTATTGCAATCTGATGTTTGAACATCCAAATTACTCACATTGCTTAAGACTGCAAACTCTTTAGAGGATTAGTGCTTTTTAGTTTACACAAGTTGGGGGTAGCAAAGGAGAAAGAATGAGATGTATAAGAAAGAAAAGGAGTATTAATTAGTTTGCCACTGAACTTTCTCTGCATAGATAAGAAGGTTGTATGCATGGCTACTGTCTTGATGCAACAAGGACATGACAGGTGTTTGCTTCTGACTGCTTGGTCAAGGACCATAGGGGTATATACTCTTCAGTGCTTCTTTGCCACCAAAAGGTAATCCAATTTATTGGAAGCACATGGACTCAGTAATCCAAAAGTGAACATGGTTCAAAACTATCTGATGTTTTGCACAGCCTTCCCAATAAAGTACTTGATGACCCTGTCTGAAGAGTTCCTTTTCAAAAGGTGTGGGTAATGAAGCTGTGGACAGCCATTGTGTGAACCCTCTTCAAACCAGCAACACAACATGGGTTCCCTGCGTGCCAGCATAAAAAGTAAATGAAAAATTAGTCAGCACTTGAACATAATTAGTTAGCTGAAACCACTGGAATGTGAAGGGCATTTAAACCTTTCTGCAAAAGGTCAGGGCCAGACTGAGAATTGGGTCGTGAAATATGTAGCTAAGCCAGCTACATATGCCTTAGCCAGATCATTCACTCTTTCTAAGCCCTTTAAGAGCTACTTACAAGCTTAGCATGAGGCAATATCAACTGATAGGATTCCTACGAGTTAGGCAAATTCAGCAAGCAAACTGCTCCATTTATTTTTAACAGCAATGAATTTTCATGAAAAGACAGCTGTTTGTGAACCTCAAGCCTGGCAGTTTAAGCCTCTCCTCATATTGTCATCCAAGTTCCTATCAGTGTAGGATATCAGCAAAGCAGAATAGCAAGTAGCCATTTCTCAGTTGGCAGCAGGGTCAGGAGCCAGCACTGTGTGCATTTGTAATTCTAATGACCCCTAAAGATTGGAGTGTCATGCTTATTGCATCAAATTTACCTTTGCAATTTACAGCAAGCTAATCAGATAACAATTTTAAAGTTCAAACAGAAAAGGAAATGTTTCCAGCAGATAACACTTTTTTATATCTATTCTCATGGCAAAACAATATAAACTCTGGAATTCTTCCAGCTCAGAGGAATGTGAATGACTTCTGAAGATATCTCTAGCAATTATGATGGCTATCATAAAAGCATTCAAGTCACTGTGATAAGTTATATACTGAGAAAAGTGACTACACCAGCAATTAAAATCCACTCATGACAAAACAAACTAAAGACTGAACTGTGTCATCCCCTGGAAATGGAGAAAGGTTCATCAAGTAGGTTCCTATTTAATTTTTAACCTCTTTGCTTCTGTCTAATGGTGGTTGTATGATGTAAGATAGACCAGCACAGGACATTTAGCAGTTTATATTCAACAAAGACAGATTCTTCAGGCAACTTAGCAGGTAATCCTCCCTATTGTTACCCGTTTATTTCTCTGACAATAAAAAGTTGGGCTGTACGTACTAGCAGAGCAGAAAAGCATACAACAATATGTTTGTGGTGAGCTCTGTATTCACACTGTAGATGTTACTACAGTGTGGAAAGGAATAAAGTATGTTTTTCCCAGTTATTGCCAGCACCTGCTGATTTTCAGTTTAAAACTTCAGAGGAAATAGAAACATATAAATTCAAGAAGCCAGGTTTGAATTCTCCTCTAGTTTGCATCACATATAAAGGCTGATGCAAGGTATGTGTGTGTGAAAAGTCATGAATAGTAACAATAGTAGGTTACATAACTTATGAAGCAAGACATACTCTTTTGTTCTCATAGCTTTCAAAAGAATTCTGTGTAGTTCAACATTATCTAAGTGCTGTTTGAAAGATATTGATGTCAGTCCTAGCTACCCTGTGACAGCAAGGAAGTTATCAGAGGGCACTTGAGGCCATTAAAGGAAGCAAGTGTTGCTTTTGCATTCCAGAGAATTCTGCAGAATTGCTGAAAGCCTACTGAGGCTACTTTGACAATACCACTCAAACACTGCATAGCTCTCACTATCTAACCTGTGCACTGGCTTCAGATTTTTCAGTATATTGCAAAAGAGCAATCACACACACAGAAGTATTGTGGCTATTAGTCATCACCAGTTATGTGAGGTGTGTACTTATGAGTGTGTTTAAAAGTAAAAATAATATTATGAATCCTCACACTGTGAATACTTCAGAAAGGAAAATTTGAATGGATTTTCTACCCTAAGAATTCATATTACACTCTGTAGAACTGAGATGTACATATGTAGACTTTTTTCCTATTGTTTCCAGGGTGTCTTAGATCATATTCTGCACTTCTGTCCTGATCACAGTATTTCTGGCATACACAGGAAACAATTTACAATTTCTAAGAAACCTACTCCTGGAAGGAATCCCTGTGTACAGCCTTAACACTGTTCAGACTGCTTCCACTGAAATTACGCAGCTACGCAGGTATGTAGCAAAGACAGATAACTTAACAGGAAAGGAGTAGTTACATGTATTTGCTCAGTACAAATGATAAATGTTTCTTGCAAAGAGTATTTTTGCCAAGTATTTTTGCCAAGAGAAATTTTCTCACTCTCTGTTTATAGCTCTGAGGAAGCGTTTTGTTTAAATAATGCAAGAAGTGATCAACTTTCATGTTCTAAAAGAGGTTATCTGATGATTGAAGTAAAAATGAGTCTTGTGAAAGGCCTTGCTTAAAATATTTCCTCCCTGTCTCTCAGGTGTACGAGTGTGAGGGAATATCAAGGCAAAGTCTCCAAACTTGAATTACTGTCATAGAAAAAGTGGGACATCCCTTCCTCAGAGCTCCTCCAAAAATTAGAATGAACAACACAGGTTTTTTTCATGAAAGTTCTTGATCAGGCCTTTAATTTTTGCAAATTTCAGCCTATGCTCTATAGATTTTACCTGGGGAAAAAAATTCCCCGCTTTTTTGCTCTGCATGTTGCTCCCATCTCTCACTGGTTTCCTTGCTCTCTTTGTGGTGTCTACTTTTCAAGGGCAAATTTTTAGAACAATTTTCCCCTGTCCAGGATGTAGCGCAATGTCTTCACCTGCCTCTTTCCCCACGAACTAAGATGGCAAAACCCAGGGAGGGACAATCTTGGATACACAAGCAGGAACAAGTACCTACCAACAGAAGGTGGGAAGGACAGGGAGAGAAATTGTTTGGGAGTGCCTTAAGAAGATACTGTTGCCCAATAATGAGCCTTATCCCAATTATCTTTGTAATTATATGCTTGAGGTCAGCCCAAGTTAGTTTAGTATGTGAATAAAACTTCTGCCTCATCTTTAAAAACAATAATCTTCGTCTGTGCTGAGGAAAGTGTAGGACACGGAAGGGGTCAAACTGGTAGTCAGTTACATTTGAAAGTTAAGTTTGAGTTAGCTTTTCACAAAATTCAGACTGAGTTCGGAACTGACTCATGGAGCCAGAGTGTTAGTGTTTACATTCTAATGCTTGGGTATTCAGGACAACAAATGTGGCAATCTATATTTTCTTGTAAATATTTACATCTGCTATTTCTTGTTGCACTTAGTCAGGTAAACTGTGCACTTGCATTAGCAAAATGACGTAAGATGACCTAACTAAATAATCAATAGACTCTAAGGAGTACATTTTAAAGATCATGTATCACCTGTTCACTGATCATTAGCAGCGCAGTTATTTTTGGAAACAAGCTGAAACTAATTCTGTATACATTTTTTCAGTAGTGAAAAATTTTGAAGAATAAACCAATAAACATATTCCAATTCATGATTACCCTATTTCAAATTACAGACTAGAATTTGCATATATTATCTATTATGCATTATGCATTATCACTGTCAATACACAACATTCAAAACTAAGACCCTTTAATTTCATATAATGTTCCTAGTGGATACATTGAATTTTAGGTTATATTGGTAGTGCAATATCAAATTACATTAGTATACAATCATATTTACATAATAAAAAAACGATTAAGCTACATTGGACAGTGACCATAATGTGTTCTTATCCTTGTTGAGTTAGTCTTGGCTAATAAGAACTAAATTAATGAACAAATACAGCTTTTACCAGCAGAGTTCTGAGTAATCCCACTGAGAAAAAATTTGCATACTTACAAGCACTGAGGTGAAACTGTGGAAAATAGGGCTGAACATTAATTCAGCAGAAATAATTTGCATACATCAGTACTGGGAAAACACGGAGATTTTTTTTTTCCTTATGACAGAACAGGTTTCTCATAAGAACAAATATGAAATATTAGCAAAATGAAACTGTTTTCTAGAAAACTTACAACCTTGTCCAGCTTGACATCAATAAATTAATGGTATAAAAAGTAGACTATGTGCTGCAACTTAGCAGCACATAGTCTACTATCTAATGTTCAACTAACACATTTTATTTTGGTGGATTAATTTACATTTTTTGCTGACTAAAGTCAATACAGTGATCTAAACTGTTACTAAATTCTCAAACAGTGTTCTTCATCACAAATTTCCTGAGCACATCTGTACTTGTTTCTCCAGTTGATCATCAGCCAAATGAAAAGCAAAGATTTCTCTCACCTACTGAGAAGTTCCTTATGACCCCTGTATTTATAAGAGAAGGTTATTGAGGATAAAGCCCCCACATCATGATTTTATGAAAGAGAAAGATTCAGAAGGGTTCTGTACTTTTGTGTACAGTTCATTGCTGTGAAAAGGTTTAGAACTGAGTGAGGAAAAGTGAAATTTTTTGGAATTCAGACGTTTTGAGTCTACTGTCCCAAAGCATCACATTTCTTCATATAATGACATACATTCTCCCTAGGGTATAGATTATCCTGTGCGCCATAGCAATGCTAAGCCAGTTTGGTTTCAGTAAATCTTGAACTACTTTGTACTATGCTTCAACAAAAGCAATGGAATACTGCAATTATGTGATTATTACTGGACACTAACATTGCGACAATTCTATCTGTTAAAAAAAGACAATATGTTAAAAATTCATATACTAATAATATTGCTCTTGGGACCAAGTGTGTAAGTATTCTAGCACTCACGATATCTTTATGTTTATGATCGAGTAATGCCTACCTGCTGACTTCTTTTCCTTGAGGACAGAAATTTGCATATGTATGTGTGTGCGTGTGTGTATACTTTAAAAATTGCTAATTATTTTGACTATCCATTCCCTGCTAAGCATCTACTTTTCCTTACCTCAGGCTCAGAGGAAATCTATAAAATCTCAGGAAAGGATGTTCAGACACCCATTATGATGTGACTACAATGTCTGAGACTGCATGCAATATGAGATTTGTTTCCAGTGTAATCTCCAAAGTGTAGCTGAGACATCCAAAGGTTTGTGAGACATTGATGTGTTGTTAATAATTATGATGAAGGACCTACAGGTGACTCGTGGTCTTCTGCAGTGGCAGCCATAAGCCAGACAGGGTACCCTCTAGAATCTCAGGAGAACTTGATGACCGTGTCTTGGTAATGATTTCTAAAGCTATATGCAGTCAGTGAATGGATACAGTGGGATCCATAAAGTTATTTAAAGCACCCTACTGTAAAAACGCCTTTAGTCAACTGATGTTTAAATTAATCGTATAGTTCTCTGGGTTTCAATAACTGTATCAGTGTCATATATTTCTGCTGTCTATAAAGAAATTCTAGGCTATAATGACACTGTAATGTCTATAAAGTAGACATAAACATTTAAGTACCTTCACCTGTGATCTGAACCCTGTATAGTAGTCTTCAGAAGGGTTTGAGTGCCTGATGCATCCCATTTCTTACCTGCAAGCCTCAAATGAACTTGCTGGAACTCCTCAGACATCTAACAGGGTCATTGCTGTCTCTGTGGGTGAATGGATCAAAGCCAGAATGTCTTAAATCAGGTGAAGTATGTCTCTTCCAGACCCTCTAAAATTTATCAGAAATGTTTATTATACTTTGGTATTAGTGATAATACCAAAGTGATAATTAGTGATAAAATTTAAACATTTTATACAGTAAAATCAAGTAGTATATAACCACTAGGAAAAAGGCAGACTAAAACTTCCAGGTTGCCAAAAAACACCTTAAACTATAATTCTAGTTTGGGATGCATTTTTAGTGGTTGTTTCTTCTGATAGAAATAGCTGATATAATAGAGATTTGAATACCTCTGTGATAGGTTCTTAGAACCTAGCTTTATGATCTAAATAAAGGGACTGTAAAGAGTCTGTTGTTGCTTGTCATGTCCTCAAGACAGCTATTTTGATGTAAAATACTGAAGGAGAAAAAGAATGCAGTTACCACTCTAGTGCAAAACTTTGTGGCTCCAGAATATGCTAGGAATGTATTATATTTTTCTCAAATTCATAAATCACGTTTATGCTGATTGTGAATAACCAAACTATTCAAAAAAACACTTGAAAGCAGGATGATTGTACCACTCAGCTACTTCTTATTAATCTTAATACAGCACTTCACAAGCAGAACTTCTCTCCAGTCCCCAACTAGCCCCAGTTATGACAAGAACAGTGATGAATCACTAACGTGCAACAGTAAAACCAAAGCTAGCACACAGGTCTCTGCACCAATCTCCATACAATGTGACATAGAGATTTAAGCTTAGTTCTTTCTTTAGTGAGATATACACCTAAACTGAGGCACTTAGTAGCTTAAATCTTCTCAAGAGTTAAGCAGAAAGGGAGATATTCCCCAGGAGAGATTTTAAGTAGGATCTCCACTGCACGTGTAAGGAATCCTAGGCATGCTAACCCCCTACTTTAGGTAACTAAAATAAGGTTCCAGCATTACTTCCAATAGTCCACATAAAATGCAGTTTATAACCCTTTATTTATTACTCATTTTTGTAAATTTAGCCCTAATGATCACTGCAAAGAGATGAGGAACAGCTATATGTTGCCCTCCTCTGTGCACGTTGCACGTTTAGGTGGAAAAGGTCTGAGAGTTATCATCCTAATGGCCTAAGGCAAAAAGATGGGAGAAGGATTTTGTGAATAACTTTACTCCATTAAGCACACAGTTGAAGCCTGTAAAGTTCTTGCTATGAACAAAGGCAATCAAGGACACCCTGATCCAGACTGAAACATAGAATATAGTGATAGTAGAAAAGACACAGAGATTTTAAAACTCGAACTTCTAATGAAAGCCCATGTAACATATGTGTGTTTGGAGACTTATATTTCCAGTGACATCTGTTCTGTTTAGCACTTCCTCCATGTGCAGACTACAGATGTACTATCAGGCAACTAATCATGATCTGCACATAGGCTATTTATTTTTCATATGATATATAAGAGATAATACACACACTTCTGGAAAACATCAATCACCAATAAAAATGGTGCTTTAACATATCTCAGCTAACTTTCTCCCTGTCAGTCTGCAACAAGGAGAAAGACTAGTGTGCTTTTGGTAGATGTGATGAAAGGAAAGACAGCCAAACCAATCTGCTGGAACTTATAGGAGCAAGAAGGAGCCCCTGGTGGTCTAGTGGTAAAGACGCGGCGCTGTCACCGCCGAGACCCAGGTTCGATTCCTGGTCAGGGCC
>JAYRBT010000042.1:18321734-18341688 GCA_036023395.1 Myiotriccus ornatus | reverse complement strand
TGCGCAGGCTGGAAGGTGTAAAGACCTTCCCCGGTTCTTCGTTCGCGAAGTCTGGCCATTATTATAGGAGCAAGACACCTGGCTTTGACACAGGCAGGTTTCCTGTGAGATTTTAACCATGATGTCTATTAAGCTTTAGGAATGCATCAGCAGAATGTTGTAAGACGTCTTGCACAGCAAAGTTGCAAGGAAAACCAGTATGAGATCATGAAGTCTGAAGATACTTCTATAAAAAACAGTTTTGTCCCATTACCCTGCTACACATATTAATAAGTGTAACTCTCATCCCACCCAACACAAGGTTTGAATCATTAGTATTTTTTGAGTGTTCAGATGCTTTCCTGATGATTGATGAAGGACATACTTATATAAAGAAAGTACATAATCCTTCAACACTAGAGGAAATTAACATTGTTTCTGGTGTAATAAATCCTATGGATCAGTACCTGTTCTCTAGACTTGTGGCCTGATGAGAAAGCACAGTTCATGGTGCTAATATTTCATCTCACCTTTAAAACTTTTCTGAATGGTCCCTGGTCTGTGCAAAACGAATTGTGCCTGTGTGCCTATGAATTATTGTGAATTACCATGAAAAACTAACAAGTGGGGGTCCTAGCAACTTAGTCCTTAAGGTGCCTTCAAACTTGGTGGACTGAAAAAAACTGATTGAGGATAAAAGATATTACTTGCGTCACAAGGAAGGAAAATGTGAAATAATTGTATTTTCAGAAACCCCTCCAAAAGCATTTTGACGCAAATTCTTTTCCTCTGTAATGTCAAATCTCACTGTTTCCAGTGGTTGTCTTGGGCTTGCCCATTAGAGAAGAGAGTCATCTTGAAAATGTCAGGTATCTCAAGGAAAGTGCTCTTGATCAGAATAGCTGGTAATAAGTAATTCATGGCAGAACCTGGTTTACGGACAGAGCTTTTAAACAGCCATCTTATTGATCCCCCCCTCTCCCTTTACTTACAAACAAACGACTGCAATTTGCTTTCACCTGTAATATTTTGCTTGTAAAATGTTTTCTTTCATCAAAATACACTTGGGAGCTGAGGGGAAGGAACACAGCTTTGTTTCTTTTTTTTTTCCTTAAACAAGAAAAAACTCACGTAAGTTATTTTAATATAATTTGCCCCATTTTTTGCATATTTTTTGATAAGTAAAGTCTTTTGACTGATTAACTCTATTGACCACTCATTTTAATCAACAGAGGAGTAAAAGTGAATGTTTGTGTTCTCTCACTTCAGAAAGGTCAGTTTTTTCTTCCTGTTCTCTCTTTCTTTTTCTCTAACTGTCCTTCTGGATGTCAATATATGCCACATCATTGCTGGCTGTATACCAGACAGATCCTCAGGGCTGTGGTTGCAGGTGCCTGATTCATTGTTCCAGCATGACTTCTCTGGCTCTGTGCATTTAGTGGGATACAGAAACTCTTAGGCACACCTATTTGCATTGAGTATTTGCATTCCTCAACATTTTCCAAACCATTTCATTGGAGACAGTAAATATTAATTAATGGTCTTGGAATTTGCCCAATAAATTGCCAATGAGACACATCAAGTGCTGTTAACAGTACTGCTGTAACATATAGAACACAGACTGTGTCGTATTTGACATTTTGAAATCCAGTACCGTGTTTCTGAGGAGACCGTGTATATATACATGTATACATGCGTGTGTGTGTGTGTGTGTGTATCTTCAAAAAGCTAAAAGTAACATTCAGAGTTTTTAACAGGATGTCGTGGGTTACCACTTTTCAAGTCTTTCTCCTTTTTACTCCTTTATAATAATTATTCCTATTAAAAATCCACCGGCAATTTTTTCTTAATATTTTCAAGAATATTCATATTTTGGACATTTCAGTCAACTCCAGTTTATAAATATCTATCAAGCAAAATCTTACTAAGCTGTGGACCTGGATACCAAAAACACATTGGTACTTGATAGGAAAAAATCATGGAACAGACATGGCTGAGACATTAATCAGTAACTTTCCAGAAGACAGACTGAGAACTTAATGCAATGTGAAAACTGACACAGGTTGTGGTACTACATGCTTCCATGAACAAGATAAAGTGTTACTTCACCAGTAACCAAACTTCCAGGAACCTTCTCCAGTTGTCATAAAAGACCCATCAGGTTGATTTTTTTGCACACAGATGAGTTAATTATTTTTTGAGAACTACTACGTATACTTAGTAAAGTGACATGGAAGATAGCATATCATTGCATCCCCAATCTCCAAAAACATTGTCTTAAAAGCCAAAGATGTTTTTTAAAGACTCATGGTAATTACAAATCTGTTTTAAAACTTGTAGACTATCAGGTTTCTTCCAGAAAAGAAGACCAGCATTATCTGTATCTTGTGATATTCACCCTGTGTTCCAGCCAAAATCATTACAGTTTAGGGGACTAAACAAATGGTTCTTCAAAACATCTCACTTCTATAAATTATGTTTGTTAAGGCATATATGCTCTGCAGAAAATCAGTCTCTTTCTTTAATAGTAATGATATACAGTTCCAAAGCTAAAACATGGTTCTTGAAATACATTTTCTAGGGCAGTCTGATTTCCACTGATATATTTTAGCATTTTTCTTCTTTTTTAAAAATCAAGCATAATTTATTTTTTAGCAGAATGACACCAGTAGCTTTTTACTTTTGCGAACATGAATATTATTAGATTTTTATTATCTTTTCTTATTTGTGAGGAACCCAAAGTAACACAGTTCCTGAAGCCCAACATTTTCTTTGCCCACTGTATTATAATCAAGATTGGGTTTGTCCATAGAATTTTTAACCTATTGTCTGTTTTGGCATAAATTCTTAATCTAGTGTTTCTTTGAAAACTGTCTCAGTTATGGCAGGGGACTGCTTATCCTTTATGATATGAATTAGGTGAGGAGATTTCATGATTCATTACCAGTTTAGTCCATTTTCCACCTATTTAACCCTGAGACTGGAGATGGTTGAATTTACAGTAGAAAATAGTAATTTTTTTTATAACCATTTCAGTGAGCTGGTGACAGGAGTATTGGACTGGTCTGTGCAGTTTTAGAAAATTTTACCTATGTCAGAGAGCAGCTTCTCCTTAAAAATACCTTGTGCCAGTTTTGTCTCTGGCTATTCTGATGTAGATGAAATCATTCCTAATTCCTGCTTTTGCATGAGCAAATACTTACACACAGGTATAATCCATGTTCTGTTACCTCATCACAATACCATCTGAGCATCCTACACTCACTAGTGAACTTTATCATCACAACAGTCCTGTTTCTAAAGATAAGACACTGACATACAATAAAAGATTAGTCCAAGGTCATGATGGGAATGTGTCTGCACCAAATGCTGCAGTACAGAATGGAAGCACTTAGGGTTGTCTTACTATTGTCAGCAGCATAAACATTCAGCATTATGTGTTTCTGCTCTTATCTATATTGTTTTACATAAGAGGTACTTTGGCTATCTCTAGGTTTTTCTACAAAGTTATTTTTAGTCTCAGTCTAATATGGAGTTATTCAGAAATAGCTGCTGCAGAAAAGCTACTCCTTACTAATCTTTCTTCTACTCTATTGTAGAGCAAAAAAAGCTAAATTACTACAAAACCTGTTAAAATAAGTTTTTAAATCTATTTTGTCTTGTATGTGCATTTTAATTTAATTTATTTAATTAATTATTTTACTCAATTCTTAAAAAAAATGTATGAAGGCAAGCAAGAAAAAATTAAATTTAAATATAGGAAGAAAAGCATCTCCAAATTATCAAAAGTCTGGTTTCTCATCTCCTTTTAAATTACCCTTACTGCACATTTTTTAAAGGTGTACATCCTTTTAACACGTGAAATAGTTGTGATGTAGGGTCTGAAGACTGGTAAGTGCTAACAGCTTGAGGCTATTAGAATTTCGAATTTCTCAAATTTGTGAGAATTATTCTTCTCACAAATAATAATACGCTGAGGGAAGCTTCAGCACACGTAATCAAAGTCTTGAGATAAAAAATGTAGAAATCTGGTTTTACACTACAGCAAAATTTATTGAAGAAATGTGAATAGTCATTGGATGTTCAGATGATCAGATGTTTTCTTCCTGCCTTTTGTCGACCTGGACAAGGACACTCAGTCTTTTCAGAATTTTTGCTCTTTCTATACGTCTCAGATGTTTCTTCCAAATCTGATTAAAAACACATTTATTCAATCACAGGGATTTTTCAGAATACAATATTTGGGATTCTGTTACAGAATAGACAACATTGCTGTATGAATCCAAATTTGATTCTAAGTCTTGCGTGACACAGATGCTCTCTGACATATCAGTTTTGAATGCAAATTTCAAAACCAGGTACTAATTTCCAAAGTTCAAATTTACAATTTTTGGAATTAAAAACTTTGGTGTTTACCGTTATACTCTAAAAAGATATTTCTAAACAGCTGACGGGCTGTACTTCAAATGGAAGAATTGAGCTGGGGTGTTTTAGCTAGTTTTAACTAATGCTACAGAATAAATTTCCTTCCCTCCCCTTTTATTATTTTTCCTTTTTTGTTCCTATTATTTTTCTCTGGTTTATGTTTACTTCTTCCAGTCAATGGTCTTCCTAACTTTAAATTGTGATTAGAATTCAGAGTAGAGATGAAGTTGCTAAGAATCTCTGAAAATTCAGCACTTGGTACATTGTGTTGGGACAAAAGCTCATGTAAATGTCTTCACTCTGTTTGCCTGTCTCTTAGGTCGTGTATGAAACATATATGGCTAAATCCCCAGTAACAGCAGTGCCATGTGTCAAAACTAGAGAAAAGAATGTGGAAGACATGTGGCTTACTCAGTACCTGCCATTGTCTGATATACAGAAAGACTGGAAATTTTAACACTCCTTGTAATGTTTTGAGAGAAAAAGAACGTGTTCTCTACTAGTTTATTTTATTCATGAAGGTGCTATGTGCATGCTTGTTTGCATATAATTGGTGCATAGTGAAAATAACAGAGCTGTTGTAAATAACACAGTTCCACTGACTTCAGAATATACAATCTGTGGATCACTCTGTGATGTCTACTGCCTACATCATGGAGTTGTGAGTTTGAAATCAGGAAAGATACTGAAGTCCTTTGCAATTTTTGCATGGAAGGGTTTATAACACTTCTCCTCTCCACATTACACCCTGATGCTACATAAACTCATTAAGGCATCTGAAGGGAAAAAAACAAAGAACCAAAAAACAAAACAGCCTCACCTTGCAATCAGGCTGTTTATCTTCTATTTGCCTCAGTGGAAAGAAATGTGTACATTAACTGTGTATAAATTTATGTGTATTTTATAAATATACACACATATTAAGTAGCATCTCCTTTCCTCATTAACACTTATGTGTTTTGGCAGGCACTACAAAACAAGCAGGTGGTATGTTATGAACCGATAGTGTTGTCAAAGTCTGAAGAGCTGCGGGAATTCAGACTGAATTTGCATCCAGCCAAACTCAGCATAATTTTTATTGGCACTTATTGCAATGAAACCTGTCAGGGGTGGAAAGAAAGATATGTCACTGTGTCTGGCCAAACATTGGAGGGAAGAGTACAAAAATGTTTATAACTCATTTGTATTTAAAGTTCTTCCTGAGGGAAAACCATTCTCCTCATTCTTCCATGTTTGTTTAAAAGGCAGTCAAAGGTTACAAATCATAATAAAACTAGTCAGGTATATTACAATAACATACAAACATCTGATGGACAACTCTAGCTACCAGTCACCACATGTTGTGTCTGGATGCTCTCTCTAGTTCTGTATCCTCCTAATATTAAATCCCAGATGCTTCAGGGAAACACATGATCCCAGTAATGTGTTTACTAGGATGTTCTATGCGTAGGGAGAAAATTCGTTCTTGATTCCACTTTTTCAAGTTGTACCCCAAAACAACTAGATAAGTAGTACCTCTAACAGTGCCAGTTTAGCCACTATTTTTTCATTTCTCCTTATGATACTTTTTTTTTTTTTTTTCTGAATAAGAGTTGACATCTTGGAGAGGAAGTATTAGTCCTCACAGTAACTTATCTCAGATTTCATGTGTTAATTATACGGTGAGTAAAACAATGACTCCCTTTATAATACTTCTTGAAAGCACACAATTGCATACACCTTCTCAAGACATCACACCACAGAGCAGAGAGTGTGCCAGCTACTAACATCACAGGCAGAAGTGTATCACAGACGGTCTGTGTATAGCCTTGATCATGCCAGTGAAAATAACGGGACAGAATGGAGTCAGTACTTGGAAAAGATTGATTTACATCTTCTCAGCATGACAGATGACATATCTCAATCAATAGCCTGGGAAGAACAAAAAACCTGTGAAGACTGGCTGTCAAATACCTCTTTCCTTAGCTGTGGGCAGGCCTCAGGATTGGAGCTGAGACCTATACTTAATTTTTCCTAGAAATCACCACTAAAACATTCATGATAGCTGATCTGTGAGGGAATTCTGAATATATTCCTTCACGTGTCATGCTGCCACTGAGTCATCCACAAAGAGTACATGCTTTTTACCCTTTCCATAAATTGACATGTTCCTATTCACAGAATATCAGGGTCATGGTGGGAGCTTGACTTTCCTTTCTATACTGTGCAGCGATTTGTCAAGAAATTAAGAGCTGCATATTTTAACTTTGGACTGCATACTGACATTTTTTCAACATATGTTTATGTCTAGCATATCCAGTGTTCATCTGCAAAACAGCATGATGAGTGCTAAATTGCCAAGAAAAACTCCCTTAATTACATATGTATACATGCAACTCCAATGTACATATAAGTGAAGAACTGCACTCAAATCAGCCCTCTAGGAAACCAAGACCCACATCTCAGATAATTAGTTGTTAAAGTTTCATATGGTCATACCACACCAAAGCAGGCTGTTTCAGTCTTTGTGCACATGATCATTCATTCACAGAGACAGGCCTCACTACTTCTTTTCTGACAGGTTTTACAACAATAAAAATACAAGCAATCTTCTCAAGTACAGTCATAAATACTGTTACATAGATAGTTTCGCACTTAATCTGATCAATTTACTAGAATATTTCTTTATTACTACAGTGGAAAAATACATTACAAACTTAAAAAAAAAGTGCAGATACTGTACTATTAAACATTTCATTTCACTAAACCTGTTATACTTTGTACCCCTTTCCTTTTGTTGCCTTCTTAAAAAAAAGTCGGAAGAAAAATTCAAAATACAACTGGGCTGGTGCCTGACTTTTCAAATAAATGAGAAGTGTAGAGCTAGTAAAACTGGTATGCAAAATATTGGAAAAAATATTGTATTTTGTTTACAGAAAGCTTATGTTTGGGGATGTTTGAAAGTGTCAACCTTTTAAGGGACAAATCCAAGCAAATTAACCTTCATAGATTTACATAAAATACTTCCAGGTTATGTCTCTCCCTTTCTGGTTTGACTAGACTTTCTTGTAGGTAATGACATGGGTGGATCTGGTGACTAATGTTGTTTTTGAGCTTCTAGCCTGCCAAGAGGTTTCCCAGACTTTGGTGCTGTCTATCTCATCCAGTAAGATGTGGAGAAAGGAAGAAGAAGAGGTCAAATGATAGGGTGTAGGGGATTGCAATTTACAGTCTATCCTTTTAGGAGTTAAAGCTGCAAAATACTGCAACTGCTGAAGTGCCTTTGAGCTTCCACTGATATTGTGCCAGCAAAAAAAGGGCTCCACTACGACAGCAGGTGATAGTCTAGCACAGGAGTCCTTGCAGAGGTTCTCTGCTCTTTGTGAGACAGTTCTGAAACACAGTGCTATCCCTGTTCCTCTGAAACCTACTGGACACAGAAAAGTTAGTGTTTACAAACACACTGGCTGGTTTATGAAATACTCTGTGCAACTGTAAACAGTAATTTTGTTCTAACTTTGGGAATGTGCACAGGGTAGCAATCTCTGGCACAGTCTTATGCAATGAAGACCAAAGGATCATGAAAAGGAAAAGTTCTCCATGCAAAAAACATGAATATACAATTCCAAGGCACGATCATCAACAAGGACTGTCTTGGGCCTCAGCTGAACTACAGAGTAACACGTCCTGTTTTCATCAAAAGGGAATCACATTCATGGGGGTCAAAGGCCCATTTGTTAAACAAAGGCAAGTTACATAGAAACACTTGGGAAAAAGGAATTCTGGTGAACTGGTGGAAAATATGCATTTTTATATTGAATTCCAGTAAATTAACCAGCTAGAAAATGGATTCTGGATGGTATGGGTTTTTTCAAATGTTCACCTATAACTCAGTATGAGCCTCTAAAACTCAGCTGTTTAATCACTGAGGTACTGAAGTTACAGCAGCTTTAGCTTTGCGTTTCAGGTCAGAGGTGTGGACTTGAAGTTAACATCTAAATCAGCCTCACCACACTTTGGCACACATTTTGAGTCTCTTAAAGCACACAATATAGATTCTTTCAGGTGAAATGAAATTGTATGCAGAGCGTACCCATTACATTGCTGCCACTAATGGCCACTCAGCACCCAGGGCAAGGCAACAGCCAAGCCAAAGCAAACCCCTGAAACATGTTTAACATGGTTGTGAGGATTCAGCTGCAGCTGCTTCTCCATACAAATCCACTACACTGCACAAGTTGCTCATATTGACATAGGTCCAGCACATTTCTTTATCTGACCAAGTGTGGTGAGAAAGGACTGGCTTTGGTTCCTAACTCAAGATAAAAAATTTAAAAAATGTGAATATTAAGTGAAGAGAGGCATTTTCCCGCACCTTAGGCTTAGAGACATATTTGTAGCTGGAGAATTAAGATACTCTCTTCACTGTAGGTTAAGTGTAAGCAGTTGTGTTTGTGTCCTGAATGCTATGGTTCCCACTTTTAGGTAACGAATTGACCACAGACATAATATAAACAGCTGAAGTACTTGATTGAGCACTGGGAATGCCTCAAAATGCTAAACACCTAAAACCTAGTATTTTAGTACTTCTGAGTAACAACAGCAGAACGAGATGCACTTCAAAATTTTCAGATGGCACTCACAGTTTTCTTTTAAGAAAATGAGACAGATCTTGGGACTTCATTTAAAGTACTCAAAGAAATGAGCTGGCATCACTTGTAGTACCTTGTGTTTGCCAGAGGCTAAGAGCGTACATGTAAACAGTGACTGTAAGTCAGCTGATACTCTTGTTACCTTATGTTGACTTGCTTGTATGTCTGTATGTTTGCAGAGGTATTCAAATTAGATAACTGTGGTTGCAGTGTTTTGCTGCCCGGTATCAGTGGTTGCTTTGCAGGAGGAGTCATTTTTAAAAAATTACAGTTGAGACAAGAGCCCCAAAAGCTAAAGACTAACACAAGACCATGCTTTTGCTACCGGACTAATACACACCAGCTAACTGCTTTTTAAGTGCATGAAGCAGTCAGTATGGTCTGAACTCAAAGCCATTGTCCCATAAACACACAGGGCCGCAGCAGATAAACTTGGTGTACATTTCCCTGGGCTACAGCAGTTCATGAAATAATTACCCAGTATGTCCTTCCACAGAGAGAAGGTTATTTGAAACCAAGATAATTTTTGCCCACTTCACTAAGAAGTTGAAGTAGGAAAATCACTTGAAAGACAAAATGGGCCCAACTTGTTTCCTCGTGTCTGCCTCCTGTGGAGCCAAGTGTATAGGAGTTCACATTCGATGAGATTGGGCTAGAGTGGCAAGTTGGGGCAAAAATCCTTTTTGGCCTGAAAACCCACTCCAAGCTGGAATCCTCTAACTTGCTGACAGAAAGGCATTGATGACATCTCATCTGGCTTTTGAGAATCTAAGAGCTGCTACCTTGAACACTTCTCCTTTCCTAAGGCAGTCCCATGGCATGCAAACACCCTGGAAAACAGGTATATCCTTAGCATAAGCTGTGAGTGGGACACTGATATGAGTGATAATGACCTGATTCTCAGAGCTTATTTTACATTCCTCTGTGATACTCATTTAAAAAAACCACTATATTTATGTCCTATAAAATGCAGCAGGGTCAAAATTGATCACACAAATCCATCATAATCTTCATATATCCTATTGACTCCTCACTGAACATCTCTGAGTCACTGTCTTCCTAGACAGTGGTTAGGTTGTCTTCCATCATTGTTCACATCTCCTGTTCTTCATCAACAAACATCTAAACACCAGCTATGAAATTGCAACTTCTCTTCCTGCTGTTAAGAATTATTCTAGAACACATACAGCCATCCCACAGAATGTTGCCTTACTAAGTCATCTATTGCTCTGGCAAAGATGATGTAGGGATGATTCCAGACAAACAGAAGATTTAGAGGTAAGAATGTGCTGTTGGCAAGAGAGGCCAGAATTGAAATTTGATGGGCTGAATGTGAGTTCAGAAATACCATGCTTTTCTGCCTTTATTATTTTGTAGACATAGTTGTTGCAATCTATCATATAGAGACCAAAAGGTGAGTATCTAATCAAATGATTGCAGAGTCTTCCTTTATAGCATGATGGCTTTTTGCTCATTTTTTGTATGGTGAATATAAGAAGCCACATAAACTCTGACTTTTCTTGTTTGATTTCTCTTACTGCATCTTGCCTTTGAACTCATATACTCAAAATCAACATCAGTTATATAAAGATATACACACAAAAAAGAGGAAAAAAAAAGAGAAAAGAACTAAACAGTGGAGTCTGGAATGTCTTCAACCAAGCTATAAACTTACATTGTTAAGAAGAGCCAAACCACAGTCACTGCTGATTTAAAGGAACTCTTTTACTTAGTGATCATCTTCATGAAGCAGAATGCATGGAAACAAACATTAAGGTTTATAAACAGAAAGTAAATAAATGGTGCCCAGTGTTGGTCAGCACCAATTCATTTATAGACTCCTCCACTCAAACCATCTGCCATTAGAACAAAGAAGCATGCAAGTCCTTTGAAACTGTAACTGTTATTACAGAGTATGAAAATATCCCAGACGAGCTGAAATTGAGCCCCCTTGTCTGTGTGTGTGTGTGTGTGCATACACATGTGCTTTCTTGTTGACATATATTATTATAGAGGTGAGCTTTCTGCAGACATTGGACTCCTTTACACCAGCTATTTTGAGACCTAGAGTAAACCAAGAACCAGTTTGCAAAAAATAGTTGTCTGATTCTTACACAGTAGGTCAGCATGAATGTCCAGTCCTTTAAAGAGCACTTGAATTGGAGTGATGCATGACTTGTACCTGAACTTAACAGCTCACTCTTAGTCCTGTAGGTTCTCTTTCATTCTGAAAGAAATTCCCAGAAGAGTTGTCTGCAAAGCAATGAAAATAGTAATCACACTGTGTATCTGTGATCCCGGTAGGAGCAGGTTATTGAGAGGTGTCACAGGACAGCTAACAGCTCTCACTAGTTCTATACATTTGTCTATATGGAATAGAATAGGGTATATCTATTATCAACCAAGTTGAAAATGTATCATAATATATTCCATTCAGTTCTTATACTATTTTTAGTGAACAATATGAGGAAAAAAAGTGTAGAAGTATTAAAGATAAAATCGGGAAATGCATATTCCAAACCTACTTGAATTTATTTGAGCCTCCTGCAGCAGGCCTTCAGTTAGAAATTATAATAAAAATGTCCACTGACTTCAGAATAGAATTATCTAAGCCTCTATTCCTAGTAGATTTGGTCAAGCTACAAATTCTGGAAGAATTTTTTTTAATGTATTTTTAAAATTACCCTTATCATTTTAAGTTAATAATAATTTGTGAATAACTAAAATGTTTGCTATTCCTTATGTAATACCTTTTCAGCTAAAAATATTTTTTTTTCTTCCCCTTTCTTTCCTGTGATTTACCAGCTACAATAATAATGTGGTGTTTTATAACTTCCAGTCCTTAACTTGTATCCTAAGCAGGAATGGTATTAAGGTAAAATTTTGTGTGCTAAAAATAAGTCCTGTCCATTTATAAAGAGCTGCATTTGTTTGGTGTAATTTGGGGAAAAGGGGATACCTACCTGAAATAATGTTTACTGAAGTGGAAAAGTAATGTGAGCCACTCACAAGGGCACACAGAGCAGTTCAGAAGTTCAGTGGTTAACCATGACCCAGCCTATTCCTTCCTTCCAGAAAAAATTTTGATTCTCCCAAGGGCTTTCTTCAATGTGTTCACTTAAGTAAATGATTTTTTTTTTTTTTTCCAAAAAACATGATTCCAAAGCTCCACAGATGCTGTAATGTCAGCTACAGCCCTGGAGGAAGTGAATGCTAGAGTAATTCACTGAAGGTCCTGTGCCACAATATTGCAAACAGAGGATGTCTTTCTTCTCGTGCTGCAAAGGCAGGGTTGTCTCTTCTAGATTAGAGGAGGATTTCCCCTATAAAACAAAACTATGCATAAGGAAAAGAACAAACTACCTTTATCTATGAAAGAAGGAAAACGCCTACTAATAGAGAAGTTACTAATAGACCATTACAGTATACCACCCTCTGAGCAAACAGCAACTTGATAACACAGCAAAAGTGCCTAGGAAGAAAACCACAATGACTCTTTCCAACATTAACTTATCTGCTGGTTGCCATTTAAGATGCAGAGAAGCAACAGACTCTGGTCTCTCAATGTACAATATTCTTTGTTAATAAGAGGTCAGAAGAACATGTTATGTGTTTTAACTGTAAAATGAAACACACCTGAGAATATTTTCCGATAAACCCAGCATTTTTGTTTTTTCTAAAAAGGCAATTTATCACAATTTGAAGCCTAAGAATTATTCTTTGAAATTATATAATAAATATTGTATAAGAGAGGAAAATGCTGTTCATGAACAGTTGAAAGTCACAAAGGGAAAAACCTTGATAAATTCATTATTGCTGCAAATTATTCTTTCAGATATGGCTTTGATGTTATACTTTTGTAAAGCCTTTTAACTACTTCAAAATTACCTCACTGCTCTTTTGGTCTAGATGGTATTAAAAGTACTTTAAGGACAATTAAAAAAATTATCTGTTAAAGATCTTCAGCCATGTGAAAATTTATTATATTTAGTTAAAATGCAAAACATGGAAACATTAATTTCTTTTGTAAGATGTCTCTCTTCAACCTTAGTTGGATATTTGCAGAGTAACGTCAACATTCTAAACAAATCTTCGAAAGGTTGAAGCCCAAGGAAACACTATGCTGTAATATTGTCTACTGACTAGCTAAATAATGTGTAGAGAAAACATCTCCTCTTTGGCTAAGTATTCGGCTGAATATATCTCTATTGACTTTTTTTTTCTCTTTCAAAAGATATTGCATTGCAGAAAAAATACCAAAAATGCTGGGACAACCAAGCCCAATGGGCTGACCTAAAAAGACAACTTTATATTTTGAAAAGCAGTGTTAGTGTGCTGCTAAAACCACCCAAACCCTCAAAAACCCACTTTGAGAAAAAAAAACCACTATGTTGCATGGTTCCAGCAAACCACAATATAGTATGTGAAATTCAACCAAGAGGCTCCCATTTGCTTTCCTGGGCTCAGATAAAGTACTTCATCCTGAGCAGATTGTAATGAAAAATAATTACAAAGACAGAAGAGATAAGGAGAAAGGATTTCTGACTTCATATTAATTGTAAACTCTCCAATAAGCCCTCTTCATTGGAGGGAGATGCAATAAGGATGTCAGCAGCTGCCTGCTGATTTCCTGCACTTCAGGCTTATGAAGAATCAATTGCAAGGATGAGACTTTCTTTGTTTCTACGAAGACTGATCATACTGTGTTCTCTCCCTGACTCTGTACTGAAAGGAGAGTCAGGAGAACTGTGTGTGAGACAGAGAGCAGGAGTTCCCTCTATTTGCATGGTTTCTCAGGAGTTAAGACACACAAGATAGTAACTCCTGCTCATTTTGTTCACAGGGCAAACCACAGACCCCAGAAAATGCTACAATGAAGGAGGATACAGGCACATCTTCTAAGTTAATTTCTTCTGTTTTGGGGGATGTTGGACCCTTAAGTGAATAATGAATTGTTAACAGAATAACTGTGTCTGTGTATATTTCCACAAATAACTAGAGAGAGTATAAAAAATTATTAGGAGCCAATGGAAAAGACAGGTGATTAAATGATAATGCTGCAGCAGTAACTCTGAGAGATGCTGTTTGTTCCCAGCTTGTACCTGAACCTATTCCAACTACTTTTATGCTGACTCTATCCAGTTCAAACATTTAGAAGCAAGGACTGTTCTGTCAGTAATAATATGATGCTAGGGTAGTAAAATGGTGTTCTAGAGAGGATTTTCTTTAGAAAAAAAAAAGATTCTTATGACTTAGCTAGTGCTCCTCAGCCTTTAATCGTGCAGTTTGTGTTTTGGATTCTCCGTTTGTGGCTAAACTGTAGCTTGACTCCCTGCAACAAGTTTGTGGGCTGGGGAACCCACTGGAACTCACTAGAGTTTCCTTCCTGATCACACTCCTAAATATCTGCAGAAAGCTGAGGTGTGTAGGAGGATGGGACACACCCATTTCTCAATCCTGTAAGACACTGGGACTTCACTGGTGGTTGTCACCCACTGACAGCTTTGGATGAGCTACACAACTGAGCTGGGTTTAGGAAGGGTTAGTCTTGCAGCTGTGGATGTTTGGGGAGTTGACATTTCCTTTTTGTGATAGTAGTCACTTCAGTCTGTAACAGAAAGCCCAGTGCAGCTGTCCCACAGAACCTGAGGCACAGAATAACCCCACCGGTTTGGGGCTTGTGCCCAAATACAGAACATCTGCTAGGTTGCCCTGGAAAAAATAATCATTCAGAATTTGCATAACTCTGTACACTGCTGAGTTAGGACTTGATAAAGTAAAAAATTCACATAGAATTCTGTCCTAATTTGTGTCTCCAGTGAGGCCCAGTCGGCCTGATAGGTGAAAAACCACAGGAATATTTGGCTGCACATTTCAACCTGTGATGTGATGTCTAGTTGCAGTCTATTAGGGGGGATGTTGAAGGTTTGTTGACTTGCTGGAACAGGTGAGATCCACCCTGCATATAAGGAATTTAATAACAGCTATAGGGAAGAGGAAGGAAGAGGAAGTCAGTGTCTGGAACAAATACTGTGGGAAAAAGTCTGTTGAGGCAGTTTTCAGTACAGTCACTGTGTTTTGAATTATTCTTCCTCATGGTAAAACCAAGTTCCAAACACCATGACTTATTATCTCACTACAATGAGTGTCACAGTGGAGATTCACCCTATTCAGTTAATAGGAACATCTCCAGCTGGAAATAAAGAAAGAAATATAAGCCTAAAATATTTAAAAAAAAGAAAAGAACAAAAAAAAGAACAGTTTTGTAGTATTTCCACTGTAGACTTAAGCTTGAAAATACTGGAAGATTCCTAGGAAATATTGTTTGCTTGAAGTCCATGGTATAATTCCTAGGATTCTGGGTGTGTTCATTTCAATACTAACCCAAATGATGTTTGCAAACCTAATCAAGTACCTCTGTGACTATGAATCTGATCAGAATGCTACATCTATCTCTTAAATATTCATTGCTATAATTCATTAATTGTGTGCTACATGAAAGAAAAAAAAAAATTGATAGTGGCCAAAATTGTGAGTGGTTTTATTGCTGTTCAGTAATCAGTGGCAACCTAATAAGATGTGGATTTTTCTGCAAAACCTGATACCAGCTCAGAACTGAAATTTGTTCCAGAAGTGGAGTTCTGAAAACATTCTTCTTCAAATCAAGTTTTCCTTTTTGTTCCTTAGCAACTTTGTCCATTGTCCTGTAATTATCTTACCACTAAAAATATCAGAGAAAATGGATTGACATCTTATCTCCTGTGATACTTAAGCATTGTTCTGGACCAACAATATGAAGTCTTAATAAACAATCACTCTTATTCATGTCATTGCCTGGAGTTGGTCAGAAATCATGGAAAGAGGAGTTCAAGTTACTGGTCTGTTAAATAGCTTGATGAAAGGAATATGTGCATGTAGAGCCTGTCTCAATAAATATCTCCTGGGGTGGGTAACAAAATCAAATGAAGTTTCATTAATCTGTCCCAGGGCTGAAGACAGTATCATCCCAAATCCTAAATTACTTCTGGCAAGCCATCAGCACAAGAATCCAATCTGTGTAGCAACTGTAAAATAGTCTGGGGACTTCCATAAAGGCATTTGGCCCCAAATGTCATCCATTATACATCTGGTGTAACAGGAGCATTGAATTACAGATAGTCTGAACCAAACCCTAGAGAAAATCCCATAATTTTTTACTGTTTTTAGGTCAGTTCTCAGATACAACCCTGAGGTCTATCTCAGGACACAGAGATCGTTCTTGCTGTACAAATATACTATGTACTACCTAGGCGTGGTCTATTCTTAAACCCATTATGGTTATTTTACTCTAATGTAAATAGTAACAAACACAAGTGTTTACTAACGAGACTCTGCTCCCATATCCCTGCCAGTGCCTTGCCAGCTTCCTGGAGAAAAACTCAGTGATGCAGAACTTTATTAACTGGAAACTTTGTGTGTTTATTTGCAAACAAAACCTTTGCATGTGATCCGAAGCCTATGATTTGCCTACAGAATGTTGTCATCACAACCGTGTTTGTTAACACCAGACTGAACAACTTGGAGGGAGTACAAATGTCAAAAGCTCAATTACAGATTGAAAGCCTGGATGTGTTTAAAGCACTCACTATTTTTTATCAACAAAGTCACATATTATACCATGTCATCCTTTGTGCCTATACACCAAATGAAGATTGAGAGTAAACAGTAATAGCTCTACTTATATGGTGGGCTTGCAGGACTCTATGGCAAATCATTGCTTTATTTTCCTCTGTAATAAGAGAAGCTTTTGAAATAGCTTTTCTGATTTATTTGAATACATGTCTTTTGCTACCTAAACTCTTTACTGTGGGCTCACTCCTTTTTTAGGATTTAAGATTTTCTTCCCTTTCATCCTATGAAAAACTGGCAGCATCACATTGCCTGAAGGGTATTCCAGATAAAAGCATTCGTTTGATAAGCCACTTTACCTGCTTTCTTCTTTCATTTAATTCTTATAAATGTCTCACTTCCCTCAAAGTCCATACATAATCCAGCATTTTACAACTGCTGTCTTTCAGCAGTCAGTGCTCTTGCCATTCAATACTACCGTGAACTCTCCTACTGAACATTTCAGAAGACCCTTTCTTACAAACAAAAAACAGTGGAAAAGGAATGTCAAAAACACAGTGCACTTTTTCACAGAAACAGCCAGGTAAAGGACACTGACCCCACTCTGGCATGCAGATCTTGTGTCATAGCTCTTATCAGTCTCACTCCTGTTGCTGGCTTGAAAAAAATTACTGTTAATAAAAGGCACATACCTTAATCTTCACAGTTCCTTAATGTTCCTGGCTATTGTATAACTAACAACTGTATGGAACCCTGAAAACTACTGTCAAGTTGTCCTACTTCAGGGTCAGTAGACTGGGTCAAGGCACTGATGATGTTCCAGCAGGGACTGTGTGTAGAGCACCAGCTAGGGTTAACGCCTAACTAGTGCTCCAGATTTCTCGAATGAAGGACCTTATCAACTTGCCAACACTGACTGCAGCTGGATTTCGGACAGCATATGTGAAGCACAATGCTTGGAATGAGTTTAACCCATAAATGGAAATGACATAGCTATTTCAAGTAAACAGTCGGCCTAAAATAATCTTCCCAGCTACTGAGCATCGTAAGAAAATTCATGTGGCACAACACTGTGCTAACATAACTATATTGCTCCTGGGACCATCTGCAGAGAGCTACATTGCATCATAAAGACACGGCAGCTACTTTACAGTAGCTCAAGTATTTCTCCTGTGCTTCTGCCTTCTGAACCAAACAGATTCCCAGGCTGCAGACACAGTGGATGATCCATGCCACACTGTGATTTCTGGAAGTAAGCAGATAAAGTCAGCTAGAACTCTACAGTGAAAGAAAGCTCTTCAAAATCATCTTTGAAGTCTGAAATGTCTCAAAAGCTTCAGCTCAGTAGCACATAGATATATTGTGATTTTGGAAACGTCTTCTTTCTGTTCCTGTATTTAACCCAAAAGGGGTACTGATAAACAGAAGTATCAACTACATTCAGGACCCCACATACTCTACAGACTTTGAATTTTCTTCCCTTACCAATCTTTTGCTGGATCATAAGACTGCAATATAGAAATCTGTCTTTAGGCAGTAAAAGTCTAGCAGAGAAAATAGGAAGAAAGGATCAACCTAAGAGGAATATGTCTTTCCCAAACCTCCTGTTTTGTTACATCCCACATATCAGATCTAACCTAACTAAACCTAACTAAAGGAATGAATTTGACATATCGGCTTCACAGAAAATGTTTCTACATGTGGTATTATATTACTTCAACTCACATTTTGCATTGCCACATCTTGGGGTTCCTAAGGAGAATGGAGAGCATTTACTTCCTGCTGTGTTTATACACTGCAAGTCAGAGGTTTTGATTGTATTTTTAGACAGAGCTGAACAGCAATGGATAAATTTAGAAGTCTGCAGGGGGAAAAAATAATTACAAAAATAAATACAAGAAAGAACAAAATCTAAGAAACAGGAACATGTAATCATCTGCATCTTAGACAGAGATTCTGATCATGTGGATGGCTAAAAGAAAGGGGACTCCTAGCATGTTACCCAACCAGGAATAATAAGGAATTACAGGACTGCCATTTAGAATTTGAAAGCCTATTTCATCATCCTGCCCTTGAAAATTTTAACTTATTGTTCTTATATTGAGCCTGGAACTACATCTTCAGTTTCTCTTCAACTTGTTTCCACTAATGTGTTTTTATATTATTCTTGTTTCTTGCTCCCTGTTTCCTGATCACCCTTTCTCTCCCACCTCCTTTATTAAGTCTACTACTGACAGAGTGATTTTTAGGCCTTGCAGACTGGAATAAGTTTCTGAAGACTTGAAAATATCCTCCTTCAATTTTGCTAGGCAATGAAACTATAGACACACACATGTGGAGAAGCGCTAGATCTTCTTTTATCCTCTGAGCCACGAAGTCATTTTGTATAGGTCAGTCAGATTCTTTAGTAAATTAATGCTATGCTACATAGTCCAAATAGAAGTAAATTTCATCTTTTATATTCTGGCAGTTCCTTCTAGACTTCCTATTTTAAAATAAATATATTTGCCAGAAAATTAATGTACCTTTCTTATGAAGTTATTTTTTTTAACATTTTCAGAACAAAAAATATATCTGCTTCAAGTTCTACTTCTGTACTTGCCTACATTTCAGATTTAGATCAATTCAAAGACAAGTCTAAGAATGGATTGAAAAAACCTCTACATGTGTTTTTTGTTTGGATGAAATACATAATAAATTCTCATGAAGTCTAATTTAGCTTCCACTGCTAGAGCTACTGAGTGAAAAACATGCAGGGAGACGAATGGGTGCATGGTTTTGATTTTTTTTCTGTTTATACACTTAGTTACATTAAAGCTAGAGATATAATTAAATCATAAATTCTATGAGCATTCAGCAGGCTTGGGAAAGCTGTAGTCTGAAGAAGAAACTCCTGCATTAAATAGAGATCTAGCAAAGCAAGCAAGCTATTGATATCTTGTTACCAGTGGGTCACTGCAGCTGTCCAACAGCAGTAGTGGCGCAGTCACTCTTCAATAGTGCCTGAAGAGATTGTATCCAGAGAACATCAGGTTTGCCACTCTCATTATTTTTAGATACCTGAAATAGAACAAACATGATGGGAAAGTGAAATGGAGAGCAATAGTAGGTAAATGCTGAGATAAGCACTAAACCAGTAATATCTCTATGTTCCTGTGAGTAGGTTGTTGGTCAGACTTCATGCCTTCAGTGGCATTGAGGATGCCACCAGCTGCTGCTGCTAGGTCCCGACATTCATAGAATCATAGAATCATAGAATAGACTGGGTTGGAAAAGACCTCCAAGATCATCGAGTCCAACCCCTGATCCAA
>JAYRBT010000042.1:18266701-18313283 GCA_036023395.1 Myiotriccus ornatus | reverse complement strand
ACAAACACCATCTTGGAAGCATGGTTACTTTAACAAGTTCAACATACCTTTATATACCACAAATATATTGCAACAGTATGGGAAGTTCTTCCTACTTATTCTAGACAACTGTAATGTCTCTCTGGATTTCTGTTCTCTTCACACTCGTGTGAAACACAGGTTTCCTTCAAAGTCAGACTGTTTGGATAGACCTGTATTGCTTGGAAAGCTCAGCCTCCAAACCAAGTATACATGGTAGTGCTGTTCCTTGCACCCCTAGGCTTATCATCAGTGATCCTGCAGACTCCCTGCTGCACATCTCCTCGGCTGTGACTCATGGCATGCTAATCGCTCTCCACATCCTTCCAGTCTGGCTTTTAGGGCAGCAAGCAGTTTTTGTATTCCTTAGGCAAGCCATGAAACCTGTTTTGAAGAATCAGCCAAAAAGAACATTTAAAAACAGTTGATTACAAGTGGTAATTAATAACAACACAGAGACCTAGATAAGCTTCAATTTCAGACAATTTCAGAACAGATATATCACCAAGACTGAGAGTTCAGACGCAGCTATACCCAAATACATAGGTCATAACTACAGAAAGAACCCTCCTCCCATTCCTACCTCTATGCAAGCTTCTGCTGCTTACACTAAGCTTCCCTGATAACAATTCAAACTAACTGTAACAGTACCAGACAGGGATATGTGAACTAGCACATGAGCAATCATGTAAGTACATGTGAGTAAGAACAAGCTGGCATAAAGGAAGGACTATGTGACTAAAAGCAGAGGCAGTAAAATGGAAATGCAAGGGAGGATGAGGATGGAGTAAAAGGATGAAGAATATGTGAGGAGAGTGCCTGTTAACTCTTTGAATAGTTCAGCTGTCTCATGAAAACACAGTTATAAGTTGATTCCTACAGTACGTTTAACTGCATCTTGGGTATGTTAATTCCAGACCTGTGGCAGTTTTAGACCACACGTATGTTTTGAAGTTGACACGTTTATCAGTATTTGGCTACATTTCCTTTATTATTTTGTTTTGCAAATGAAACACTAAAGGTGAACAGAATGACTTTTTACATTTTTTCACAGTTTTCTATGAACATTATTTCTTCCATGCCTGCTGATTTTTTTTTTGTTTTTTTCAGTACCCAGAGGCAAAGAGCCATATACTATGCAAATTTAATCTGGTGTTTGCTTGCTTAATAGTATCCTGATACTTTCTGACTGAGCTACCAGGCAAATTGACTTGAGACACCAACGGAGGCCAAGGTTATCTACCCTCTTGAATCATAGTGTCTTCAAATCTGCCTTACCTATGACCTGATGCGGGCAAAGAAGCCAGAGAAATAAATGCTTGGGGCCGGCAAAAAGGATGCAAATTGAACATTCCCTGCTTTCCTTCTCCCTAACTTATATCTATGTTGCTTGTTTCTCTTCATTTTCCTTCTAATTTCTCTCCTTCTTTATGTTTTTTTTTGCATTCTACATATGGAAACATTGGCATGAATGAAAATGTGTTTGGTTTCCAGCATTTTCTTCAACAAGTCTTCAACCTACATTAATACAGATGTAAACTTGATTTTTCCCTGTTGGACATTTGGAATCTTTTGATTTTGTTGTTTGTAGGAGGTGCAATCCTTTCTGTATACAGCAAAGCTAATGAAAGTATGAAATATTCATATTGCATCCTTAATTGTATTATAAAGTGGAACATGTGCCATTGTAGTTGAAAACCTCCAGCCTAATTAGCAGTAGCCTAATAAATGCTTAAGTGAAACATAGAATATTTAGTTCTATTTAGCTAAATCTTTCTCATTCAGTTATATTAAAAATGACACTAAGATAATTTTAAAAAATACAAAACGTGGAAATATATATTCTCATTGTAAATATCTAAATATTAACTAAGGAGTACCTTCAGGGTTTGGTAAGCAAAGACTGGCTTGTTCTATTATTACTTCTACTATATATTTGTGGGGGTTTATTTTTCTTTACTTTATTCTCTTTTTTTAAGTGATACTGTTTCATTTATCATCAGCCAGCATTATTTTCTGTATTAGATAAACATGGCAAAGAATACAGTTGGAAGAGTTTATTCAGCTTTTAATTTCTCCGTAGCCACAGAATAATAATCCCAAATTTATTGTGTGAATCTAATAAAGCAATCTTTGAACAAAGAAATATTGAACACCTACAAGTCTTTTCCTTTTCTTTTTCAAAAATTTCTTCTGAAACACCAGTATCTGGTTTCCAGGAAATACATCTTCTGGGAGAGGTAGGAAGACAAGGAACAAAGTGACTCTCTGTAAATAACAGCTTCCGTGGAAGAGCCAACAGTGAAAACCTAAAAAAATGCTTATCCATTTTCTCAAAAGTTACACATAGTTTGAGAAGAAAAGCATTTTGTACAATGCAAAGATACTTCTACCTTTTAAAAGTCATAAATAGAAAGATGACGGAAAGCATCTGAATAACCAAAACACCTCCAAAATAATAAATAGAATAGATATAAATTTTTCCCCCCTTGAATAATTTAACCACTATTGGAGCAATGATTAGATAAAAACTTCCCCTCTGAACAGGGTTTTCTACAAGTGCTTATTACAGTCATTGTTTTCTCTTTCTCAGAATTGCTGATATGAACCCATGAAACACAATTCCAAACGAAATGGACTGATGTAACAGACAATAATATTATTTCTTCTCATTGCAATGCTTTAATGGAAGTGCTTCATAAATATACAAGTTAATTGCCCCCTTTTCTTGTTATTAAAACCAACAAAAATACTGATATTATGATGTCATAGAGGTAGTGTTTTATTTTTTGTTATTCTGGGGCACATTTTTGGTACATTTTGAAAATTTTATATGCCAGTGTTACACGCTAAATGTTAGCACTGTTTGGAACTTTATGTTTCCATTCCCTTAATTATGCAATCAGAGTAAGCTGATTGAAATTTAATATTGTCAATTTATTGACATTTCTTTCCAATTTTTCATGTACTGTGGATAACAGTATCTCGTTGTTGAATTATTTACTTATCAGCAGGAATTGTTTGACATCCAAATGGTGTACAACTTTATCTAAATGGACAAAGAACACATTGATGAGGAAGTACATTTACGTAATGAACATTTAATCTATGCCTCAGAGAAATGCTTCAGGATTATTTTATCTAAAGATCACCGTGATCATGACACTCATACATTTTTTTTTTCTTGATTGCTTTAAAGTCTGGGTTAAATTATGCGTCACTTGCACATTAAATTGGAAACAAAATATTGACTTTTCTCTCTCTAGAATTTCCACAAGGTGCTTTCCCTCCTTCTTCTTCATCACTCAGAATGCAAGCACCTATTCGATTTGAAGCTGTGCGTGCCATAGGTAAGCAGTGAATTCCACTACAGGATAAAGTACTGAATTTAATACACACAAAATCTTCTGCAGGACAACTGCTTTATGATAGGTTGTTAACAGAGGTCAGATTTTACTGAAGTGTCTTTTCAGTTGTTTTCAAAATCAATAACAATGGCTGGGCATTGCTACTCTGTTTAATATTAATTTTTGTACACTTATACAATTATGATATCCCATAACAAATAGAAAAAAATTTAAAAAATAATCTACCACACAGCAATCAAACTGGAGCCACTATTAGAGTTTTACTGACAGCCAAAGCTAACGTTCCTGTTATAATTCAAATTAGTACCAACTTCAGTGCCAGGTTTAATCAGATTAGAAGGTCATGAATGAACTATATGACAAAGGGCCCTGGGATGCCTAATTTTTTAAAGGATCCCTAGCCCACTTGAAGCTAATGTTCACTGCATACAAGCAGGAAGAAGAAGGTTATGAGACAGACAGCAAAAAAAAGTGTTTAAAATGTAGTCAGGAATTTACTGTATGCTCCAAGTCCTATGTGCAGACCTGTCTATGAGTGTCTCAGAAGCCAGGAAAACCTCCCAGCTTTGTGTCATCAGCAAACTTGCTGAGGAAGCATCTACACATTAATCCAAGTCATTGATGAAAAACTTAAACATTATTTGGCCTGGTATTAAGCCTCAGGGGACACCACTAGTGACAGGCCTCTAGCTAGACCCTGTGCCACTGATTACAATGCTCTGGGATCTGCCACTCAGTCAGTTCTCACTCCATCTCACCGTCCACTCATCCAGTCCACACTTCCTGAGTTTGTCTATGATGATGTTGCGAGAGAGACAGTATTGAAAGCCTCACTGAAGTCAAGGTAGACAATATCTGTTGTTCTCCTCTCACCCATCCAGGCAGTTGTACCATTGTAGAAGGCAATCAAGTTGATTAGGTATGATTTATCTTGTATGAATACATACTGACTACTCCTCATCACTTCTTGTCATCCATGTGGATACAGGTGGCCTCCAGAATGAGGTGTTTCCTTATCTTTCAATGGATTGAAGTGAGACTGACTGGCTGGTAGTTCTCTGGTTCCTCCTTGGTCTTTTTGAAGACATTTGCTTTCTTACAGTCCTCTGGCACCTCTCCTAATCACCTTTCAATGATGATTGTTAGTGGCCTTGTTATGGTGTCCACCAACTCTCTTAGCACTCATGGACAAATCCCATCAGGGCCTATGGACTTGTGGATGTCTAGTTTGCCCAGGTGTTTTCTAACCCAAACCTCCCTGACCAAAGGAATGTCTTCCTGCATTCCTTTACCCTAGTCTCCTGGGTCAGAGATTCCTGAGAGCTGATCTTGTTAATGTGCAGCCCTTCAGGCTGGAGAGAACAGGCAGAGAAGAACTGTCTGAAATTCAACAAAGGCAAATGCAGGGCCCTGCACCTGGGGAAGAACAAACCCATGCACCACTACAGGCTGGGGTCTGACCTGCTGGAAAGCAGCTCTGTGGAGAAGAACCTGGAGCTCTTGGTAGACAACAAGCTGCCCATGAAACAGCGATGTGCCCTTGTGGCCAAGAAGGCCAGTGGTATCCTAGGGTACGTTGGAAAGAACATTGCCAGCAGGTTGAGGAAGATGATCCTGCCCCTCTATTCAGCCCTAGTGAGGCCTCACCTGGAGAACTGTGTCCTGTTCTGTGCTCCTTAGTACAAGAGAAACACAGAGCTCCTAGAGCTGGTCCCGTGGAGGACAAAAAAGATGATTAAAAGACTGGAGGATGTCTGTTATGAGGAAAGGCTGAGGCACTGGAACTGTATAGCCTTGAAAAGAGATGACTGAGAGGAACTTCATCAGTGTCTATAAGAATCTGAAGGTAGAGTTTCAGGAGGATGAAGCCAGGCTCTTTTCGGTAGTGCCAAGCAATAGGACAAGAGGCAATGGGCAGAAACTGATACACAGGAAGTTCCAACTGAATATGAGGAACAACTTTACTGTGCAGGTGCCTCCGCACTGGAACAGGTTTCCCAGAGAGGTTGTGGAGTCTCCCTCACCAGAGATATTCAAAAACTGCCAGGACAAAATCCTGTGCAATGTGATCTGGGATGACCCTGCTTGAGAAGGGAGGTCGGACCAGATGACCCACTGTGGTCCCTTTCCAATCTTACCTATACTGGGATTCTGTGATTCTGTAAGAAGCAGCTCCCCTCATCTGTCCCTGCTCTGCACCAGGGTAACAGCAGTCCTGGCTAGGGAAAGAATATTTTCTATAAGAATCATTAGTAGAATGTTGAGAACACTGATTTGGGATGCAGCTGAGCCAAGGCAAAATTTGCCCTGTTGAGACTGGGAGAGACATCTTCTAGGTAAGTTACCAAACCACTAGTCAAGGTCTCTCCATTCCTCTCTGTAGTGTTCAAGTACATCTAAATACAGATCAAAAATAAGGCAAATCTATTTCCTGCTCAAAGCAGCTGTTTTCCTCTACTTGCTATAAAAGTGCCCTAAGGTGATGACATCAGTTTCGGGTGTAGACAATGTAGTCTTTTGCATGTGATATTATGAATTCGCACAGAAAGTCTAAACAAATCTGAATCTACTTAAGAGATAAAAAAAAAAAAAAAAGAATATTGAATAGCTACCATGCAGTTCAAGATAGTCAGGGCTGTTCCTTGTAACTTTATCTCTTCGTGACTGAAAAACGGTCACTCCTCTTCTGGTACTGGAGTTATGTTGACCTCACAAGGAAATATCTCACCTTGTCCTTCCAAAAGTCACATCTGTCTACAATAACTTTCACCTAACCAAGAGTTTCCATCATCTGCTGTCATGACTAGTCCTCCTCTTTTTATATAATTTCCAGCTGATAAGAGACAAAATAATCATAAAAATTTTGCTTAAAGTCATTGTTACCTTTAACATCAATACTGCTTTTCTAATTCTAAAGTTCATCTGTTTTTCTAAAGTTCATCTGTTTGTAAGTGGCTCCCAGCTTTTTATCCTCAATAGCATACTCTTGAATTGAAGAACTGACAGCTGCAATCACATGGCACTTTGTATCTATATATGCATGCAGGCACATATGCTCCCAATCTATTATCAAACCACATTGTTTTGGAAAAAGACCTATCTAGAGGACTGTCTCCTTTTCATTATTCACTGTAGGAAAACATATGCTTCTCTCATCAATCTAAATGTCTTTGCTTTATCCAAAAGGATTCAGTGAGATTGCAACTCACACTGTTTCAGTTAACATGTACATGTTTGTTCCTTGTCTTCACAGTGCCCAAGTTTCTCAATTAGTCTAGCAGTGCCTAAAGAAGCACTTAAGTAGAAAATAACTACTGCCAGATCTTCTCTCTAACAGTGTTCTACTTATCACTACAAATTTTACAGTAAAATGAAGGACATATACTTCAGAAGATAAATATGATATTAATCCTAAATAAATGTATTTTTCAAAGAAAGAATCAGTAATGCTGTATATTTTCATGTAACATTTGTCCAGCTGCTAACTGGGCATAAACTTTATTTTAAAGATACATTTCTAAATAACTGATAAACATATAATATGTACTTAGAATGTGGTGAATAAATTACTATTTTAAAGAGATGACTGCAGAATTTGACAAGTAACTTTATCAGTTGTAGTCATAGACAGCAAATGAATATAATACATTTTACTGAGGTGTTCATAATCATCTATGGCACATACCATATACACCTGTAACACACTTGAAACTTCTATTAATAATTCATGAACCCTAAATAAATTATGCATAAATTTACCTTTAGTGTAAAGTACAACCCCAAGGCCGATGATAACCACTAAGAATCAAGTATGAATCCTTCCACAGATTTTCCCCTACTAATCCAAATTTTCTATTAAGAAAAAGGATATTTTAATTGCAAGTTAGGTAAAACAATTGTAAGCCTTTATTATTACAACAATGTCTCCTCCAGGACTTGAAGATAAAGATGATATTTTCATTTCCAGCCAGCTGCTTCCCTAAGGTTTTTGTGATAGAAAATTTTCTTCTTTATGCAGGTGAGCATTTGTAAGCAACAACGTCAGTCTGGACATGCCATATTGAGCTTAAAAAAATCTGAACATCAATGTTTAGCAATCACAGCTGTATATTTTTTTCATTTTTCAGTAAAAAATTAGTGAAGCGGATTGTTAGGATTGAAGATACTTCATTAAAACAGGTTGTTCAAGGTTCTTTATTAAAGTTTTATGTTCCTTGTTAAAAAATAAATCATGGGTACCTTAAACAGCTTATTTCCTTCCCTCAGTAAGTGGTATCACCTGTCTTGAAGAACTGACTGTCCTGAAGACTCAGTTTCCAATGCCTGACTTTTCAACACCTCATCCATTTCAAAAAATGAGGCACCTTGGTGTTACCTACCTACTTCATATTAAGCCAGGATTCAGGGTCTTGCCTCTTCCAACAAAGGCCAATTTAGAACTCATTTTTCCTAACATTCTTGTGTACCTAAATTACAAAAAGTTTTCTTCTTATACACAGTGCTATACCAGGGAAGAATAATGGTATTCATCCAGAATCACCCTCGAGGCTTTTACCATGGTGATGGAAACCAGCTGTTCAAATGCTGAAGTCTCTTGAGACAAGCATACTTATTTATTTAAAAGATATCTAGATTGCAGAAGAGTCAGAAAGGCTGTTATAGCTGATCAAATAAAGCAAAAATGATTTGTTGAATAATTTATTTGACAAATACGGACAAAATCTGGCAAATACATTGTTCATCAAATAGTGCTTGAACAACTGAATTGAAAAAACCCCAACCCTTAACAGTCACATGCCAACATATATAAAAATCTGCTTCTGGGTCATTTTGAAAAGAATTTAAAGGAATTTCCTTGAAGGGACCAAGGGACAGGTTCACACAATTTAGGCATTTAAGTTTATCAGTACTATAATAAAATGTTCTCTCAAAAGCTCTAGGTGGGGAAAGTGTAAACATCCTAGCTTTCATCACTATACCCACAAGTAACCTCCTTCTGCATTTTTCCGGAACTAATTCACTTTTATCAGATCTAACCAGCTTTGTATATATTTCACATCTAGGATCCAGACAAGGTTTTCCATGCTTATTCATATTGAGGAGTCTGCTCTTAGGACATCCTTATATATTCCTCTAGGGACAGAGTCCAAATATCTTGAGGCCCTCCGCTTTTATTCAATGCTCAAGAGAAGGAAAGGTGATCCCATTTGCACAATAACTTCATGGTTTAAGGATACAGGAGAGTTCCTGTATTCTTCAGTTCACTCTTTCTGGGGAGTTAAAGCACTTATATCCTAATTCTCAGGAAAGAGTCTTTAACTACTCTTGACTTTGCCAGATTGGCCTAAAAACAAATGACAACAGATCTACACAATCACTAGAATCACTCCTTGTCTTAGTTTCCCTCATGGTGAATAGGCTGAAAAACTAGCGTATCAATGTTCAGATAAGGCCAGATGTTGTGATCTGAGAAAGGGGCAGAAAGAAGTGTGACGTGACTGTGATGTAGAAATGCAAGCAGTAGCTAGCCACTTTTGCTTACGTTTTTCTTGCTCTTTCCTACAACACTGTTATACTCCCTCCCAAGTAAATCTATGACTGGTTAAGATTGCTTCTTTGCCAGAACAGGTAAAACCAGTCTAGCTTCTCACTGTGGTAAAAAATCACACACTTTCTGTTGACAATTCATCTTGAAAGTTGAAAGATGCAGCTGAAAAACCTGTGTACTTGTTAGCCCAATGTTTGTTAGCAGTGAATTAGATGTCTCAGGTATCTGATGGAGGGAACATTAAAAGCTACAAGGTTTTATTCATCTGAAAGTCAATAAAATTATAATCCTGTTTTTACAGTTCGTTACTTCAGGTAGGGAAGGCTGTTCCCTCCTGGCTTGGCCATGAGGCGCGCTTTGAAAATCACAGGGAAAACAAATGAGATTTCCTTCTGTGATTCATGTGGCTTATTCTGAGGATCATTTTGTGGAATGTAATGTTGCATTGGGTTACTTTTGGTGATACTTATTGGAGTGTCAAGCACTGCACCTTTTTGTGTTCTGCAGCCCCTCAATCCCAGGGAAGTAAAATTTTTTTGTAGCCATGGTAAATAACTGTGTAGTTACGCCCAGGAAGACGAGTCCATAAACTGCCTGTCTTATTTTGAAAGGGAGTCTGACCTTTGTTTCAAGCAGTATGGCAGCAGTTAAAGTTCTTCCCTTTTGTCATGGTTGAGATACCAGCATTACAACAACACAGAGCTTTTTCAAGACCTATGTAGTGCAAATTGTTGTATGTATATACATAATTTTTTATTCTCTGTCTTTGGAATTAAGATTAATATATCAGAATATTTAAAGGAATAGGAATAAGTGACATAATGGGTTGCATTTAGCATAGGACCCTTTTACCATAAGCAGTGTATGAAGGAGAGGAAGGAGTCTTTGAGCTACCTACCTCATAGCAGACATCTGTACAGTCATCAGGAGGGAGAGCTTGCCATACTTATGGGCACATCTGGTAGCAGATTTCTTTACAAAGGAAAATATATATATATATCAGGCAGTGACAGATCACTTGCTGAAAGTAACCTCCTGAGCAATGTTTGGCTTCTCAGCATCTGTGTTTAGTTGAGGATTCCAGCTGAAGATAGTTATATTTGCAGTCACTGGAGGCTGAAAACTGGGATTAAATGATTAATAGCTTTCTTTGATTACTCACCTAGATGATTCACATTAATTGCACTGAAGCAGATTTGCATACAGTGCAGGTTTACATGATTTGATATAGGTATAGTAAGTATTTACTTTAAGGGAGGATCGCAAAAAATGTAGCTGCGTATTCTCTGTTTTCGTTCCCTCTTCCTATCGCATTATTCTATCCAACTTTACACACACATGCTGAATTTTTCATTCCAATCTACTCTTTTTCTAAGCTTATATGAATGCTTAGAAAATACGAACTTTTAAAAACAGGATCCCAGAAGCTCTAGACTTTGCTGTTTTTCTAGTAATTGTTCACTTCAATACCTAATGTGACACAAACCAAGGGAAAGAGATAGGGATAAGAATAAATGCTATTGGCAGAGAAGGTCTACTTTTCCTCATGAATAATTAATCCAATGAATCTGTTCAAATACATTATTTGCACTTTTTTCATTATGTTGCGAACTGCTAGAACCTTGCATGAAACAGTAAAACATGAAAGGAAAGTTATAAAAAGTGAAACCATAAACACTTAAAGAGATCGCATAGCTTAGTCAAACAAACAAACAAAAAACCACACACACAAAAAAGAAGGAAAGACACTTTTAAAGAAACATCAGAATAAAAATCCTAAATTTACTCCATATTAGCCAAAAAGAGCTTTCTGCTCTGGACTCAAGACTGAAGATAACCCTATTATTTTGAGCACTTATAAAAACAGTAATTTTTTTCTTTGGTCCAGTGAAGAATCATATGTTAAATTTTTATTCATATTAGAAGTTCTTTCTATTCAGAATCAGGCATTTTTCATACAGAAGAGATAATTTAATTTCAAATACCTGATCACACCAGTTAGAGTGCATACACTTCTTCACCTTACAACCTTCTTTCATACATTTCCATGTGAGACTGTCATTCTAATGTACCAAAACTGAGTCCCAGATATAGGTTCTCCTGTGTGTTTGCCCTGTCCGGTCTGATTCTTACCCTAGAAAAGAAGATGTCCAACTAGCCTTTATCTATGTCTGGATGGTAAATTGCAGGTAGTTGGATAACAGTCAGTGTGATGAAGGCCATCACAGCATCAGTGTATTGCTGATCCTGAAATAATTTACCCTGAGAAGACCCAGAGTTGTGTGCTAGTTTAGCTTCAGTAAAACAGCGACATGATTTTTGGATTGATGTCACACTGCCCAGGTCTTGCTGGCTCAAATCTTGCATGAAATGAGAATCTGTCTGCCTACAATGTCCCATGCAGATGTGCCCTTTGACTGACTTTTTCCCTAGACTAACTTAGTGCAATTTCCTCTCTCACAGGCTTCAGTGGGCTACAGCTTTCAGAGTATGTTATCCTTTGTTCCTAGTTCCTCTAAAATCTGATTATAGTGCCAGCTCTTCTGCCATACATAGACTTGTCTACTCCTGTTTTACCACTTTTAATTCCAATATAAATATTATTAAAGAAATGTTCTAGTATATTTTAGTTATGGCACTCCTTATGTGGCATATGTAGCCTCCATATGCATCTTTTAAACGGTTTGTTTTGACAAAAGTATGTGTGTTCATACAACTATCACATACCATTTTTACCTACCAAGTACAGCTCTTTAGCATGTCTACATCTTGCCATCTTTCCTCAGTCATCAGTGCAAACTGTGGAAGTGATTCAGGACATGGTATAGGAATCCATGTCAGCCTCCTCATACTTTCCAAGAGAACTTCAAATGGAATTCTCTTTTTTCCATAACTAAAGCACTCCAGCATTATTCATTTCCTTTTGGGTTTTGGGTTCTGTTTTCAGATTTCTAAAGTTCTCTTTTTCCTGAACCATTTCCACCTCTCTTACCTTCAGCAGACATGCACGTGCAAGGTGCTGAATAAAATGGAGGGTCTCTTTAGGTGATGATACATCATATTTCAGCTTCCGTCTGTTTTATTTCATGGTCATGAAGCAGAGAGGAAATAAAAGAAAAAAAAAAGAAAAATAATCTATTATTGAATATCTTAACTGGAGTACTAATAGAATAATACGAGTTATCTTTTAATTATGCTAAGCAATGACAGTAAGTTTCTGCAATGTGATCTATTTTATAATTGTATTGTTACTTTTCTTTTAGATTTACTCTTGACTAACTTACAAAACTGTATCTGAAAACAAAAGCATCAAGCTATTTCAAAATGGCAAAAACTAATCTATAACAGGTTAGAGATTTTACTTGTGTTAATATGTGCAACCTTTTATTTCAAGTTTTTTCATAATTTTAGACATTCAAGTTATTGGATCCCATAATTTCTCATGTAAATATCAGATGAATATAAAATCACTAATTTTATACTTAATTTAAACATATAAGCAGCTATCTGCCCAATCAAGAACTCTGATAAAACAAAGTATCCTACATTTACTCAGGAGATTAATTTTCCAGATCCTGGCAGAGAAGGAAGTTCAAAATCTCATGTTACCATCCAGCACTTTCATACCTTTATAAATAGCTATAGAGAAGGGATTGCAATATTCCTATGTACATAATTCTGACTGTCACAAAATTTATCTGTTAGGATGGGAGGTCTGCCCTGAAATTCTTTTCTTTGAAAACCAAGAAATTGGAATAAAAATTGCTTTATTCCCAGGTCTTCCCCTGACATGGAACTGATCTGTTATTTGCTGTTGTAACATACCTACCATCTATGTTTTCATTTCCTTCCTGCCAATTCCCCTATGAGTTTGGAATTCATCTTCATGATGCATTTCTTACCACATACACTGATTTCTACCACTTTAGTTTTAATGCTTGTACAGGAACACTTACAACGTAATTTTTTATATTAGAAATTAAAACATTAACAAATTTTATTGCTGGAGTTACACCTGTAGACTGGATTCTTTCTTTCTAGAAAACTCATGTTTTAATAGGTTGATGCTATTGTTATGACTAAAGACTATTAGTTTAAGTGACACTCTTAGCAGCTTTTTAAGTAGATATAACCGGAGACAACATTACCAATGAATAATTATTCTTCAAAATTGTACTAAAATATTTTCCAGTTTGACACTTTTTTAATAGTTTTTAAAAAAAACAACAAACTGTTTCTCATGTGACAGTGGAAATTTGATCCTCTCAAACTCACATGTTTGGTTTATACCAGTAGACAGTGCAAATGCAAACCATTGTGGCTTTTCAAACGATTTGTACACTGCTCAATCAGAATAACAGGATTGAAGAGCTGACTACTTAGACCAGACTCAGTAAAATAGTGAGTTATATCCCTCAATTCTTTGTACTCTGCTTTCCCAGCTTATCAAAAATTACGACAGTGTTATTTTACTTCAAAGATACTTAGTTAAGAGATCAAACTCTCTCCATGAACACTACAAACAAGTCCAACAGGTATTTTTTTCAAAAGGGTTAAAAAAGATCAGAATATGCACAGAATGCTTTTTAAGGATAGAGGTTGTCCTGGTGGGAGAAAGGAGGAAAAGTGAGTAGGAAGAATCCTTAAAAACAATTGATAATTAAGGAAAAGTAATTTAAAGCACATGGTTGGATGGTGGGGTTTTTGTGTGTTTATAAGTGTAAGAAAGGACATATGTTTTAGAGGAAAGAACAAATCTAAAAGACAAAAATATCATAACTATTCTTTTTCTGCAGGCCCAGTAATATATGGAGGCTTTCCTGAATTGTCTCTGTGAGCTGGATTTCACAGAAATGGTTGGTCAATACAGTGAGATTACGTAGGTGTGTAAAGGACTGATATCTGCAAAGACCTTTTCAAAATATTCCTTACTACCAAAGGGGAATACTGATAAAGTAAAGGAATGCTGCAAAAAAGGAATATGTAAAGGAACACCACTTAAATGAAGGAGCCTTTCTGCATGCCAGTGAACACTGTAATATTAAGGGTTGGACTTGATGATCTCGGAGGTCTTTTCCAACCAGGTTGATTCTATGATTCTGTGATTTATTGAGGGAGATAGGTTCATTCAGGACAATCTGACAACATTTCATTCCTCAGATGAACTTAGTGGCATACTTATGCAATCAATTTCTTTGATTCATACTGAGCATTCTGTATGAGAATAATGTTGATAATACACTCATGTTTTTGGTGGTTGCTATGAGTGCTGACCCTAAGTCAAAGATTTTTCGGTGTCACATGGTCTGCCAGTGAGGAGCTGTACAAGAAGCAGGGAGGGAGCATGGCCTTGTCAGCAGACCCAAAGTGACCAAAGGGATATTCCATACCATAGAATGCCATGCTCAGTATATAAACTGGGGGAGCAACTGAACTGTGCTGGAACAAGTGATGTTTCTCCTGGGTTTTATTCCTGTCTCTCTCTCTCCTTTTCATTATCATTATTATTAGTGGCATTATTAGTATATATTATTTTATTTAAATTATTAAGCTGTTGTTATCTCAACTCTTTTTTTCTCAGTTTTCTTCTTCACGAGGGAGGGTAAGGAGCAAGGGAGAGGCTTCATGATATTTACTTGCCGACTGTAGTTAAATCATGACAACTTTTTGACACAGTTTGACATAGTACAACTTGTGTTTTTATGGGTGTTTATGAGTCAAAATCATTAACTTGCTCTTGACTTTAAAACACCTCTCAAGAAAAAAAGCCAAAACCCAATTAAAATCAGTCCATGTCATCCAGATCAGTACAGAGCTGTGTAGAGTTGTCTCTGGTAAAGTAGAATGATTTCTTAAAATAACCTTGCCAAGGGAGGAAACACTTTCTATAAATAATTCTTAAGAGTGAAATTACACAAGACAGCTAAGTCAATCACTACCAAAAGAAAAGGTCCCGCTCCTCTGTTTCTTTCAGCTTTTTTTTTTTTTTTTTCTTAATCAATTTGACTCAATACAGCAGCTATATGATTTTCTTTCAGGGTGCAAGAAGAGGGATTTTTTTTTTTTTTTACTGTTTTCATGAAAAATCCCTCATTGTTAAGCTCCAGAGACCATGTAAGGGAAGAGGAATAGCAGACTGCTGAAAGCAGAGATGAAGACACCTGCCCTACATTTCCTACAGCTTCACCCTAAGTATCTTTGTGGATATCACCAATGTCTATTTACAGTGCTGTATGGACCTGACACCTTATATGTAGTAAGTCTTGGAACCCACTTACCTGAACAACCAATTATATACATCTCTACTACCCACCACATCACACTTCCCCTAAAACATCTGAATGTCAGCAATATCATCCTTCTGTACTCTCCCTTTTAGTGAGAAAAAAGGTCTGGTCCCCTCATTATACCATTTGCTTTGATCAAAGAGATGTAAATATATCCTTCATTACGTGATCTCAGCCTGTGTTAGTCACAGGCATCTTTCTAACTCGTCCTTAAGGATATGCCACTTAAATAATTAATCATGCTAGGGAAGGGAAAAAGATGGTGCTTTGGTAGGAGGTTACTAATAAGCCATACAAGTGCAGTTCTCAGTTGAGAAAATGGTATGGTGAAGCAGAATTAAGAGCTCTGGCATACATTTACAAAAGTTTTTTATGCATTTTCTTTGCAACTACAATAAATACGCTTTTGAAATTCACTGGTGTAAAATAATATTGCTTTTTTTTTTGTAGGCTGATTGAACCACCTAGAACTTGGTCTGACTCTCATGCAAAACCATGATTAACTATAATAGGTGATGGAAACTGATTATAGATTTTGTCTCAATGCTGACACATTCAATTGCTTTTAGAAGAGAGAGACTTTATACACCTCTGAGCTTGAGTCTATGTTTAGAGCTGATGAGAAACAGGAATACGACAAATCTTATTCTTACAAGGGGCTTAAAAGTTAAAACTGACAAGGACCTAGAGGCTGCCATAGGCATTTCAAGAAGATGGGAGAGAGGAAAGAAAATATACTCCAAGGGTGTGTTTTCATTACTGGATTAAGTAGCTATAAAACTGGGATGCTGCCATAAATAGTGTTCCTCCTCCCTTCCTGAGATCTCACACTTGTACATCCACCAAGTCAGATCAACTCTCTGACTCAGGTGAAAAACAAGGGATTTATTTATCTGCAGTCAGCTCTCTGCCACTTTGACTCACTGAGAAGCCACACAAATGCAGTACTGTTGCAAGTGATGATTGTGAAAATTACCCTAAGGGAATATGATGGAGTTTCAGAAGATCAGAATCTTCTGACGTTATTGTCCAATGCAAACAAGTAGTGTGTTCCTCCTCTCAGGAAAGGATTGGTTTGTTTCTCTAAAGAGTTTTATAGTCTCATCTAATGCATCGAAATGATTTTAGTTTTCCCTCTCCATTTTGAAAAATCTACATTCTGGTTTGTTTTGATAGCAAGTTCATAAATCATATTTATTATTTTAAATGATTATATTATGCTTTCCCACCTGCTGTACACAGTTTAAAAATTCCGGATAATCCAGAAGCCACTCAATTAACAATCGGATGTTTTTTCACACCCACACCTTTCTTTATTGAGCCCTGGATTCTGCGATGTACTAGAATTTGTCTCAGTTGGCAAGTGTCACTCACTGTGGCAGACCACAGAACAATTTTCCCAGCCTAGAGGAATCATGTGTAGGAAGAAAGATGCCATACATATCGCTATGCCACTGATCTTCAGAGAAACAGCACAACACTTCTGAAAAACATGGAAAATTCCCAATGTATCAATGCGTATAAGCTGAAGTAACATGAAAATTCCTTAATAGCCAATTTAAATTAAAAAAATAGCTTATAATTACAGTCATTAGCAATTTTTCCCAGGCTTCTGGTAACTTTAATTAATTATGGATGCCTATAGGTTCACTGAGCTATTAGGGATGTCAACGACTAGCCTGGTTAAAGAATGTTTTATATGTTTGTTTATTTTTTTTCTTTATTAATTTGACCACCCTCTTCATTCTGTCCTGTACAAAGAATTTGTGGTAAAAAGGCTTTGAAAAAAGCATTCAGCATTGGCTAAATGCTCTTGCTTAGATACCTACTTATGTGGGGAAATGGAATAAATAAGTCCTAAAGCCACAGGATAATAACACAGAAAGTAGACTTCGAATAGATTTCCCAAGTAGGAGTCATGGAAGATGGTGGCTCAAAACCACCTCCACAGATATAGAGCAAGCTCTTGCAACTCAGAGGATGTCAAGCCACTATACTGAAGAGTTTTTATGGATTAATATAGCCTTAACATAATTAACTTCAAAAATTCAGTTGTTGCCTTGCTCTATAGAATATGCTACTAGACTTGTAAATTTGTTTTTTACAAAAAATTTACTTACTTTTACCTTATGAGTCTTTATTTAGACTACCAAGAGCTTTTAAGTCTGGTTAAATATTCAACACAAGTTAATAGATATGTTTCACTGCAGTTGTGACTTGAAAAACCTAGAGGATGAGACACCAGAGTTGCACTCACAAGTCCGTTCTGCTTATAATTTGTCTGAATTTTTCTGATCTCTGACCACTTTGATCTGGTAGTGTCTTAAATCTTAAGGCACTCAGATCAGTATGGATACTCCAAGTCCTGCTGTTCTTATATAAGTACAGTCACTTCTGGCATTTCCAATTTGCTTTAATCTTGGCCATAGTATACAGTAGAAACTCACACTGATCTAGACACTTGGAAGCACTTCCTTGGCTACTCTACCCCTAGACCTCCTACTGCTTTTTTGTTTTCCCCTCTAAGTGTTTCTTCTCCCAGTCCCAACTAATTTGTGATCTGGAAAGACTAGAGGGATTTTATTTTTTAATATGAGAATGGGTATACAAAGTAGATTTTCTTTGTCACTATAGAAACAAACAGTTCTTCAACAGAGTCTATGAAGAAGTTGCTATTTCATAGTTGTTTAGTTGTAAATTACTTGAAACAGAAGAACAAAAAGCTCCAGTACAGCTTAAGAATATACTGTCTCACTCTGTTCATTAGAGCAGAGTGATGCCAAAAAACTGGCATCTCAAGACAGTGTTGTCCTTCCAAATGCATTGCTCTGAAACAACAATATGCAAATAATAACAGAAAAATTAGTTGGTTTTCATTAGCACAACATGGGCTGCAAGTATCATTAATTAACTATATTTAATTTGCTAACTGAAACTTCCAGCATGACAGGAATTTATTTCAAATTCTTCACTGAAGTCCCAAATATCTACTAGTAGGCCAGAGAGAAAAAGTAAAGTTTGTCTCTGCTTCCAGTTCAGCCATTTTAGGATGAGACTGGTGGCCAATCTAAGTGTTTTGTCCTCTTGATTCACCTCTTCCATCCTGACTTGGTGAAGGGCTATGCTGAGGATTGGCCTTTATTTAGGACAGTTATCATTTAAAGGAATTTTTTTTTGTTTGAATTTTTGTTTGGGTTTTTTGTTTGTTTTAATGGTGAGGAGGAGAAGAGAGACAGACATATTTACTTAAGTGGGTATTTCCATAAGCTACAACTTCTTGGGACTTAGGACACAGCTTCATTTTCTAAAAAAATGTGCTTGTGTTCTGAATGTTTATGATAGTTTTAAGATAATGAGCATGACATCAGTTCATACAAGCAACTGAGTAGTCAGCAAGCCATATCTAAACATTAAGGCATATCTGAAATGCCGAGCTATTATGATAATGAGTTCAAATGGATCAGTATAGGCAAATAAGCATAAGTAGACATGATAGTATGATCTCAAGCTGAGCTGTTCAAAGATAATGGACCTGTAACATCAGAGGAATAATGCTACATTCTGAAATTCACAACAGAACAAGGGAAAACAGAAATTTATTGCCAGTCAGAAAACATATCAGAACTGAAGTAAGCAAAACATTTGATAAAATTTGAGTTAAATTCATGTCTAATTTAATGTAGCAGACCTAATTAGTTTCGTATTGCAACACAAATGAAGTCCTTTGATAATTCTTAGAAGTTCTACTTATTAGTGTTAAATACATAAACAATGATAAATGTCTGTGACATTCAGTCATCTTAATGAAGCAGATAATTTGGCTCCTTTTTTTGTTTGTTTTTTCTGTTTGTACCCTGAGATGAAAAGCAGGAAAAAGATTTAGAGAAATTCTGTCAGGAATCTGGGCTTAGTATCCTATGACAGGATCCCAAAAGACACCTGAGAATTTTTAAGCAAACCAAGCAATACCATACATTTCTCAAAGCCTGTATCTTATTTTCAGAGTATCTAGAACCCTTAAGCTTCTTAGATTCATGAATGTGTTCAAGGACTCTCCAGAGTCTTATGGAGCCTCAGTTAGGTATTGCCAAGTCCTGAGACACAACACTTAAAAACTTTTGTGTGTCTTGCAGTTCTTTTAGGACTTTACCCCATTGAAAATAATGGAAAATTCACTAACTTTATTGTCTGCTTATATTTATTATTCACACTGGTGGATTTTATTTATGCTATGGTAGAATTTCCCTTGCTACAGCAGAATTTCTCTCCAGATAATTAAAAAAAATTTAAACACTGCAGGCAAGGCAGACATAATAATGTGAAAATAATATAGTTTGCTGTTAGGCTAAAAATAGATGATGAAATTATTAATGTGAAACCAACATGGATTTTTTTTTTTTTTTTTTAATCTCCTGGCAAACCACAAAGCTAAAATGTTACTGCAAATAACTTATTTCACCTGAACCTGACAATGAAATCCTATTTGTATATTCCGTTTATTAAGTTAATATATCTTAATTAAAAGAAAAAAACAACCAAAAAAAAAAAAACACAAAAAAAAAAAATTTGGTACAAACACTTGATAAATTTTAAAAATTGAGTGCTTAGTTTAAAAAAATATGGAAATCAAATTACTTGTCTTCTATGGAAACTTTCTTAAAGTAACTGGTCAGGAGTCTTCCACAAAGATTAAATTGTAGATTAAAAAGACAAGGCTGGTAGAGAACTCTGCAAGCTTAGAGAAAAGGGGAGATTTCCGGGACCTTCCTAGCAAACTGGTCTAGAGAGATTTTCAAGATAGACCAAACCTCAATCTACCCATGAAACTTAAAGACATGCATAAGTTATACAGAACTACCCTCTAGAAAAGGTCCTTTACGTCAGTCACTTCAGCTTGTATGAGAATCTACTATCAGTTGTTGCAGTTTGTACCTTCCTTTTAGCCACTCTTTTATATGTTTGTGGGTGATAAAGGAGGGAGGGAAAGGTGATTGATAGACAAATTCATTATTCCTTATTCTACATAGAATTTGTTTACCATCGAAAACAAAAGCTGCAAAGTATAAACTCTGTCAAGACAAATAATTGAATGTCTTCGATTATAGAGGTGATCCCAAAGCAGAGAGGTAAAGGCAGTTGTCAAAGACCTGCTTTGTTATCTCAGTGTCACCTCTGTAACTTTAGGCACTTGAGTGATCATTAAATAAAATTATATAAAATTTATTGTTTAAGGTGCTCCCTGAAGATGGTAGAATGGGAGTCAAATTAAATCTATACCAAGAGAACAGTAACAAACAGAAATATGTATTACGTTGATTGTAACCCAGGATCATCTACTACTTGATATGAGCAAGGCTTCTGAAAACAATTGCAAAACAAATAAAACCTGCCATAATTATCAAGTCACTTATCTGTGATTCCTAAAAACAATTAGTGAATTCCATACCCATAAAAGACAATTTAGTAATTACCTGTAAGATCAGTTTATGTGGCTGGTTACGTGATGATACTTTCGCTCCACTCTACAGTTAAACTTGTCACAAACATTTTTACTTTCACCCTATACACCCTGAATTGAACTAAGGCAGCGTTTCAATTACTACTAATGATGAGTAATAAGTAATAGCTTATTTTCCCAGGCCATTTGCCCCTTTTATGTGGTGATGAAGAAGAACTTTAATTTTGTCACTGTCATTACCAAGATTTCAACAAGAACAAGAGAAGCACCATAACAAGGTTGCCTGTATAATCAATTTGATGTTTTAATATGTTCAGTTTGGCTCATTTGACTCCAATGTACAACCTTGAAATAAAACCAAAGTTGTGTTATATAGGTTTTGAATATGTCAGCCTGATTAAGGCTGAAGCTCCTTTATATCTCTGAAAGTCTGTAATATCCTAAAACTAAACATCATAAAGTAGTTTTAAAAGCAACAAATTTATTTAAGAAATGCTTTAATGGCTAGTAAAAGTAATCAAAATCTGAAAAGCTGCTTAGGTAGCTAGCCCCACTATGAGCATTTAAGACCAGTTTATAGAGCCTGATGGGATTCATCCCAGAATACTGAGAGAGTTGGCTGGGGTTACTGTGAGACTTTTCTCCGTTACTTACCAATGGCATTGGAAATCTGGAGAGATCCCAGTTAAACAGACGCTAGCAAATGCTATTTCAGATTTCAAAAAGGGCAAGAAAATAGATCAGAGTAATTATAGGCCTGACAGTCTTACTCTGGTGACTGGTAAAATTATAGAGAAGATTATTCTGTGAGTTATTGAAAAACACTTGAAAGACAAAGCAGTCATCTGTCAAAGCTGAAGTGGGTTCATGAAGGGAAAGTCTTGACTTACTGAGTAACCTGTCATGACAAGGTTACCTGCCTAGTGGATGGAGGCAAGGTAGTGGATGTGTGGTTGGTTGTTGGCTTTTTTAAATTTTATTTTAAGAAAGCTTTTGACACTGTCTTTCTCAGTACCATTCAGGACAAAATGTCCAGTACACAGCTATACATGTACACATTACAATGAGTGAACAACTGGCTGAAGAGTTGGGCTGAAAGTTTGTGGTAAATGGAGTAATATCTGGCTGCTAGCCAGTCATGGATGGGATTCCATATGACTCAATTTTAGGGCCCTTTCACTGTCTTTAATGTTTCTATCAATGACCTGGACACTGGAGTTGAATGCACACCAAGTTTTTGTCAATACAAAATTTGGACAAGCTGTTGATTCCCTTCAAGGTAGAGAGGCCATGCGAAGAGATCTTGATAGACTAGAGCACTGGGCAGCACCAACCATATGAAATTTAGCAAGGACAGATTCTGTAGTTGGAACAGTGTGATCCTGGATATATGTATAGAATGGGAGAAGAGATTGGAGTGCAGAAAGGGATATGGGTTTTGGTTAATGGCAAACTCAATATGCATAAAAAATGTGCCTTGGTAGCCAATCATATCCTGGAGTGTATGAAGTACAGAAGAGCTAAACAGTAGAAAGGAGCAATTGTCCTGCAATACTCAGCATTGGTGTGGCCTATACTCATGCCATGGGTGCAGTTTTGAGCTCCAGAATATAAGAAGGATATAGAAATATTAGAATGTGTCCACAGGGGAACAACAAAGATCAGGGGGAATAGCTGAGGATACTTAGTTTGTTCAGCTTCGAAAAGAGAAGACTGAAGTGTGACCTCACTGCTGTTCACAACTTCATAATGAAGATGAGCAGAGAGGGAAGTGTTGATCTTTTATCTCTGGTTTCCATTGACAGGATGGAAAGAATGGCTTAAAAACTTGTATCATGGGAAGTTCAGATTGGACACTAGGAAAAAGTAATTTAATGAGAAGGTGGTCAATCATTAGAACAATCTCCCCAATGAAGGGTTTATGATCCAAAGTCTGTTGGTGTTCAAGATGTGTGTACAATGTTCTTTGATATATGGTTTGTATGAAACCTATGATATATAGATTTCATTGTGTGGAATCAGGATCTTCTTGGGTCCCTTCCAAATCAGAATATTCTATGATTTTATGATTCTGTGTTTCTAATGGAAGTCCACACACTTTAGGAATTTGTCCTCAGCAATTTTTAATTGTTTGCTTTTTCTTATTGGATTCTGTGTTCTTGGACACTGTTGATGTGGGAAAGACTGCACAGATTTTCTGACTCTTCTAGGGAAGAAAATCTTACTGTAAATATGCCATCCTCATGAAAGACTTGAGGCCAAGGATGAAATACAAAAGACCAAGATCTTGATCTGGAATGGAAGTGAATTTTCTTTCTAACAAGTGGATAGAGGAGAAAGAACAGTCTCTTTGCCTGCTGAAAACAGCATAAAAAGTATGGAAATAGGAAAAAGATTAAACTTGTTTGGTACTCCTAGCAGGTAACATGGATTTTTTTTTTCTTTTTTTTGTCAGTTTCATTTAAAGGATTAGTAGTTACCTACAGGGATTAAACTCTTCCCACAGGATGAACAAACATTTAATGGGACAGGAAAAGTTCATTGATGCATCACCAACCACATCCCAGGAACTGATATTTTTTATGTTCTATTCCAGAGTCAAAATTTTTCAGTCAATGACTGCAGGAGTCCTGAAAACTCTTGCTTAGTTGCAGGAAATAGACACTCAAATAACACGAGACCCATCTAGTCCAAGTCTTCACCAGTATGGTGCATTAAATACTCCAGCAATTTGTCCAGTTAAAATTTGAATGTTAGAGAGAGATGGAACATCCCCAACTTCTCTCTCAAGAGTCAGGTTCACACTCTGATAGGTAACAGGGACTTGAAACACATTTTACAGCACAGGAGTTCTGATATGCACTCAACTCAATACCTTAACTTTCAAGAAATTTGCTTGCAGTTTTTACTTTAGTTCAGATCCATTTTTCATGGCTATAAAACCTTCTCCATATTAAATAATCAGTATTTTGTCACAGGTTTTGCATCACTTAAATATTAGTAAACTCTTTCCATGTTCCATCTCGATTATAAACACATTAAATATGTTATCTGCCTCTTTCAATCTTTCCCCCACGTATCATTCCCTCTAGCTTTTTTATCAATTGTGTGACTTTTTCTGCAGTTTCCTTCAAATTTATTAATATCCCTTACCAGCAGAGAGACAGAACCAATTGTATTGGTTAAGATGTGTGTTCTAAACAGTTACATATCAAAGTATTATTAACTCATTGATTTAGGCGCAACGATGTTTGTCAGGAAAGGGTGTCACAGTGGTTTAAATGCTAGCCTGGGCCTCAAAAGATTTGGACTTATTTCTTTGAAAAAACAGAGACATCTTCTGTAATTTCAGACAAATTCTTTAGAGCCAAATGCCAACAAGGCCCTTAAGGCAGACCTTCACTGTGCATTTCTGGGCAGGGTGATGACCACTGAGCAGCCCATGTGGCTGCAAGTGCCTCTCTGCAGCAGCTTGCAGAGTTCCGTGTTTGAGCCCTAGCTTGGGATAAGTGTTATATTTAGGCGAATTAACTGTGTTTCCCTATTTATAATACATGTATGTCAGGTGAATTAGCATAGCCACCACACTGTGTTAAGGTGACTATTTCCGTGGTTGGTTCTTCTCTGTAATGTCTAAGGCCATGCTCAGTGAGCATGGTAGTCATGTATTTTAATGCTATTGCTGTCTCACTACCATACATGTCAATCTATTGTCTCACTGTTCATGTGGTTTCAGAAATTAAGATGAGAATCTGATCTCCAATTAGACGCAAAAGTATAGCTCTGTTTCTGTTACCAGCCCTGGAATCTCTACAATACATTACAGTGAATAACACAAACATGACCCGTCTAAAAGATTGCTGCTACAAGGTTCAGTTACTCAAGGAAACCACTCTTGGTCTTTGGCCTTTATTCTCCAGCCATGCAATCTACCACATTCAGTTCCCTGTTGGACAAGGAAGTGGGGATGGATATGGTGGTATAGGCTGTCATTCAAGAGGAAACACAAAGCATAATGCATATCTGAAATCATGTTCCTTTCTATGACCGTCATTCTGTTCAGGAAATACCAACTCATTCTACCTAGAATCCAAAGCCTTGAATGCTTCTTCTTTTTTTAGGTATCTACAACAATTCTTTTAAACAAATGTCCTTCCATAATAACTGCCAAGTAATTAGAACACTTATTTAGGAAAAGAGAAACACAAGAAAGGGGCCTTAACAGTATTCAACTTTAGACATTTAAGTATGACTAAGATACGAGGCCAGTCACTTAGGCTTCCTATATAATTATTGCAAAAAGACAAGCTCCTCCAGGGGATTATTCAGAGCAGGAATTTAACTTTGAAAATCAAGTAAATTATATGCCTAAAGTTAGGAGGATTGAATAACCCTGAGTAACCTTTAATAGCGGATGCAATTGCTTGGCTTGAAGAGTTCCTAGCCAACAGTCTGGCAAATGTTTAAAGTGAACCCAAGACCTCCTCTAGTCATATTCATTCAGTCATAGGTGGAAGGGTAGGTAGAGTTCATAAAGCTATGTGGCATGAGAATACTTCAGAGTCCAAGACCTAGACTACTAAAGGAGACCAGAAACAATGACAATGTGCCACAGAAGCATCTCAGTCTATGAACCTTAGAGCCAGATGTACAGTGTAGTTAAAGGCAGAGTTCTAGTAGGTGAAGACGGATTCACCAAGATCTCAGGAACATTCTACATATTGTATGACCTATATTCAAACACATAATCCTTCTTTGTTCTCTTTTTCTTCTACCTTTTTTTTTTTTTTTTTTTTTTTGCCAGTAAGTTTGAACTCATTCCTGCAGTTGTGGCAAAGACTAGTTTTTATAGTATTTTTTGTACTACTTAAAACACTCAGGTAGGAAGTACTGTATACACAGAGGTAATAAAAGTTTGGTTTCCTTGGCAGTGAAAATGTTCCCACCATTAAATTAGTGGAGCCTAGAAGAGAGGCAGTGCAGGAAGCAGAGCTGGTGCCTTGCATTAATTCATTATAATCACTTCAGGGCAATCAGTACCTTTTTTACACCATAACTACTAGGACCTCTCTTGGTTCTAGTTACTAATCTTCCTGTATCCATTGACTTTCTATTTATAAGCCAAAAATAATAGTATCTTCCAACAATTTTCTTTAAAAATATTTTCCTTTCAGAGCTATGATATGGTCGAATATTCTAGAGATTTTGAGATATCCAAGTATTATGGCATGAGGGATAATTAAGATCCCTCAGGAGATGGTAGGAAGCCTAAAACTCTATGGTTTTATGTGCTGCTTCCTTTTAAACCTGAGTTAATTGACTGTCCTTTATTGGTTTTCAACATTATTCCTTCATCTTACTCTCTCATTTTGTGTATACACACAATCTATATGTGTGTAGAGGTACAAGCTCACTTATTTTCTTCTGTGATAAAATAAAATTTCCCTAACTGCTTTTTTGGTCAATTTTATATATATATTTATCTGTATGTATGAAACAGATCAACAGACACTCATTTGTGAGTTTCATTAACATGCCATTAATCCCCTTTCTGGTTCATTAACAAAGATGTTAACTACTGCAAGACTTAACATTGATTTCTTTCCATGCTATTATTTGCTTCTTCCCATTCAATACAATGCCATTTATTCATTAACAGACCTTCAAAACACTTCTGTAATGAACATTTTACATGGCTTGTTTAGAATTAAATTCAGAATAAGAATATTTTTCTTGTTTGCTTCTTTCGTATGCAATACTGAAACTTGCCAAACATCAAAGCCTTTCACATATTTCATTTGCTCTGTCTTACAATATTTGGGCCACTTAGATAGGGTCAATTGTACAAAAGATGATTGTATCAGATCACAGAATCACAGAATGGCTGCTCAAGCAAGGCCACCTACTGTAGGTTGCCCAGGATCACGTTTAGATTGATTGTTAGTATCTGCAAGGCTGGAGAGTCAACAGCTTCCCTGGGCAATCTGTTTCATTGGTCATCCTTACAGTAAAAATTGTTTCCTTATGTTCAGGCTAAATCTCCCATATTTTAATTTGTGCCTATTGCCTCTTATGCTGTCACTGGACACCACTGAAATGAGCCTGGCAAAGTCATCTCCTTCGTCTAGCAGTGGCTGGAAGACTGGCAGCTGAAGCCAGGCAAACTAGAAATTAGAGCGCACATATAAGCAGGGACAGTGACCACTTACTGCAACAGAGTAACACATGGGTGTGGTCCACATGGGTGTGTCAGTACCTAAGGGTAGTGGATGGCTGTTGACAAAATATGCAGTATACAGAAGTAAATGAGTGACACTGAAGACAGATAATATATTTGGGTTGAAAGAAGATGCTCTGGGCACTTCTCCTGATGTGAAAATAAGGGAAAATATCTGCTAGAAGAATTCAAATTTCTGCTTTAGCAGTTCTGACTGAATGATCTCAGAGTCTATTTGAAATAGTAATGTATAAATATTACAGCAGCTAGATTTCCAGAATAATGTCAGTCTGCTCCTGCAAAGATGCAGGTAACTTTTCTTCTGGTAAAAAGACAGTCCACTTTTAAATGCAATCTCACTTCCCTACTGTGTCACGCTATACCCAACAGTGCCTCTCTCATAAAGATGTCTAGACATCTGCTAATACTCATTTCTTTGATGACAACTTATTCCATATGTGTCCTGTCTCAAAGAAATTACACTGTCTGAAACTGGCATTTCTTCCCGTTTCTATCTCTCAGATTGTGTGTGCTCTTATTTTGAACCTAAGTACCCCACTCCTTGCTCCTAGCCTGTAAACAGTTTGAAATTCAAAAGACCAGTTGTGCATAAACTTGCCTATTTTAATACTCTGATACCCTTTTCCCCTGCAACTCTCTTGTGCCTGTGTCAACTGTAGGACATTTCAGCTAGAGGAATTTCCCTGACAGCCCTTCTCTTCTGTCTACACTGCATTCCTCTCTTTCCCTCCTACATTTCTGGCTTTTTCCCTACCTTCTCAGCTCACTTTCCTTTACTGGTGGCCTCTGTGTACTGGACTTCTCCTTATCAGTTTTGGTTTACCTCCTCCTTTGAAATGGGGTGAGGGGAGACTGGCAAGGTATGTGTTTCAGAGTAGAGCAAATCCTCCTCTCACCTGCTGAGCAGCAGATGCTCCCTCCTGAGGAGCTGCTTGGGCAGGACCTGATCTTCTTGACACTTGCACTTGTTTAGCTCAGGTGCCTTGATATCTGTGAAAGAGCAGCTGGGGCCAAGAGGAAAACGAAGCCAGAAGAGGCAGCCCTCGGTTTGCCTGGATACACTGGGTTAGTCTGAAAACAGCAGCATGTCTCCTGATTACACCTCTGCCCTTGTCTGCAGCTTTCTCTGTTGGCTGTACATTCAAACAGCACAGGCTAGGAGTTGTTCAACCCTAGCTCTCCCCTTCCCTCCCTCTCAACAAGCCAAACAAACTTGCCTACTGAGTTTATTTATAAGTAATTTTATAGAGGGATCTGAGTTTGTTTATGTAGTGACAGCAAAGATGTAAAGTGAACCGCTGTTCTAAAAGGGCTTCCATGGAGGACTCTCAGCATTGTTTGATGCCCTGGAGAGGTTTCTGGTGCTAACGTGACTTCAGCTCTCTGAGTAATGCTTTCCCTAACAATATTGCCAGGTGTTAATTAAAAAAGAAATGAGAGTTAGTTCCTTGACCTGGTTGTAGTTCTGCATTAGAATTGTGTTTGCCAAGTCACTTTGAATTTTAAAGAAATAAAAAAGGGTAAATCCTCTTGTGTTTTAAAAGCACACGGTAATTTTATACATTATGTATTATGCCCTGAAAATGTCTTGAAAAGACAAAAAGAAAAAAAAGACAGATATAACCTCTATGCCAATTAATACTTTTCACTGGATATTAATTTGTGGGCATTAGGCCCTTTTAATTGACCTTTAGACACATGATTAGACAGACAGTAAGCTCTGCTGACCAGCACACATATAATTAGCAAATAGCAAGGTGAGGTAGAACTGGTTTAATCTCATTTCATCCCTGAGACTTTATCACCATTTGGCCTAGTTCCCTTTATCCAGAGATAACAGCTTTATTTGGCAGTGAATTAAAGAACCAAGTAGCTTTGCATTGTAATATAGGTCAAACAAAACCAGCACATTTGGTGTTGGGCTGTTTGACAAGCAAAATGCCTGGAGACTGTTGAGGGTGGGAATAAAGCAAAGGGCTGTAGAAGAGTTTCAGTCTTTAAAAAGTGCAAAATATTTGAAAGATTTTAATTGGAGCCAGGCAGCAGGTCCTGTGGCAGTTCATTGTGCCATTGAGCTGGAGATCAGAGTTTAAATTCCTGCTGGCAAGGACTTGGAGCAATGTGAAGACTGTCTGGGATTTGGCCACTGTCCGGGAGATTTCCTCTGATGATAATTTTAAATAACATCTTCTATTAGACTCAGGAGTAAAATACTGGATGAGAAGGAAAGTGAACCTTGATTTTGCCTCCTTCAGTTTCCATGAGTAGCAGCACTGCTAAGACTCGTGAAGAAAGAGAAGTAGATATATCAGAGATCTTGTCCCCCTACTCAAATAATCTTTTCAGTAAAACCAGCCTATTTTCTCATCTACAAAATAATCTAAGCGTTAGGTTATTAGATACCTACTGGTCACCTTGATTTGCCCTTACTGCCCTCCCCAGTTTATTCAATACACAGCCCAGAATTGATCGAATTATGTCCATGATTTTCAAGATTTGTAAAGTAATCTCTACCTGTGGGGTGCAACTGTATTAACTCATTTGATGCCACACTACGTTATTTCAGCACATGCTCCATCACATGAAACCAAAAGTATCCCAGTGACTTGTTAAACATTTAGCAGGTTTTATTAGAATTTTTAGCTACATCATTTCTTTAAAAGTGGATGGGTGCAGGTATTATTCATGAGTAGCAAATAAAGTACAGGACTACAACTCCTACTCATACAAGCTCTTGCAGCCTGCATTTCACCAGTGACTGACTGTACTCAGCAATCTGCCCCAGACAAGAGTGTTGCAAGTGTTATTTGGCCTTTCTAAATATGACATGCTGCTTACACACTGATCCGCACAAGTCTGCCAGAAAAATAGAGAACAAGGGACTGTAGGTAAAGTAGATTTAGAGGACTTTTACTTGATTATTAGCATAAACAAAATTACATTTCTTTCTGGTGTGAAGAGAGAGAGAAAGAGAAATAATAGTGTATATCTTTGATCTATTGCTGGGACAATCTCATTATTGGGACTTATACCAATGATCATTAAAGACAACTATCTCTTATCTGATAGGAAAGCACTCTGTGCTTTTCATTTCCTCAAACAACTTATTGGAAAGAAATCTTCAGCTTGATAGGCAGTGGGGGGGATTGGATCTTGGACATATGGCTCTTTGGAGATTAGTCCTTTATTTACTGTCATCTAGAAAACTACCTTCACAGTCTCAAATGCTGTCTGACACTCATTGCTCCACATGTGTATATGGACACCAAGCATAATTGTAGTTTTAAATTACGAGCACAAGCAATAATGGTGACTCTGAGTTCATGTGGGAAAACACTTTCCCCATATCCACATGCTCCAAAGGAAGCTTCCTAAGTTTTCACTTGGACAGCTAAACACTCATAGCTCTGCTATGTCTGCACAAGCACAACTGATTATATGAACGGAGATTAGCGGGGCGGGAGGCGGTGTCTAACTCCATGGAAAGAACTGTGTAATGGAATAGGCAACATTCTTCAATTATGCCATGTGTTGTATGGAGGAGGCCCGTGGTGGCTTTGAAACCCCTTCAGACTAATTTAACAGGAAAAAAAGGGGAGAGTACTTAAAGCTGCCTTCATGCACCTATTCATCTTTTAAAAGAGAACTAGGCTACAGAAAACTAACAGAACAGGAACAACAGAAACAAATTTAGGATGGAACTTTAATTTGTAATCACACTACTGAGGCTGCAAAAATCAGAAAAAAATAGCTGCGAAATGCACCCTAGTCGAACAGGAGTAGTAATACTACTTTTGGAATTCAAGGAAGCTCAGTTATTTTGGTTGATTTTCCTGTTTCAAGAAATGATGATGTTTAATTTTACTAAATCTGTTATCTTGGTGACCTCTGATATTTTAGTGCAATCTTTGCTCCTGTATATATTAAGTAAAAATCTTTTTGGAATATATGAAGATATTTCAAATTATTCTGTCAGGAATCTAAATATACAATAATGCAAAGAACTTATTCTTTCATATTCTACTATTGTTTCTGAGAAATGGGGAGCAAGAGTGTGTATAAGGAGCTTAGTGATTGTTAGACTGTGAGAAGTTATTAATCATTATATCAATAGATTTCAGAATTAGGTTCTTCAATCAGAATAAGCATATAGATTTAGACTGATAATATTGATACCACACACACGTAATCCAAGGGGTTTATAGAGCTACTTAAATTGCCCTGTGCAAATACAGTATAAATACCACTCAGCAAACAGCTGAGTTTAGAAAGATGACACATACACACACACAATAGTAATAGATCCTAATATGTTTTTTATCCACTAAGGGGCACATTTCTGGCTTATATGAAAATGTAATCTGTAGATGTAGATAAATTTAAGATTTTGAAATCCCCAGTGACAAAAGAGAATCAAAGAAAACTACACTACAGTCAGATTTGCCTTAAAGAGATAAGAAATGTGTCTGATAATCTGAATTTTTATATACATTTTCTTGGAGTCTATCAGATAATGAATGGAGCTGCTGCAACAACTCACAGAAAAGTAGAATTTGAAATGTGGCTTTAAGAAGAAACTTTAACAGAACAAAATTAATTATAGAAATAAATAGTCAGCATGAAAAGGAAAACTTGACCCTTCCAAGTCAAGTTGGCCCTTCCATATCTCCCAGTTTTATTTTTAAAATAATTTTAGACAAATTTTTTGTCCCTCCCTTTTGCTAATGTTCAGGTAAACTAATGACATTTCCATTAATTATTCCAGGGAAATAATATTAGGCCTATAGATTTTAATCATAGACTAAATATATTTCATGACATGAGAACTGTTTAACTTTAGGGATGGGGTTCAACTTCCAGACTAAGAGACTAAGAGCTTATCAATACACATCATAGGTCACTGGAGATGAATTGCAGATACCTTCAAACCTCACTTCCAGCTTCTACTCCTATAAATCCTTTAAGAAACAGATCATGACACTAATTCTTGAAGTTCATATGTAAAATGACATAGCTTTTAAAATGCACCAGCTTTTAAATGCATAGCTTTTAAAATGCAAGATTGCTTGCATAGGAAAAGTTGACTACTTCTGTTTATCATTTATATATATAGAATTGGTAAGTGCACAAGTTAGATTTAACCTCCTGTTTTTTCGCAGCATGAGAACAAGCCTGAGATGTAACACATCTACCCTTCTGAATCCAGCATTTGGTCCTGTAAGTGCAGATCTGTAGCTTCACACTGTAGTCCATAGAGTGGTCATCCACTCTACAGGTACACACAGCCCTCATCCAGTGAGACACTGTGGTATCCATGGTCTGCCTCCTGCTTCAGTTCCTCACTCCTCAAACTGAAGGTCTGAACTGACTCCAAAATATAGTTAGATCTCAGTAGTGCAATTTAGATTTACCTTTTTTTCCCACAAAATTGTTCATACAGATCTATTTGCTATGAATCAGCCTCAAAACACAATAAGTTTTAACATAATTATTCAGATGACTGGATAAAAAGCTTATTTTGGGGGGAAATGGATGTTGTTTTACTTCAGTCATGACATGAGAGGGAAAAGGTAAAGTGACAGGATATAAAAGGGATACAGCCATTTGATAAGGAATTTTGAAATGATACTGAGAGAAAAAAAGTGCAAAATAGGCCTTGTAATGAAATGCATATTTAACTGGATAAGTTAAGATGGATAAAACCTAGACTTTTGGAAATGGCCGGTAATTTTACATACTTTCTTTTTTGGTGCTCAGCTACCAAATCTTAAATTGGGCTCTGGAAAATGTACATTTACATAGAATATTCACAATATTCTTTTAAGTACATGTAATGCTCCAAATTGTCCCTAAACTCCAACACATCACAGACAGCCAAAATGTGTCCACACTACTCCTGTATTTTGATTGTAAGCTGAATTTATGTCACTATAGGATTTCTAGATTTCTACATACATTTCTGCAAACATCTTACTTTAAATTTTGTCAGGGAGTTCAAAATAAAAATATTAAAAAGAAAAAGTTTGGTTTATTTTGTTTTCTAAGCAATCTCAGAAAAACATCACAAAACAAAATAAACTGAGAGTTTTGAATTCAGAGTCTCAGAGGAAGGAAAATTATTTTAGTTGTACACTCAGTGTATTACTGAATGACTCTTTCTGCCAGTGTTAATTTGACTCAGAACTGTGAGTGATGCTATTGTTCATGCTACTCATTCACATGTCCAGAAAAAAAGGAAAAAAAAGAAAAAAAAAAAAAAGGGTTCAGAATAATATGATGCATAAAGAAGGCACACCAACTTGGTAAAAAAGAATATAATTATTACATGAGTAGTCAATATTGCTCATTTTTTCCAGGTAAACCTTTACCCTTTGTCACTTTGATTTTAAAGTTCACTGATTTCAACAACCACTCTTGGTTATGCTTTGCTCTGAAATGTGTCACATCATTTGAAGATGTTCAGCATGGATAATTAGCAGGTGACCTTTAAAGTTTTCTCTAAAATTGTTCTAATTTATTTTAACAGAAAAAATAGTAGTGCATGTGTAAGTCATCCATGCATCAAACCCAATCATCTAAAGTAAATTCCAGTTCACCTTTAAGTATCAAAAGATTTAAGCCTATTTACAGTTTGGATTTACTAATATTTAGAGAAAAAATATAGTTTAGCAAATCCGGTCTGAAGTTACAAATCACATAATACAATGTTTGACCTCTAAATGTCATATTGAAGGAAGCTTCTCTGGCAGATCAGAACACAGTACAGTAGTTGAATCCAATTTCTTAAAATTTCTTGCCAACCAGGATAGAAAAGGTGGTGCAGCAGATTCATTCTCATGTTTATAGCACACATTTTTGTAAATGCTTGTTTGCCTTCCCTTTAACCACAGCTTTTGACATGAGTAAATGTCCTGAAGAATTATTTATTTGGATTGCACTACACATGTTCTCTTCATTATTTAAGATCCAGTATGTGCTGAGGAAAATAAATCTGCTTTGAATACCTGTTTTTCAATAAGTGCTTTTATTTTATGTATTTTTCACTTCATCAAATTATACTAAATGTACAAAAGTGAAAGTAATAACCAGTAGTTTCTCTTAAAAAGTTAAAAGGTAAAAATAATTCCATCAGGCCATTCTTCATCTTTTCATACTGAAAATATTGAAATAGTTGTCATACAAATATAAATACTCAAAGACATGAGTTTGTTTTTGTAAACCCTAAACAGCTCACCAAACAGTTACATTTATTGTGCCTACATCTTAATTATTAAAGACCCAAAGTGAATTTGAATGTCTTAGGCTGGAAGACATACTTTTTCATGTAAGACAGTTTGCATACTCTAAAAATAGGGAAGATACAGGATGTTGTAAATCATTATGTGTTTGCTAATAAAGGTGTTTTTATTAAGGTGGATCCTGTGACAGAGAACAACAAACAAAATTAAATTGTCCATGACCCTTATTAATGCCACCTAGATCTAATATCTTCCGCTTCTTTTGCACTACCAGGATCTCAGATAAGAAACTGAAGCAGTTCTGTATAGATGAGGTACAGAAAGTAGATGGCAGGAAAAAAAACCCCACACACATTATTTAGCTATAGACTATGTAATTTTATATTCTTTTAGGTTTTTCTAGTTCATGGCATATTCAGCTATGACATACGCAGCTATAACATATATTTGGACGCATAAGAGCAAGAGTTTGTGTTGCATAGCTCTACTGTGCTTCAAGTATTTTTAATTTTAAGTGATTAAAACTACATTGTAAACAGTATTGAATATAAGACGAAACTATGACAATCATGATGTACATACACCTAATTGCTTATGGTGTGGGGATGGATTGGTTAACCTTTAAAATGTATGCATCTTGATCACATGATTTTATGCAGTCCTGATCAAAAGCCCTAAAGAAAGAAATAAAGTTGCTACTTGATGTTGGGAAACTGGGTCAGTCCTCATAGTGACCATACTGGGTCCTGAATGCTCTCAGGCGCTTCTTTGTGAAGGGCATCCCCTCAGGGCTGGAACTCAGTGCTTTGTATAGCCTTCCTTGAAGAGCCTGGGCTGTGCATTTCACACATGCTTACCTTTGTTCTGAACAGCAGCAAGATTACTCATCTGTTCTGTAGGTAAGCAGACTCAAAGCCCTCTGCTTGGATCTTCCCTGTGGGTGCTGACTGGAAGGTCAGTTTGGGTTTAGTCAGGATCTCCATGTTTATCCACTTTTGCTAGATTTCCTGTGTGGATATGAACTGCTCTTGAGCTTGGAGGAAGTGATGCCTGAAAATAACAACTCTCATTGACCCCAGGTCTTACCAGCACCATCTCTCACAGGACTCTTTCAGGCAGATCCATGAACAGCCAAAAGTCTGCTCTCCAAAAGTCGCATATCAGAGTGAGTTATTACAATGGATAACCACTTTTCTTTTTTAAAAAATATACACTGTCATTTCTACAAGGATGGCCCCATAACTGAAGCTTGTATAGACTCAGGACTACTCTAAGCTGCCCTGACTGCTAATGAAGATACGATGGGAGGGCACCTCTGCTGGGTTTTGATTTATTAAACCCTCTTCATTCTGAAGACAGATGATGACACGATAAAAATATTACCTGTGTATGATGTAAGCACTTGCTTTAACAAACACTAGAAGACCTGATGGTTTATGGAAAATATGAGCACATACTCACTGTATACCCAGCCATAACTGTCTGAGTACATGTACAGATTTCTTACAAAATGTAGATAATTAAGATGATGATAGTGATGCTGCTGCTGCTGATGATGATTCTCTTTGATATCTCAGCCTCTATGATATACTACAGATAGAATCACCTATCACTATTACTTTTTAACAAGTTATCATCATGCCTTATTGGCCTGTTTGATAGGAGAGATCCAGAAAAAAGGATTTTTTAGCTCTACTAACTAGTAATAATGTACTGGTTGAACATGCAATATACCTGAACACTAAAAAGGTTTCTGCTGGGGTATCTTCGACTCCTGTGTTTACTTGACACACTGGGCTTTAGTAAATACTTAGAAAAAAGTATGTGATGTACATAGATCTGATGTTTGGATGTTTAATATTCACTAAATTACAGCTACCTCTTCACTGTCTTAGCTGAATTATTTGATGCAATATAAACTTGTACAAAATAAGAAAAAGTATTTCAAAACAGTACTCTAAGATTTAGGTAAAGTATATATTCAAATGTTTCATACTTAGACCTATCCTCCCACTACCTCAGTAACGTCAGCTTTAATTTCCTTTCAGAGAACTGACATTTCTGGTTCATGAAGTGCCAAACATTCTCAGTCCTAAACAAGTTCTAAAATACATGACACCGATGTAAACAGTAAGAATAATACCAGTAAAAACAAATGAGAAGGATTTTAATGAAAACTTCTGCATACATTTCAGCATCTAAGAGCCTTCCTAGGAATTAAATTTGCAAAACAAATTCTCTAGTCTCAGCTTTCAGAAGAGTTAATTATCAACTAGCAGACCAATGTCTCACCACATGCAAAGTGCTAGGAAAGTTAGAAAACAACACTTATGTTTTAGATTAAATATCATGGCTCATTATAATGTGGCTATATTCTGTGGAAGTAACAATTTGCAGTGCTCTTTTTTCAGCTATATAAATATCAGCTGCATTTTAGGGTTTTGGTCTTTTTCTGCTTGAAAAAAAAAGAATGAAATTTACTTCAAACTGTATATTTTCAGCATAAGACCTCAGGAAAAGTTTTACCCACTCAAATGAGAGGGCTATTTAATACAGGGTCTTGTATCTAGAAAAGAGTCTAATAATGGATACTCAAGAGAAGCACGTACAAAACAGAACAAGTTTGTTTTATACTCCATCCAGCAATGGTTTAAGAGTTTCCTGAGCTAGTCGTTGGCTGCAGGCCATCATCTTCAGCTGAAGGCAGTGGGCCTGTTATCATGACTTTGTTTAATTTTTTTTCTGAATGCTCCTGTATTTTTCACCTTATCAAGATCCTGTTGCAAGAAAATTAATAATTTCATTATGAATTGGATGGAAAAAATATTTTCATTGTATTAAAATTTTCAGCACCATGGTTTTTTGGATGCACTTAATACTGAGGGGGAAATGGTGAATATTTGTGTTCTATTCATTCTTTCACTTTACAGTCTCAGTCATCTTTTTACTAAGTAGAAAAACTCTTATTTAATTGACTTCCATTCACAGGAAAGTTTTTCACATATTTGTAAAAGAGGTTGGTTATTTTTAGTTCAGCAAATTGCTTGTCAAAATAATTTCAGTGTGACTTCCTAAGAGTTTGCATTTAACTTGCCAGTGTTTCTTCTTCATTCATTACTTTTTCAATGCTGAAAATACTTGTTATTTCTAAACAGTGTCCTTCTTTTTAATATCATCTGTTAGATTGCCATTAAACTCTACCAATCTTTGTTTATATTCTGGTGTTTTAATTTTTTTCAGTCAGGGATATACCCGAACACTGAATAACTGATGTGTTAACTGTAAGCTAAGTTTCACTCTTCCAGCTGGTAATTACAAAGTCTTTGTAATTAGTGTTCTTATTTTAATCTCATTACTTTACTTGAAGGTAGACAATGCTATGTGCATTTTTATATGTCTGCTTTCATGAAAACAAAATGATGAATTTTATACCTTATACTCACTATGAGAGAATTGTTCAACACCTATATATAGAACTCTACTCCGCACAGGTTACTTCTGTTCTTACGAGTTTTCTGAATATTTTCTCCAAGTAACAACTGATTTTTGTTTTTAAAAAATGTAGTATCTGCACTATGACTCTAAACTATATTTATCTTTTTTACTTGGGTAAATGACCAATCTAAAGACCCAAATTTGCTATTGCTATTCATTTACAGCTTTGCTAATCCCCTTTGATAGTTTGAAGTCAAAGCTGCTATATGAGCCAAGTTGTTGGCTGTTTAAATCTCTGAACATTTCCTATTTGGCATGGAAGTTCAATTCATTTAAACTGGATGTACAGTTTGAGAGTGTAAACCTATTTAATTAAGTTATCAGGTTTTTTAGTATATACTATCCTCTAGAATTACATAAAAAAGAAGAGGTAAATGTATGTTCATGTCAACTGACCTACAAAAGTATATAGAACTTCCCCTGTAAGAGCAATCCTAGCCTGGATCACAGCACACGTAGTTACCTTGAAGCCCATCTTTCTGAATTATCTCCAGACAAAGCTGCCTTCTGGTGCTTAAGTAATCCAAAAAGAGTAAGTCTAATGCTGTGCTTTTCCACTCAATGAACTTCCTATGGGAGGTAGATCAAACACCAGTGCAACTAGAAGTAGCTTTTCAACCATAATGTCTAGGAGATGACATACAGATTTTTGTGTCTCTAAAACACCATGAGACACTGAGCATCCATGTGGTATAACAAGGGTTTTGGCTCTTTGCTTCTGTCTTTAGTTAATAAATTGCAAAATGATCTAATTAGGTTATGAAACAAACACACACTTATGATATTTCACACAGTCCTTTGGAGTGCCTTTGTATACAGGGGGTCCAGAGATATTTTCTCTGTGCATATGGAAAAGTAAGCCTCACTCTGTCTTACAATCTATATTAAAATTTTACAAAATGCAGAAAAGTATTTTATGTTCAAATGGGGAACAGAAAGTAGAATTGTTTGGTCATCAAGAGAAGCAGAAACTACCATGTAGGATAGTTTCTAACATTCTTATTCTAGCCAGTGTTCCAGCAAAATGTTTTAAGACAATGAAGCCAAAGCAGTCTGCTTGCTGGGTATTCTTTACTTTCCATAACCAGCACTTAGAATCATTTTGAAAAATATGGACATTCCTGACTCATGATGCCAGTTTTCAGGCACACCCATGAGTTTCTAAAGTCTCATTTGTATGCTAGAAAATTTACCTGATTGGAGCTAATCATGTAAAACTTTCAGTGTTGATCAGGATGCCAAACTGAATCTGGCGTCCCTGCAAGTTAAATCATTGTAAATGACTCAAGAAGAGGATCAAGTAATTCTCACTTAAAAGAAGCTAGAGCACATAATCTCTAATCCATCTCTAATGTGCATAATTATAAGCATTTTGGAAGACCAGCTTTTTTCTATTTGCATTTAAATGTACAGAAAAAAAGTGGAACACAGTTCTATATTGTTTGCAATTATGTGTAATATTTTAAATAGTATCTGTATATATTTTAGCAGTATTATTTTTTATTATTAGTGGGATTACATCTTTTACTGTTGCTTCTTATGAGTTTCTGCATCACTCCTGGCTAGGCTAAAGCATATAAGTCATAGGGCTCACTTGATTTTCAGACTCATTTTTAAAATTCTTTGTATAGTTTCTGTTCCTCATTGACTACATTTTTTTCATACTTTTGAAAGGCAGCAGCTGCCCAGTGCTGCAAAGGCCTAATTTCAAAGGAGAGGCCCACGAGCTGAGCACTGGAATGCTGGCGTGGCTGATTGGTGCTCCAGCCAGAATTCTAACTATTTACTGACAGCTGAGGTGACTACGAGTCCGCCCCACTTAAAAGAGGTCTTCTCATATTTCTTAGAGAAGAGAATTTAGCACGTATGTGCACAAGTCTTTAGCGATTCTCTTCTGAAAAAAGAGAACTTACTTTAGGTCAGACGACAGTGTGCAGACTGCACAAATGTATTATTTATGAGTAATTCTCAGAATGGCCTTCAGGAAACACAAAGGCAAACACGTTCCAGACCCTTAGGAGCTTACATGTCTAATAGCAGATCTGACAAAACCAGTGGGAGCTGCAAACAATAGATGGAGAAATGAAAAAGCAGACAAATGTAGCTTCAAGATCAAAGGTAAATTAGGTAGTTTGTCATATGTGTCCTTCGTAAATATTTCCTCACTCTGGTAAATAATCCATTTTAAGCCAGGGACATTTCTTCATACTGCAAGACCTACTGCTTTCACAAACATCTTGGGTTTGTAGTCTCTCACATACACTACGTCTAAGTTCTCCCACACATGCCTTCCCCCTTCTCCACTCCAGCTTGGATTTCACATCCCATGACCATAAACCCTCTGTGCCTCCCTAGTTATCCCAAGGACTAATATCCCATTAGGAAAAAAAAAAAAAAAAACCCACTCTGAAGAACATCCATATCTTATCTCAGTGAATTTGGATGTTCAAGGCCAGGTTAGATGGGACTTTTAGCAACCTGGTCTAGTTGAAGGTGTCTGTGCCCATGGCACCGGGGTTGCAGTAGATGACCTTCAAAGTCTCTTCCAACCCAAGCCATTCTATTATTCAAGATATGTGAAAAGAGTACCCTACTTTTATTGCAGAGTAATGAGGTTATGGCACTTTCTTGCCATGATGAAGGTTCAGGATGGCTGAACTTTCAAAGTTCTTATTTTCTAGTAGAATTAATAATACCTGCAATCATAAGCTAAACAAAGTCTGGACATTTCAATAGCACAATTATACATATTGTTGGTTAACCTTTAAAATGTGTAGACATGTGCCAGATGCAGTAGAATACAGACTTCTTAATATTGTTTTCATAGTAAATAGTTAATATTTTATGGAAAATCATAAAATTATGTCTAATATTAGCCCTAGTAAAGAGTCTTCATATTTAGTGATGACTCAGAAGGCTTACAATATCATCAAAGCCCCACTAAGAACTTTGCAATAAAAATGCAATGACTCCTAAATTCTGAAAAAGCATCTGATCAAGGACACTTCTCTGAGCAGTTTATCCATGGTTTAAAGAATAGGCTTCAAGATACTCTAGAATTCAGCTATTAAAGGCAAATAAATAACAGTAACATCCAAAAACTGTTCTTTATCTTACCTTCACTTTTGGCGCAACACAAGTTTGGGTTTTTTTGTTTTTTGTTTACTTGTTGTTTTTTTTTCATTTAGGCCTCAGTAAGCCTTCTATAGACATCCCTCAGATAAAACTGAATGAAGCACAGCTGTCTCTGCTGTGTCTTCTGAGAAATACTGCAGTGGAGAAAATGGCTATCGGTTTTGTGCCGAAAAATTATTGATCACACCTGTCTTCTGAATCACTTGACACCATGGATTTTTGCTTAGAACATTAAACGAATAGCCTCAAGCCCTCTGTGCCCTGTATATACTGACAACATTCTCACATTCAAAATTATGTGCGTGCCAGTAATGACCACAGAGAGAAAATGAAATCTTAAAAAGATATTTTTAAAGCAGGTGGTTTAAACACAGGATTAGAAAAGAATAAAAAAAAGTGCATAAATATGCAAATATGTGGCTAGTCTTTCAAAAATAGAAAATGAGCTTGTTTCTAAGAATGTTCATAGTATCTTTAAACAGATAATTTAAGATTTAAGTGAAAAAGAAAACAATGGTACTAATGTATCTTTTTTATTTTATCGGAAAGGCTTTAATTTTCAAAATCTTTTCCTTTATGGTTAGAAATAGTTTGCAGCTGTGTCAGCACTAAAGAATTGGACAGGCAGGCTGTTAATTACTGTCTCCTGAGGCTCAGGTCAGAAAAAAACAGAGGACCAATTCTAATTTATATTCTTGTCCCACTGCGAACCCTGGACTGCCTAATAGCACAGAAAGTCATTGGCTGCACTACAGGCTCTGTTACACCTCTGTTACCTTGAGGTTCCCAAGGTAAAAACAGTGGTATTCTGACTACAGTCTGTGCAGGTTTATGAGGGGGACTTCCTTCACATTCACCTCCATCTTCTCATTCAAACAACAGCTCTTAAAATTTAACGATTCATGCTATAGAACAATACCATATGTCAAAATGTCATACTGTATAAATGATGAAGTTGAACCTTCCTATTACGAAGACACACTTTCAGTTCTTTATAACCTTGCCCAATGTTGACTGTTTATGTTGAGCATTTCAATGATGGGAAATTTTACCAAAACTATTCCAGTTATTTCTCACAGCAACATTCAAGAAAGAAAATGCTGCCAGTTTCTCCTGGCCAGTAAAGCAATATCTGAGGCTTAGTTGTGGAATTCAAGTAGAAGGAAACCAATGTAAGTAAATTATTTTTGCTACCCTATTGATTGCTTGCTAAAGAACTATCAATGCTTGTTTATTTCCAAAGAAGCAATGACTTCAAATGTGGGAGACAGTCACTTCACACTTTTGACATCTGTTCAAGAGTATACTCAAAAGTACCCAACTTTACAACTCTTGAAGGTCTCACTTCATGCAACATCAATAGCTTCTTGCTAGTAAAACTCTCAGAACAGTCTGTCTGCATAAACAAAAAGGACTAAAATGAATGTGGAGAACATTGTTAGCGACAGTATATGAGAAAATATTGGTGCTTCTTCTGACACCTCATTTCTTCTCTGCCTTTGGTGTACTGCCCTCCCAGTCTAGTGAATCACCATAAAAAGTGTTTAACTCAAATTAAGAAATATCAGATATGATCAAAAGAAAGGGAAGAATATTCAGGTACAGGGAGGGTGTTGGAGACTGACTTAGAGAAAGGGTGAGGGAGTTAAATCAATTGTGCAGAAAGATTTGTGTTGGGAACAGAACTAGAAAAATATATGGGAGGTTCAGAAGAAGATATCAGAAGAGATATGAGATCATGTACAGAACCTGGGGTCGGAACCAAAACAGAAAAGATCAGGAGAAGGGACTGGAAACCTGAGGGAACAAGGAAATCCTGTTCTATAATATCTGTAGGAGTTTGATATTGCCCTCCAACAAGTCACCTTGCTAACACAGGAGAAGGGGTTGCACCTTAAAGACCTCATGCTGGATAGCAGTTTGTGGAATTGGAGAGTAAAAGCATTAAATTCACCAAAAATATTACTTGGTTATATGAGCATTTTGTTGTGACTCGAACCTCCAAGACCATCTTACATTTTCTGCAAGATTTTTGCCTAATTCAGTCTTCTGGGGTTTTCCATTTCTTTACTGTGGTATGTTAATTTTACTTTTTGGGAAAACAAATCACATAACTTATTCTTTTTTCTTTCTGCCATGTCCACTCCTTCCTTTGAATAGTTCTTTGTATTAACTTCTTACAATAGAATGAGAGATGGCTAAAATTGGTTATCTGTTTAAGACGTGGATATGCTTAAATCTTTTTGTAAACCTACCCTGATTACAAAGTTTCTTGGAGACTTGCACACAAGTGTTGAAATTTGGCAAATCTTGAGAGTTATTTTTGCTGACATTTTACTCTCTCATGGTATAATTAAATTAGTAATAGGCTTCAAAAGCAACAAAATGATATCACATGTATTAGAAGACAAGCCTTGGGTAGAAATACTTGTGTAGGAGATTCTCTTTTAAATGTGAATGTTAGTCTTGTCCCACCAAAACTACAGAGTACTGGATAATTTTTTATTATGTTATGCGTAATAATGTCTATAGTCTTTCAAACTACAGACCCTGGAGAATCAGTTCTTATACACAATTCTTAAGTGAATACTTATGACATCATCCTGCAAAGAGAAACTCGGTAAATATTACTTAAAATCCTTATACTGTATAAGGAAACTTTACCTGTGAGCATTCTTGTACCTTTTACTAAAAATAGGTTATGCAAATATGGTGTTAAGTAGCACATGCCCATCACATACAGGAAGCTTTAAGAGGGTCCAAAGGTATTTATAATTTCTAACTTTGGGGCCCTATTTTAATGTTGCTTCCTTTAGCTTTTGTTCTGATTCCCAGGACTTTCAGAAACTAAACAGACTACCTATGCATAAAAGATTTTAGATAAGGCTACAACAGTCTTAATTCTTTGCATTTTTTGTTCTACATTTCCTGCTAATGTAATTTGAATAAGCCAATTACATTGAAATCTGGTCCATGGGCATGAAAATAAGTTCATGACTGTGGATCTCGCTGTCTTCTGTGGTTTTACGTGGGGAGTAAAACTGGTCTGCATTTGGTTGTACAAGGGGTCTGCACAGGATACTGGGGCCATGCTCTTTTCTGAGGCTCCATTTGCACTGCACTGGAGGAAGATTTAAGGCAGATAGAACATTTAAAGAAAATGTACTGAAATGCTAAAAATATAGGCTGAATTTTGTTTTCTAGGTGCAGGCTGAAAATATGAAGTTTAAGCATGCATTTTAAATATGAGATCTTCTATAAAATAATGTCCAGGAAATTATCACTTGGAGTTTGATGAAAATATTCCCAAATACCCATTGTGTACAGTTTAAAACTGATCAAATGTGCTATTGTAAGAAATATTTTATTTAACTGCTAAATCTCTTTATCACTGAGATCATGTGCACAGTTAAGCTGGATTCACACCAATCAGGAACTCCAGAAAAAATTACTTATTTTTCAAAATTGTGGGACTCCCTGATACTCTTTAAATGCTAGTGCTCTTAAGAGAAAATAATTTTTCGTCTACCATTTCTTCACACACTGGCATTGATAGCAGTTTAACTGCCTTGCCTGTGTGTTGTTACACTTTTTTCACAGCTCTGTAATGATTCCAGATGAACTCAAACAACTGGGATTTCTTCAGCAAATTATATCCCAGGCAAAGAACAGCAATCCCCATTCTCACTTAAGGAGACATTCCTGAAACAACACCACAGTAGCGCTCTATATGCAAATGCTGAATTCTACAATTAGTCTGTAAACAATTGAGATGTGGGCTAAACAGAGAGACTTGGCAAATTTGCAAAGGTAAGAGTCGCTGGAAACAAACAGGAGTAAATATAAATGCCCTGGTATGTGAACACCTACAACAACAATTATCCACTCCCTCCCAAGTTTAGCAGGTTGAGTTCCCACACTATAATGTTCTTAGTTTTGGGAGAAAGCCAGGTATCAAATTCTGTTCTAGAGAGGAAAGAAAGAGGCGAAACCAATTAGTGTCTGAAATATTGCATTAAAAATGGTCCAGTGTCATTTTATGTAAAGATACACTGCCAAATGCTACACAACACAAACTTGATGTCATCTTTCTTTTCTTTCAAAGGCAAAACATACAACTGCAACTTCCTACATAGACATGCAAGGTGCTGGCATGAGCAGTTTTGGCAGTAAAATCATGGCCACATTGAAGCTAATATGAATTACATTTCTAAAAATGTCTTGAAGAGAGTATAGATAATCATTATATTAGAAAACTGTAAAAGTAATATATATACCAGGAAAATATCTTTTAAAAGTACAGTTATTTAACATTCAGTTATTTTTACACATCTAAATGTTTGTAATAATCACACAAAACAAGAATGACTATAAAATTACCTTTATGGAATCATGACAAAAACAGTTTGTGTCCCATACACTGTAAAATTAAGAAACTGTGGGGAAAAAAAACATCAGTAAACTCTTACAACAGTCAATTCTAATCCCTTACAAATATGAACATCACTTTCCTTTATTTCTAAATGAAAACAGATTCTTTCTAAAGCCTCCGACTTTGATGAAAATTCTTTTCAAATTTCCTTTTGGTAGTTATGAAGTACCCTAGAAAATCTGTGATTACAGAACAACTCTGTTTTACGTAGGAGGCTTTCTGACACCATAGTGACAGCAATAACAAAAACCCTGAAAATAAGTAGATCATTGTTTATTTTCTCCCTCAGTTTCCTATTTGTGTTCCTTGTGGGAATTTTATGTCATTAAAAGCAGAGCAAGGTATAAAAGGCATAAGAACACTAGTGGGAATTTTTATTGAGTAACCATTTCAATAAACATTAAAATTATTTTTACCTAAATATTTTTTTGCCTAAATAGTTACTTTATTTTTTAATGTTATCCAGTGCCTTTTTTTTTTTTTTTTTGAATGCTTAATTTTCTGTCTCTTACACACATTCTGTGATAGCAATTATCAAATTTTCCAAGTGCCTCAGTTGTTACACACAGAGACTGAGGCTCCTGGTGTGAACTCACAGCACTTATACTCAAGTGCATGTCAGGAGTCCATCCAGAAAAATGTCTGTCTGTCCGAATAACTGTGACAAGCAACACTAGCCTTTGAATCAGTACTCTGCTTTCTGCTAACTATATTTTTTCCTGTGGTAGGAAAATGAACTCTGGATCTTAGGAAAAAAAAAAAGCTACTGTGCTCAGACCTCACAAGGAGATCTAGACCAAAGAAGTGGACACTTGATGTTACACATACCATTCCCAAACTTCCCACTGCCTTCTACTGCAGGAAGTGCTCATATTCAAATCAGCAGGACTTCACACATGCTTAAAGACAGGCATCTGCACAATGGCTTTCTGAGCTTGAGACCATCCTTCAAATTTTTGTTAAATAAGAGAAGCTTGTAATCTGCTGTTAAATAGAGGGGCCAACCTCAAGAATGACTCAGCTTTTACTGAATCAGTGACTGAAATCCTCAGGGTTTGGCAAGTCAAATTTTTGTGAGAAACTTCCTGTACAGTTTGTCAGAGCTGGTATGTCCACTAGCTCTGCTAACATGATGGCCCTGAAGGGAAGGGCAGTAAATCAGTTGCAGATTAGAGCCAGGTTCACTTAGGTGGCACACAAAAGCTGTTCCTAAAATAAATGGCTGGGAAAAATGCATATAATATGACAGTATTAAATAAAGTTCTTCCTCCACAGCACATCTTTTTTCTCCCTTCCCTTCCCTTCCCTTCCCTTCCCTTCCCTTCCCTTCCCTTCCCTTCCCTTCCCTTCCCTTCCCTTCCCTTC